>VWZI01014951.1:56698-71559 GCA_013396835.1 Psilopogon haemacephalus | reverse complement strand
CCGCGGCACAGGGACCCGGCACAGGCACGGCGAGGGCTGGCACCGTGGCACAGGAGCGCCCCGGGCTGGCACCGCGGCACAGGGACCCGGCACAGGCACGGCGAGGGCTGGCACCGCAGCACAGGAGTGCTCCGGGCTGGCACCGCGGCACAGGGACCCAGCACAGGCACAGCGAGGACTGGTACCGCAGCACAGGAGTGCCCTGGGCTGGCATCGCGGCACAGGGACCCGGCATGGGCACGGCAAGGGCTGGCACCGTGGCACAGGGACCCGGCAGAGGCATGACGAGGGCTGGCACGGCCCTGGTGCAGCACACGAAGGCACAGAGAGCGCAGGCAGGCGCAGCAGGACCAGGACAGCAGCAGGGCACTGTGCCCGGCAGGGCTCAGCCAGGGGTAGGGGATGGCTACCACAAGATGCACAAGGAGCAATGGATGGAAGCTGCAGCACAGGAGGTTGCAGCTCAAGACAAGAGGCAACTTCTTGCCTGTGTGGGTCCCAGAGCAGTGGCACAGGCTGCCCAGAGAGGTTGTGGAGCCTCCTTCTCTGGAGCCTTTGCAGGCCTGTCTGGATGTGTTGCTGTGTGCCCTGAGCTAGTTTGGGTGGTCCTGCTCTGGCAGGGGGGTTGGACTCGATGCTCTCTATGGGTCCCTCCCAACCCCTGACATCCTGTGAGCCTGTGATCCACACAACTCATGCACCAAGGCAAAAGGCAACCATGTCCCAGCCCCATTGGCCTCAGCCTGGGGAACAGCTGGAGAAGGCCACGGCTCAGCGACCCCTGCAAAAGGCCTGGATCCCAGGGACATACTGGCAAAGACTGTGACGTTGTCCTGGTAGGCCTGGTTCAGAGTGTAGTTGACAATGCTCTCCTCATCCGGGAAGCCTTTGAAGATGTCCACACTGACCTGGAGGGAGGGGAAGGCCACTGAGACCCCACTGGCCCTGCTGGGTCTGGCAAGCAGACCACACACACAGTGCAGCATGTGCCACCTACAGCCACCTCACGAGCTCCTGAGCCCAGGACTGGATGAGCTCCTCCACTCCTGACATCTACCCCAAAATGCAGAAGTCTCCTCTAGAGTTCCCAGCTCATGACCTTAAGGAGGTCTGAAGAGACCTGGCCCCTTCCTCAGCCCCACACAGCCCAGCTGTGGGCAAGTGGGTAGTTGGCAGGCACAGCCTCACCTTGGCCATGAAGTGGACCCAGCCGCAGGCAGCATTGTCGATGGTGTCCAGCTGCTGGAGCAGGACACTGGCGTTGGGCAGGGAGAAGCTGCCATTGAGGAAGTTGTGGAGAACGTCACCATCAGAGACGTTCAGGATCTCTGGGTGCCTGTGGAGGTCAGCAGTGAACTGGGACAGAGAGGGAGACAGAGGAGGCAGAAGTTGGGGCAGTGCCTGTACCGCCTGTTCTGCCCAGACACGCAGCACAGGGACCCGGGGCGCAGCACCCACCCTGCACAGGGAGCCAGCCTCATCCTCACGAAGGCAGAGTGGGCACCAAGCAGCACCCGAGAGCCTCGTGTGAAGAGCAGTCTGGTGGCCAGGACAGCCTCTACCCACCCCCGGGGCAGGCTCAGTGCCCTCCACACCACCCTACCTGCTGGAGCCAGCGGATGCGTCTCTGCAGCCTGCCCTCCTCCAGGTAGGCACGGATCTCGGGGGAGATGCTCAGCCACGCCTTGGCATAGTGGGTGACATTGCCCACAAAGGCAAAGGTCTCGTTGGCCTAGAGGGGAGGAAGGTCACACAGCAAGGAGAGGCTGGGGCCCCTCTGCTCTCTGGGCATGGCTGGCACGGCACGGGAGCATCTGCCCACCTCCCAGCAGAGGTGTGGCCACCCAGCAGGGGCCAGGCCAGCTGCTTGCCTCTGGCAGCACTGGCTGGCAGCTGGCCCCTTCCTCCCTGCTCTGTCTTGGCCCTGCTGAGCCTGTCCGGGCAAGGAGGTCCTCATGGTGTGGGGCTGCTGGCAAAGGAAGGACTGGGGTCAGCCTCTGAACCCTCACCTTCAGGATGACCTTGTCCACTTCGGTGCCCACGGGGGCATAGAGGATTTTGGGGTTGCTGGTCATCAGGTGCACGAGCAGGCCCAGGTTCCTCTGCTCCTTGCTGGTGAAGCCCAGCGAGCTCATGTTGCCCTGCTTCAGCGCCTCGGGCTCAATGGTCCTGCGGGGGGCTGCAGCTGCTGACTCTGCTCCAGCCCCAGCACCCCTGCTGGCAGCAGCCCCCCACCCACCGGGGGGGGATTTCACACCCAACCCTGGGCCAGCACGGCACGGGGAGCTTCCCCTGGCTGTGGCGCACGGAAGCAGTGCAGCACCCACTGCCCACACGCTCCTGGAGGGATGCAGAGGGCTCCTGCCCAGTGGCAGAGCAGAGATGGCTCCCGACCCCCAGCCTGGCCAGAGCACCTGGACCCAGCCCCTCCAGCCCCAGGGCTCCTACCGGTTGTTGCCGCAGAGGATGGGCTGCAGCCCGGCCCAGAGCTGCACGAAGGCAGAGAACTGTCCCTGGGGGTTGTCGCCCCCAGCCAGCTCCCCGCTGGTGCTCTCCTCCTCGGCCGTGGCATTGCCAGCCGTGGCGTTGGTGCTGGCCCAGCTGGTGCTGTTGGCAGTGGGGGCTGGGGCCTTGCTGGCGCAGGCTCCCCTGGGCAGCAGCTTGGCCAGTGCCGAGAGGATGTCCATGTCCCGGAGAACCTTCTCCATCTCCAGCAGGTCCTCCAGGAAGGTGCGCAGGCGGTGCTGGGCAGCTGTGCTGTTCACCTCATCCAGCTTCAGCTGCCGGGGTGAGAGGCTGGGCTAGGGCTGACAGGGCCCTGCTTGCCAGCAGCAGGCCAGAGGGGACCCCAAGCAATGCCACATCTGCCTTCTCAGCTGGGCTCCAGACCCACTGGCATGCACCCATGGCTACCAAGCAGCAGTGTGAGCCAAGGCTGGCAGGGTCTGGCTAGCCCATATGAGATGCTTCTGAAGCAGGGGGGGCAGTCCCCTGGGACTGCAAAGGACATCAGGCATGCGTGGGACAAGGAGTCAGACCTCAGAGCAGGAGCTCTGCCATGAAGACATTGTCAGTCTCAGGGAGAGAGGCCTGTGGGGACACACCTGGCAGAGGCTACGGACACCTACCCCATCCCATGGGCAGCGTTTGAGTGGGTGCCAGGAGAATCATAGAATGGTCTAGGTTGGAAGAGACCTCAAAGATCAGCCAGTTCCAACCCCCCTGTGCCATAGGCAGGGACACCTCCCACTAGAACAGGTCACTCAAGACCTCATCCAGTCTGGGCCTGAACACCTCCAGGGAGGGAGCAGCCACAACCTCCCTGGGCAACCTGTTGCAGGGCCTCACCACCCTTACTGTGAAGAACTTCCTCCTAACATCCCGTTCAAATCCCCCCTCCACCAGTTTGAACCCATTCCCCCTCGTCCTGTCATTACAAGAAGAAACCCCTCAAACCCCTCCTCCTGTCATTACAAGAGAGGGAACCATTTGGGATCCCATCACGGGGCTGAGTGGGCAGCACTCACCTACGGTAAGGGGATGGGTAAAGGGAGGGTGAGGAAGGGCCAGGCCATGTCAGTGACCCTCCCCGTCTCCAGGCATCCCGGGACGAGCAGAGAAGCCCTGCCCAGGCCTGGTCCCTGCCCCAGGGCGCCGCTCTCACCTTGCTGATGATCTTGGGCGTGTCCAGCTGGTCCCGCAGCTCTGCGGCAAGCTGGGCAAAGCGGTGGCGGCGAGCGGCTCGGCTGCTGTTGCAGGCCAGCGCCCGGTACAGCTGCAGCAGCGGCTGCTGCCCCGGGGACACCCGCAGCAGGCGGCGCAGCCCCGCGGGGCTCTGCTCACAGGTCAGCTGCTCCAGCACCGGCCCGGTGAACAGGACGCCCTAGGGGCAGGCAGCCGTCAGGGCAACGGTGCCCAGGCCACGGAGCGAGTGCCCAGGGGCCCGGCAAGGGCTCACCTCCATCTCGGTGACAAAGGCCTGGGGGCTGTCAGAGGTGGTGAGCGCTGGGATGGCGCTGGAGAGGCCCAGGGCGTGGGACAGCAGGCGGAGCAGCGCCGGGCGGTGGGAGGCTGCTGCGGGGTCCCGCAGTGCCCGGGGGACCAGCCCCTCCCGCAGGCTCCTCCTGCCACCGGGGCGGCTCTTCTGCAAGAGGACGAGCCGGGGAGGCTGCTGGTGCAGAGTCCCCTGGCTCCTCCTCCTCCTGTCCCCATGCACACGTGGACAGCCCCACAGCACCCACACCCACGGTCCCCACGAGCAGGGCAAGCAGACAGAGCACAAGTCCCCTGCATCCCAGCCGCGGGAGGGAACAATCCCTGCAGCCACTGTCCAGGTGGTGCCACTGCCTATGGCAGCGAGACACTGAGGCACAGGCAGCAGTGTGCCTCACAGCACTGGCAGCAACGGGATGGCACCCTGATAAATCCTCTCTGCTAGGATGGATACTCCCAGATCACCCTGTGGTGGGACACGGAGGGGATGCGGAGGACAAGCCCTGGCCCCCCATGTCTGTCACACACGGCACTGCTCCTCACCTCCAGCTGCGTCACCTTCTCAGCAGGGCCAAACCCATCCCATAGGTCTTGCTCATGGATCTCATCGGGTACCAAAGGAAAGGAACCAAAAAACAGGCGATAGACCTGCAGCATGGATGGGAGTGGAGAGTGGAGACACTGCCCAGCAATGCCCCAGAGCGGGGCAGCAGCGCAGGGCAAGTCCTGGCCAGGTGCCCACTGACTCGGCCTGGGTCAGCATGTGCCCATTCACCGGAGCAGAGCAGAGCCCTGCAAAACCAGAGCCTCCTGCAGGTCACCACTCACCTCCCGGAGGTCGATGCTGGAACCCAGGAGCAGCTCAGCTGTGCTGTTGGGGAGGGACAGATTCTGCAGCAGGAAGCGGCGCAGCTCGTCCTGGTCCTTGGCCGCCCATGCCAGCGTGAAGCCAGACTCTGGCATGGAGCAAGGCACAGGAGTCAGAGCAGCTCAGCAGCGTCACTGCCTGGCCCCACATCACCCAGCTGTGCGGGACAGCAGCAGGCACTGTCACACAGCTCTGTTCCCAGCCCTGCCCACACAGGCAGCAGGGGCAGGCAGGGGCAGTAGGGGCAGGCAGGAGCAGGCAGGGCAGAGCCTACCTGCAGGGCTGCTGAAGTGCGGCTCCATGGAGCTGGGCTCGCTGCTGCTGAGAGCTTCCAGGTGCCGGCGCAGTGACTCCAGCTCCTCCTCCAAGCCTGGGTGCTGCGGGTCGAAGAGGCTGCTCTGCTCCACAGCTTCGCTGAGGTGCTCCAGGAGCTGTGTCACCCTGCCGGAGCATCGCCTGGCCTCAGGGGCACAGCCACGGGGACAACTTCCCCACTGTGCCCAGCACATGCCCATCAACGTCTCCAAGAAACTGAGGTGCTGGAGCACATGCAGAGCTGGTGGAGGGTCCAGAGCACACAATTCTCACGAGGAGCAGCTGAGGGAACTGGGTTTGGTCGGCCTGGATGTAAGGAGGCCAAGGGGAGACCTCCTGGCTCTCAGCAGCTCCCTGAAAGGAGGCTGGAGCCAGGTGGGCATTGGTCTCTTCTCCCAAGGAACAAACAATAGGAGAGGAAATGGCCTCAAGTTGTACCAGGGGAGGTCTAAGATGGACATGAGAAACAATTTCTAACCCAGAAGGGTTGCCAAGCTCTGGACAGGCTGCCCAGGGCAGTGGCAGAGTCACCCCCTCTGGAGAGCTGTAAAGAAGGTGTAGGTGTGGTGCTGAGGGCCAGGGCTCAGAGACGATGTGGCAGTACTGAGTTAATTCTGTGACCTCTGGGGAGGATAAGCCCCTCGGGCACATGGGGCAGCAGTGCTGCCCACCACAGGGTACCCATGGCCCAGGAGCTGCCCTCATCAGAACCCACTGCCTCAGACTGTCCCCAGGGGCCACTTCTCTGCTCCCAACGCAGGTGCCCAGTGCCCATGCAGCAATGTGCCAGGACGTGCCCAGGTGCCCTGTGCCCTGTGCCCGGCAGGGGCAGGGGCAGGACTCACGTGGAGTTGGAGTACTGCAGGAAGCCGAACTCGTCACGCTGCCCGTCGGGGCACAGCGACTGCATGACAGGCAGGATCCCGGCCGAGGTGAGCGGCGCCGCCGTGTAGAAAGCTGGCGGCAGGAGGGCGCAGCAGAGGCCAGCGGAGGGGCAGGGCGGGAGGGGGCAGGGGCAGCAGGAGCCACCAGAGAGACAGACACGGGGTCAGAGAAGCGCCACAAGCACCCACGGCCCCGCGGCAGGTTGGCGGCCGAGGTCTGCAGCTGGCGACCCCTCGGGGCTGTGGGCAGCTCCTGCCACACTGCCTCCTGCCCTCTGCCCCCCCAGCACAGTGCCAGCCTCTGCCATCCGTCCCCTGAACGGCCGCCAACCTACCCCGGCCTCTGGGCCCCTCTCGTTAGTACCCTTCAGAGGCCCTGCCAGATCTCCAGAGGAAGAGGAGAAGGAGGAAGAACACAACAGGGCAAAGAGAGTTAAGGCAGCTCCCCCAGCCCCCAGCCTCCCCCTGGCCCCTGCCCGGCTGCCCCCACGGGCGGCTGCTGGAGGTGGATGGAAATGGAGACAGGGGAGGGCGAAGATGGAAGAAGCAAAGAGCAGGAGACAGCAAAACCTTCCCCCCTCCGCCAGCACGGAGCCATTCCACACTGCCCTGCCTCAAAGGGGGCCCGAAGGTGTCACCGGGCAGGGACCCTGCTCCCACCCCCCAGCTGCTGGTTATTGGCAGATCAGTGCCAGATCAGTGCCGTTAGCACAGGGCGGCGGGGGCAGGGCCAGTGAAGATGTGCAGGGACAAGGGACAGCCCAGGGCTGCCAGGCAGGGGCAGAGTCAGGGCAAGAGCCCACAGCAGTCGCCGGAGAGATGGTGGCAGCCACATCACACTCTGGTCACAAAGCCAGCGTGTGAGTGGCATCTTGCAGGCCTTCAGTCTCCCAGCAGTGCCACGTCCTGGCTCCTTCCAAGGGGTCAGGACGAGGACCTGGTGGAGGTGCAGGGGTGGAAATCATCTCCAGCCCCTTGGAGACTAGTCCTGGGGGGGCGCACAGGCAAGACAAGTGACCGTAGGCCAGCACATGGATGCCAGCACCCAGCAGGGTCTGCCCCAGGAGAAGCTTCCACCTGGCCTGGAAAGCCTTCTGCAGCCCAGAGAGCCAGGGCACCGCCACCAGCATCCCCAAGACATGGGGAACACACCACTGCCACCACAGTGCAGGCACCAACGGGGCAGCCCCCAGGAGAGGTCACTGCCCAAGCTCATCTTCACCAGCTGCGGAGGGGAGCAGCAGGGTTACGGAGGTGTGGATTAGGCCAGAGTGAGTTGCTCCAAACCAGGCTCTTTGTGCCCCAGATCTGCAGCTGGCACAGGCAGGAGAAGGGGGGAGGCACCCACCCACCCCAGCAACTTACAGACTGGCGCATGCAGTGGAGGCATGGAGGGCAGGCGGGCAGGGGAGGTGGTGGGAAAGAAAAAGAAAACGTGAGCAAAAAGAAAGCAAAACCAAACCAAAAAACCACAGAGGGCAGACGGCAGCACCGGGCAGCACCATGGGCAGCACTGTGGGCAGCACCGTGGGCAGTGCCCTGGGCAGCACTGTGGGCAGCACTGTGGGCAGTGCCCTGGGCAGTGCCCCGGCAGGACCCGCGGCATGCAGCTGGGCTCTCCCTCGCCGACAGACACTGGAACACAGCCTGGCACCATCGTTACGTCAGGTCACCACCTCCCAGCTCCCACCCCCAAGGCACCCACCAGGGTGGGCATCCCACAGGGTGTCACGCTGAGCCCTGGTGAGCTGGCAGCTCTGCTCCACTCAGCCTGTGGCACTGGCACCCACAGCCCCGGCCAGAGCTCCAGCAGAACATCGCCAGGAGCCTCCAGCTCTGAGCCCAGCGATTTATCACTTTGCCAGGCCCCTGAACCCCCCAGCCAGACACAGGGCTCCAGGCAGTGCATTTTCACCTCCAGCCCTTCCCAGTACCACCCCAGCTGCCCCTGGAGCACTTAGGGGGACCATAGGGTCCCAGGACCACCCAGTTCCAGTTCCAGCTCTCTCTTTCTCACACAAAATGTCTTTGCCATCGGCAGCCACAGGCTGGTTGGCACTGCCAACCCCAGAGGAGCTGCCCCGGGGCCAGAACTGACTCTGGCTCCCCAGCCCCCACAGCTGCCCTGCCAAGCTCACACAAGGCTCCTCCGATCCCTGTTGGCTGCTGCAGTCTCCACCCCCAGGATGTTCTCAGAGTGCTCAAGCAGCTCCCCAGAGCCTCAGGGGGCTGCGAATGTGGGTGCCCCCCAGCTGGCACCCACCTTCCTTCACGGGGATGGTTGGCTTCTTCTGCCGCAGCCCCAGGAGGATGAAGAAGAGCACCAGGGGGATGAAGATCTCGAAGGCCAGCACCCACTGGAAATGACACAAGCAGAGGGATCCTGACGCCCGGGGACAGGACCCTGCCACCAAGGCACAGCATGGGCAGGATGGGGGCCCCTGGGGCACTGCTGCAGTGTGGCACCCGTGCCAGTGTCTCACACGTGGCTGGTGGCACAGTCATAGCTCAGCCAGAGAGCTCCTGCCTGCCTCTGCTCCATCCTGCCTGGGCACCCTGGAGCAGCTGGTTCACTACTGCAGCCACACAGACTGGGTGCCAGGGCAGCACCAGTGGGTACCTGCCACGGTGCCAGCACAGTGTGCTGGGATTGTACTGGGAGTGCCCAGGCCACATCACAGTGGCACTGCCCATGCTGCCAAGTGGGGAACCACTGCAGGTGGGGAAACTGAGGCACGGGGTGAAGTGAGCCAACATCAGCTCACTTCAGGATGAGACTGAAGCCAAAGCTGGTGCCGAGCCCCCAGGAGCCACAAGCAGGGCAGACCCTCGGGAAGGTGCTCCTGGTGGCACCAGCACCCCCACCATGCTCAGGCAGCTGTGGTGAGCAGGTGCTGGAGGGGCCCAGCAGGCGAGTGGGCAGAGCTGCCTGGAAGGACACAGCCAGCAGCAGGCCAGGGGCAGCAGCAGCATCACCTCCATGCTGCCCTCACCCAGGGGCTGCAAACACTCTGCACTGCTGTCAGAGCAGCCCAGGGAGCTGTGGTGAGCAGAGAGCCCTACCCTCTGCCCACCTCTGCCTGCAGCACTCCTGTGAGCACTACAGCTGGCAGGACTGTGGGATGGACATGGCTGCACTTGCAGCTGCCCTCCAGCACTGCCCTCGCTCCCAGAGCTGCTGATTTGGGCGAGACAAAGGCAAGAGGAAGAAGGGATGGAGGGGCTGGGGATGGCAGACAGCCCAGAAGCAGTGGCAGTGCCAGGGGATCCCCATCTCTCTGGCACCACCAGCCTCAGGCACAGCCCTCGCTGGACTGGGGAGGGTGGGGCAGCAAGGAACACTTGGACCCACTCTGTGCCCCACGGTGCCCACCCCCACCCCCCTGCCTGTTTACCAGGCACACAATGGGGGCTGTGTGCCCGGGCGCCTGCGGGGCCATGCCCCATGCCCACGCTGGGCCGTACCAGGCTGCCCTGGGGACTGCTCTCGTGTTTTGGAAGTGGTCATTGACCTTCTTCTCATCTCCTTCCCCAGAGGCTTCCCTGCCCTCCCCTGCACCGCCTCATGCCCGGCTCAGGGCTGGCACCTGGGGTGGCACAGGGCAGCAGAGCAGGGCTCTGCCTGCACCTCCACAACTGCTCCTGCCTTCGGGTCCTGGGTCTGTCCAGGGCTTCTCCTGTCTGGCTGAGCAGGGGGCAGGGGCACTGGCATACAGCAGTGGGGAAGGGGAGGGGGATGCTGTCCCAGGCAAATCTCAGCCCCTCTGGGCTGGCACCCAGCACTGGCACAGCCTGGGGACAGAAGGGTTCCTGTTCGTGGGTGCAGGACAGGGGGAGGGGATATCTGGGGGTTGTGAGGAAGCAACTGGGGGTAAAGGGCTGAAGCCAGGTGGCTGGAAAGGAAAGCCTGGGAGAAGGAGAGGAGGAAGGCCAGGGCCTGGCAGCAGCTGGCTGTGCCCTGCACTGCCCAGTGTGCTCTGCCCTCTCCTCTCATCCATTCCCTCCCTCTCTCCATCCTCGAGGACTCTCACACGCAGCTGGAGAGAGGTGCAGGTGAAGCACCCAGAGTGGGATGCAGGTCCCAGGGGATCTAATGCCCACATGGCAGCGGCTGGAGGGAGCATGGGAGAGCTCCTCAGCAGCAGAGTCCTGATGCCAGGGGCATCCACCCCACGCAGAATGAGAGGAGAGGGCCTGGAATGGCACCAGGGAAGGTTTAGATTGGAGATCAGACAACATCTCCTTGCTGCAGGAGTGCTCAGGCACTGAACAGGCTGCCCAGGGAGGTGTGCAAGATGTGTGTGGCCATGGCACTGGGGGCTGTGGTTTGGTGGCCAACGTGGGGGCTGGGTTGGACTGGGTGACCTCTGAGGCCTCTTCCAACCAAACCAGTTCTGACTCTCTGAGTCACATTCCCTGCACAAGTGCACCTTGACCTGCTGGGAGGTGAGCAGGATGTGGCCATGGCTGCGTTTCAGGTTTGCATGAGTGCTGGGGGCTGCCTGGCAGCACAGGTGCTGGGCACACCTGTCAGGACCCCACACTCTTGCCTGACTCCTGCAGAGGCTGGCAGCTGCTGCTGGCAGGGTGCTGGCCCCTGGCAGGACACCCAACTCGCATGGCTCCCACACTGCCAGGGCAAAAGCACCAATCAGCACCATGGGACACAGCCTGGCACAGCAGGCACAGCCTCCAGCCAGCAGCAGCAGGTTCACACAGCCACCAGTGCTGGGCCACCAGCCTGGGCAGGAGACTTCTGCTGTGCCAGCTGCCCACACGTCCCCACAGCCAAGCCAGGCCAAGGCAGCTCTCCACAGCCATCACCACCACCCGAAAGTCAGCTCCAGCCCCACAGCCTACAGCAGCTTTGGGGAGCTGCTGGGCAGCCTGGTGCAGCAAGACAGAGAGCCCCACTCTGGCGACACAGCTGATGCTGCTGCAGCCCACACCTGCCACACCAGCACCCTGGGGCTGGCACCTGCAGAGGCACCTCCTGGCCAACACTGCTGAAGCATCACCATGAGCAGCCCAGGCCAAGCCTGGCCTGCAAAGCCTCCATCCTGCACCCACCAGAGGAAGGGCCAGGGTCAGCCTCAGCTCCACCCTGGGGAAGCAGGAGAGGTCCCTGCCAGCGGCTCCTGCAGTGCCAGTACTGGAGGCAGCTGGTGCCAACCCAAGGGCTGTGGCTCAGGTCCTGGAGAAGCAAGAGCCCAACGCTCCCAGTGGCACTGGGAGGCTGCCACAAGTCTCTCCATGAGGGCTCCAGGCTCAGCTCATGAAATGCTGCTGGGGAGCACCAAGGGCCCTGCACCAGCAGACCTACACAGCCCAGCTAAGGACACCCTCTGGTGATCACCACTGCCAGGCCTGCTTAAAGCCACCTGCCTGTGCCCTCGGCCACCAACACAGGCAAGGCCAGGCCCAGCAGCTGGCAGCTCCCCACCGAGGCCTGGCTGCCATCACTCCTGCCTCTGCTTCCACCCCAGCTGGGTGCAGGCTGTGCCCTTCCCCTCTGCCCTCGCACCCTGCCGTGGCCCTGGCACAGCAGCTGGGCACACACCTCCCTGGGGCTGGAGGGGGATGCAATCAGCAAATACCTCTGACCTGGTAGCTCAGGGCAGGACCAGCTGAGAGAAAGCCCAGCAGAGCCCTCCCTGCTGCCAGCTCTGTGCTTCTGCCTGCCAGTCCAAGAGGGACATGGCCTCAGCAACACCTGTGCCAGCAGCAGTGCCCTGCACCAGCACTGGGCATGGCCACACAGCCCGGACTGAGAGCAAGCAGGCTCATGCTGGTGGCATGGTTTGGCATGCCATGGTATGCCTGGCATGGCATGGTGCAGCACGGCAGGGTATGGTGCAGTATGGCATGATGTGGCATGGTATGGTGCAGCATGGCAGGGAATGGTGCAGTATGGCATGGTGTGGCATGGTATGGTGCAGCATGGCAGGGAATGGTGCAGTATGGCATGGTGTGGCATGGCATGGTGCAGCATGGCAGGGAATGGTGCAGTACGGCATGGTGTGGCATGGCATGGTGCAGCATGGCAGGGAATGGTGCAGTACGGCATGGTGTGGCATGGCATGGTACAGTATGGTGCAGCATGGCAGGGTATGATGTGGTGTGGCATGGCATAGTACAGTATGGTGCAGCATGGTAGGGTATGGTGCAGCATGGCATGGTGTGGCATGGTGCAGTACAGTGCAGCATGGTGCAGCATGGCAGGGTATGGTGTGGCATGGCATGGCGTGCTATGGCAGGGCATAGTGTGGTATGGTGCAGCATGGCATGGCACAGGATGGTGAGGTATGGCATGGCATAGTGCAGTATGTTGAGGCATGGTGCAGCAGGATGCTCTGAGTGCCCTGCAGCCTCTCTCCACAGGCAGGGAGCAGGCAGAGCCCTGCAGGACCAGTGCCTCATGGTCACCTACCCTCTGGGCCACCAATCACTCTGCAACAGGTTGTCCTCACAGCCACCCTGTAGCAGGAAAGTGCCTGGGACGGCGACACCAGCACCAGACTGCCAAGCCTGCATGTGTCTCCCCCACCTCTCCCACACCAGCTGCAAACAGCAAGGGGACAAAGAGCATCCAGAGCCAGGGCAATGCCAACCCTGGCAATTCCTGCTGCAGGGTTTGGCATCATCCCCAACTTGGCCTGGCAGCACCTGTGCAGGCATGGGGTGTCCTGTCCCCCAGGGATGTGGTAGGGAGAGACCCCCAAAATTCAACTTCTCCGTGTGGAGGCATCATGAACCCCCCTCCAGCTCTGCTCCCATCAGCTGAAGAACAAGGGCTAAGCTTGCCAGGCCAGGCCAGCTCCTATGCATGGTGGAAGCTTTCCAGCTCTTTGCAGCACAGAGCTGTGCCCAAGGGCAGCTGCTGGCAAGGCATGGGCAAGGCACACACCACACTCCCTCTGTGAGGCTGGGAGAAGCCAAACACTGCCCAACTCCACTCCACGGGGATAAGCCACAGCAGGGGAGAGGTCTTGTGCTCAGCCCCCTCCCCATACCAACCCTCCCAACCTCTGCCCACCACAGCAGTGCCAGCCTAGGCCATGGATCTGGTTTGCCTTGGTGCAACACCCAGCACTGGACGGGGCCAGGGCAGCCCTGGCGATGCTGGGCTCTGGCTGCCTGTGCTGGCAGCTCTGCTCCCGGGCTGTGGGCACAGGGCAGGGCTCCCCCAGGAGCAGGCAGGACCCATGGGGGCTGCAAGGTGGCTGTGGGACTTGCACAGGGCACATTCGCTCCCAGGGCATGGCTACCCCAGCAGCTGCACCCAGCCCATCCTCAAGGACTGGCAGCACCAGCAGCAGCTCTTGCCCTGGCACACAACTGCTCCTCCCCTGGCTCCATCCACGCCTGGCACCACTGGGTGGGCAAGAAGGTGCTGCCCTTGCTACAGCAAGCAGGCACTCAAGCGAAGGTGCCCACACCAGGGCTGCCCAGGCCTGGGTTCATTATCCTCCTACCGCTATAGCTTCCCGCTCCGTGCCCCCCACGCTGCCCAGAGGGCTAGGGGGGGTCAGAGGCAAAGAGGTCCCCAACAGACCTGTACCTGCCCAGTCTGTGACCCTGCCAGCCATGGCAGCCAGGTCTGGGGCTGTTGCTAAGAGAGCTGATGCCAGGGTGTAGCTGTGCCAGGCAGCTCGCCCTCATGGGCACCAGGCAGCCCCTCAGTTCTGCACGGAGCAAGGAGCAGGAATGACTCAGCCAAAGAGCATCCCTCCCCTCACCCATTTTGGGGGCCCTGGGGATGCCGACACAGCCTGCAGCATGGGCCTTAGCCCTCCCCTGTCCGCCCTGTCTCCTACCTGGTGCTCGGGCAAAGCAGGAGCCGAGGCTGGCTCCTGGTGAGAGCAGGCAGGCAGGATCAGGCCCGCAGGGTATTCGGGAGGGGGAAGAAGTGAGAGCTTCGCCAGCTTGGGAGCAGCAGTTCGCTACCCTCCTCCATCCTCTATAAATGAGCTGGCCCAGCGCAGGCAGCCCCCGGCCCGCACTGCCACCGGGGACCCCTCCCGGGCTCGGGCAGGGCTCGGTAGGGCAGCACGGGCCGGGCAGGGCCACTCCAGCCCACAAGGAGGGTACCAAGCGGCCTCCTGCCGCCCCCGGGGCACAACAGCTCCCCGCATCGCCTCCTTCCTCAGCCTCACAGCCAGAACGCAGGAGCAGCTCCTCTCTAGCCCACGGAGAAGAGACAGCTCTGACCCACATAGCACTCGCACACCTATTTATAGGCGGCGGGGATGAAGGGCAGGGGGAAAGCTCTCCCGCACGGAGCGACGGCCCCGGCAGGTGCGGGGGGCAGGCAGGGCACAGGATGCCGAACAGGGGAGGGCTGCGTGGGAGAGGGCAGCCAGCACCCGGCCCCGGCTCCTACAGCGGCCACCGGGCCCGGGCGGGAGCGGGGCAGGAAAGCCGCAACTGCTGCGGCCCTACGGAGAGCCGCGGGGCTGGGCCCCGGCCGGGGAGCTTCTCTGCGGCCCTGGGCTCGCACACAGCCGGCACACAGGACCCTCGCAGCCCCAGGGTCCGCGCCCGCATCGCCCCGGGAAGGAGGGAGAGGACCCGGGAGAGACCCCGGCCGGGAGAGGTCTGCTCCGCACCCTCCCGATCCCTGCGCCTCCCCTCGGGCCTGCACGCAGCCCTCCCCCGCCCGGGGCTGAGCCTGCCCAGGGCCGCAGAGAAGCTCCGGCCGCGGGCAGCAGCGGGCCGCGGCCCCCACGCTCACCGGGCTGCGCCGCTTCAGCGTCACATTCTTCCAGAGCAGGAGATGGAGCTGGTGCAGGAACCCCATG
>VWZI01014951.1:40434-54808 GCA_013396835.1 Psilopogon haemacephalus | reverse complement strand
TGTCCCGGCAGTGTCCTGGCAGTGTCCCAGCAGTGTCCCAGCAGTGTCCCAGCAGTGTCCCAGCAGTGTCCTGGCAGTGTCCCGGCAGTGTCCTGGCAGTGTCCTGGCAGTGTCCCAGTGGTGGTCCGCAGGCGGATCCGGCACAGCCTGGGTGCTCGGGGGCCAGGCACGGCGTGCCCTGAGCAGGGCTCCTGCCCGCTCGGGTCAGGCCTTGGTCTGCAAGGGCTGCCCCCGGCGCTGCTCCTGCTCCTTTCCAAGCCACAGAGCTGCACCGGGCAGGTCTCATTGAGCTGTGCAGCTGCCGCTGGCGCCCTGGGGCAGCAGCCTCAGTGCAGGGGGGCAGCGCCGGGCAGGTCTGCATGCCAGGGTGGCATTGCTGTCCCCTGGCCAGCCCCCCTGACCCCACGGAGCAGGCTGCACAAGCTGTGCCCGGCTGTGACTCCAAGGCTGCCAGGAGCACCCTCTGCAGCGCTGAGCATTCGCCCAGGCAAGCTCCTTCTGCCTTCATCATTTCAGGAGCTACCTCTGCCTCCAGCCCTTCTCCCTGTCTCCATCCCCGTGGTGTGCGCAGGGCCAAGGGCAGGCAGGAGCTGCGAGTAACTCTCTTGGCTGCCCCATCCCCAAAGGGTGCTGCTAAGGGTGCTGCATTTCAGGCAGGCTCTGCCACAGCTGCCCAGGCACTAACAAAAGCTCCTCTTGTCCTGTCACAAAGAGCCTTTCTTCACAAAACTTCTGGGTGAAACACTGCGACAAGGTGAGGGGGGCCAGGGGGTGCCCAGGGGGTGCCCAGGGGTGCCCGGGGGAGGGTGGCTGCTTGGGCAGTGCTGGAGGGTGTGTGAGACAAGCTGTGGCCAGGGCTGGCTCAGCCCTTTCCCATCTGCACCCTGCTGTGAAGAGCAGTCCGAGGTCTGCTGGACATAGTGGGGAGCTCTGGTGTCATAGACTCACAGGACAGTCTGGGTTGGAAGGGACCTCCATAGCTCATCCAGCCCTGCACTCAGCAGGGACATCCTCCACCAGAGCAGGTTGCCCACAGCCCTGCCCAGCCTCACCTGGAGTATCTCCAGGGATGGGCCCCAACCACCTCCCTGGGCAACCTGCTGCAGTGTTCCAGCAGCCTCCTGGGGCAGAACTTGTTCCTCACATCCAATCTCAACCTGCTCTGATCTCATTTCAAACCATTGCCCCTGGTCCTGTTCCTGCAGGCCTTTGGGAAGCCTCTCTCCATCCTTCTTATAGCCTCCTTCAGCTACTGGCAGGCAGCTGTAAGGTCTCCCTGAAGCCTTCTCTTCTCCAGGCTGAGCATCCCCAGCTCCCTCAGCCTGTGTCCAGAGCAGAGGTTCTCCAGCCCCCTCAGCATTTTCATGGCCACCGTGTTGAGGGCTCCAGAGCTGGCCCCAGCCCTGCAGTTGAGGTCTCCCCAGAGCACCAAGGGGAGCAGCACTGTGGGGTTCAGCCAACACTCTCTACAGTTCTGCAATGGCTTTTTACAGCCCCTGGGAAGGAGCCCTGCATGGCTCCTCCCAAGGGATTGTATTTGGGTTGTCCCTCAGATCTCCTGCCCTGCAGGTCCTCAGCAGGCAGTGCACGACTGCAGCTGTAGTTTGCATGGGCTTAAAGCCCTCACCTCAGTCTCCTGCTTCACTTGAGTGGACCTTGGTGAACTTCACAGCTCTTCTGCTTTGACATGACCACGAAACCCTGTGAGGGGACAACAGGAGACAGCCCCTGCGTGCTGCAGGGCAGGGCAGCCACAGCACTGCCCTGAGTGCACTGTCCTGAGCCCCAACACCACCCTGAGTGCACTGCCCTCAGCCCCAGCACTGCCCTGGGTGCACTGCCCTGAGCCCCAACCNAGCCACAGCACTGCCCTGAGTGCACTGTCCTGAGCCCCAACACCACCCTGAGTGCACTGCCCTCAGCCCCAGCACTGCCCTGAGCCCCAACCGCCCTGAGCCCCAGCACTGCCCTGAGTGCACTGCTCTGAGTGCACTGCCCTGAGCCCCAGCACTGCCCTGGGTGCACTGCCCTGAGCCCCAGCACTGCCCTGAGCCCCAACACCGCCCTGAGTGCCCTGCCCTCAGCCCCAGCACTGCCCTGGGTGCACTGCCCTGAGCCCCAGCAGCCCTTCTCTGCTGTGGGCGCAGGGCCCAGGGCACTATTCAGAGGACTTCCTTGTGGGGTGTCTGAGCTCCTCTGCCTGTGCAGAGTTATCTGCAGATGGCAGCACACACCCACACAAAGGTCCGTGCTGCTGTCACCCAACGGTGCCAGGCTCTGGCCGTAGGTGCTGGCAGCTTCTGGCAGAGCTGGCCCTGGCATCCATCCCAGCTTGGAGCCTCCAGCACCACACTGCCACATCCCAGGGCCTTAGGGCCCTGTCTGGACTCACCACCTCCAAGCACCCCCAGGGGCATCATCCCTGCTGCCAAGGTGTCCTGGAGCAGCACCCAAGGATGCCAGGGAAAAGCTCCCTCCTGCTCTGCCACCCATCCCACATCTCCTGTGGAAACCTTGTGGCTGATGCTGTCCCTGCTGCTGCCCTGGCAGTGGTCTCTGGGGCTGTGTGGAGGGGATGAGGACAGTAGTTGGGATGATGCTGGCAGCTCTGTCCTGCAGCTGGCAGGGCTGAAGGAGGCCAGGCTGGGAACGGTGCCCTGCGGGCTCTGCCCTGCCCGTTATCTGGGCTCTCAATCGTGAAAGGGAAGAAATGCTGAAAGGGGTGAGAAAAGATAACAGGAAACAAGGGACAGGGCTGAGGAGGAAAAAACACCCAGCCCCAGAGCTGCAGTCAGCCTCGGAGGGCTCCCCAAGCAGCACTGGAAGCACAGAGCCCTGCTGCACCCTGGTGCTGTGCCCAGCTGCTGCCCAGCACCTCACCCCCAGCACCTCTACCATCCCTGCTCCCTGCAGCCAGGGTGCACCAGGGGGTGCAGACCCCAAGGGTGCTTGAGGACCCCCAGGGAGCAGTCTTGGATCCCACTTCCATCAATGTGTGTGCCAGGGCCTGCCCCTGCTAGCTGTGGGCACAGTGCTGTGCACCTTGGGGCCCCACTCCCCATCTTTGCCAGAGTGTCCCCATCTCTCTTGGGAACAGTTGGTGCCTGGCAATGCCAGCAAAGAGAACAACCAAATGTGTGCCCAGGCAGGGACAGGCAGGTCCAGAGGCTGGGTGTGGGAGGCAGCTCCCTGCAGATGCCACTGAGGCACACAGAACAGGCTGGCCAGGGCAGGTGCCCACAGCTTGGCAGCAATGAGGAACTGCTGGTGCCACTTCAGCAAGCAGTTTCAAGATGAGTCAGTTGATCTCAAAGTCAGGCTGGCATCCTGTTTGCCACCAGGCTGCGGGTGACAGACAGCAGGCACCTTGGCAAGGCTGAGGGCAGGGCCCTGCCTGCACCACGGGCAGGGCATTCAAGCCCCTGGCACACATCTGGCAAGGCACCAACTGACTCCTTTCCCCCACCCGTCAGGAGGGAATCACCTGTGACCCTGCTGCTGGCACAAATGGTGCCAGTGACAATGCAGGGCTGAAACTCTAGGGCTGATGCCACCCTCCCCCTCCACCAGCTTCACTGTGGGCAGCAGCAAACGCCAGGGAATCAAGTGCCTTGCTCCAGTCTGAGCCAAGTGTGCATCACACTGCTTGGCTGCTCCTGCCTGACATGGGAGGGAGCTGCATGTGCCAGGGTCTGCAGCCTGGCACAGTAATCCTGCTCTCAGCAGTCAGGGTGGTGATGATGATGATGATAACAAGAACGTGTTAATGCTCTCTACAAGACAGCGTTTGTGGGCTGTGCTTTGGCACAAAGCTTCCAGCTGGCAGAGCTGCCTCAGGGGCTCAGCTTTACCTCGTGCACTGCTATGACTCTGGCAGGCAGCAGTGGAGGCAGAGCAGCCTGCAGGGGCTCAGCACCCTGCTTTCACCCTGCCCCATGGGGCTGGATGCCCAAGGACAGGGTGCAGAGGCAGGACTCAGCATGGGTGAGGATCTCTACCCATTGTTCCCTCCTCCACGCTGCTCCATACCTCATCCCCATGCCCTGGCACCTCTCTGCCGTGGGCACAGGAACACAGTAGGGGCAGGCAGCTGGTGTGAGTCCCCCCAGGCTCAGAGAGATGACCTGTTCTGCAGGGCCAGCTGGAGAGCCACGGCCAACCTGGGGACACAGGCACCAGCCCATAAAACCCAAACCAGTGATGGGCACCTCAGAAAACCACAGCCTGCCCAGGGCTCTGGCTGGCAGCTGGGATAGAGGAGATTCCTAGCAGGAAGGAGCCAGGAGTTGGGCTTGGTTTTGAGCCTGGCACCCAAGGAAGGCTGAGAGCTGAAATGCCAGGTAGGGCCACGGGCACCTTCTGCAAGGAGCCACAGCCTGGCCGGGGGGCAGCAGTAGAAGCAAGGGGGGTGGGGAAGGATGCCAGGAAGAGCTGTGAGCAGCTCCTGCACCAGGAGCCCTTCCAGAGGATGCCAGGGCACAGCCATGAGGCAGCAGCTACTGTGGGGTGTGCACCAAGTAACTGCCCCACGCTGGCACAGGGCAGGCACCCAGCAGCAGGCACACCCCCAGCCACGAGGCACCCACACATCTATGGGGTGCACGCTCAGCCATGGAGCACCTGCTCAGGTGTGGGATGTGCACAAGCCATAAGGTACCCACCTTGTGCCCTGGGTGTCCACTCAGAGGGTACCCACCCCTGGGGCATGCACCAGCCCCACTGCAGCTCGCTGTCTGCGGCACGGGGGAAGTGCTGGGAGAGGGCTGTGCCAGCTGCCACGTGCAGCAGGAAGGACCCATGGTGGGGCCAGGAGGAGGCAAAAACCGCAGAAAAGAGGAAGCCCTCGAGTGCCCCAGCCTGGTGCCAGCAGCTGCCCGGACAGACACAGACACCCCAGCGTCAGCCCTGCCTCGGTAAGTCTGAGCTCAGCACTGCTGCCTGCCACAGGGGCAGGGCCTGGGGAATGGGTCAGTGCCTGGCACTGCCAGAGTGGGGCTGTGCCATCCTAGAGCTCCCTTGAAACGGCAGCAGCATCCCCACTGCCAGGGACTGATGGGCAGGGGGACCCAAGGCACCGGTGCAGGCTGCAGGGAGCCAACAAAGCTCCTTCGGAGCCAGCTGTGGCTGGAGCCTAAACCCAGCTCACATTTCACATTTCCTGGGCCGAGGCAGGGAAGGGATTTTTTTTGCAGGGAGATGGGCACCATGCCGTGGCAAGCACCTCATGGTCAGAGCCCTGTCAGTTGCAGCCCCAGCAGCTCCCTGCTCTGCCTGCCTGTGACACCTTGTGAGTGTTTGGGCCACTGATGCTGCAAGCTCCCACCCTGCTGGGGCTGGGGAGAGTCCCCCGAGCCTGGAGAGAGCCCCACAGCCAGAGCAGGAGGGTGCAGGGGTGAGGAGCACTTCTCCAGCAGTGGCTCAGGCTTCTCAGTCACCTCTGGTGGAGAGCAGTGCCAAGCACAGGGAGGGATTGGTGGCTGGAGCCCACCAGCTCTCCAGGAGGATCCCTGCTCACCTGGGAGCTGGGGACACCAGAAACTGCAGGAGGGTGACACAAAACTACTGTGGGGTGACACCAGGCACACAGGGGAGCCTGGGAGGAGGTTGTGGCCAGGAGCAGTACCAGGAGCAAGGCTGGGGCCAAGGTTCCATGGAGAATCCCTTCCCCACCGCCTCCAGTCCCAGCTACACACAACCCCTTGCTGACAGCCTCTGGGGCTCCTCCTCTCCCCAGGTGTCAGGAGGTGACCAAGCCTGGCAGCATGTCCTGGCCATCAGCACTGCGGGGCCGGCCTGGCACCAAGGCAGTGGTCGCTGTGGGGCTTCTCGTAACCACCCTCTGGAACTTGAGGCACCTCCTCAAGTCCTCGGAGGTCTCCAGAGAAGCCTCCGAGCACCTCCAGCTGCTGGTGCTGGTGTGGGAATGGCCCTCGAAGCAGGTGCCCAACATCAGCGGGGACGTCTGCCGCGAGCTGTACGGCATCGCAGGCTGCCAGCTCACCACGGACAGGCAGCTGCTGGGGCAGGCAGATGTGGTGGTGTTCCCCCACAGCAGGCTGCAGCCCGGCAGGGACAGGCTGCCCAAGGAGAGGCCACCGCAGCAGAACTGGGTCTGGCTCTGCCTGGAGTCGCCCTCCAACACCAAAGGCCTGGCCAGGTGGAAGCAGACCTTCAACTGGGTGATGACCTACAGGCGGGACTCGGACATCTTCATGCCCTACGGCAAGCTCGTGCCCAACCGCTCCGCCACGGTCAACATCCCCGAGAAGACCAACCTGGTGTCCTGGGTGATCAGCAACTACCACAGCACTCAGGAGAGGGCCCGAGTCTACAAAAACCTCTCCAGGCACCTGCACGTCGACATCTACGGCAGCGCCGCCAGAAGGCCTCTTTGCAAAGACTGCCTCCTGCCCACCACCTCCAAGTCCAAGTTCTACCTGGCTTTCGAGAACTCCATCCACCAGGACTACATCACCGAGAAGCTCTGGAGGAACTCCCTGCTGGCTGGCACCGTGCCCGTGGTGCTGGGGCCTCCCCGGGCCAACTACGAGCAGTTCATTCCCGCAGACTCCTTCATCCACGTCGATGACTTCTCCTCGGCGGCGGCGCTGGCCGAGTTCCTGCGCAGCCTCAACGCCAGCCGCTACCGACAGTTCTTCGGCTGGCAGAGGAGCTACAGCGTCAAGCTCTACAGCGACTGGGCCGAGCGCCTCTGCACCATCTGCAGTGCCTACCCCAGCCTGCCCCGGGGACGCCTCTACCCCGACCTGGAGAGCTGGTTCAGCTCCTAGCGCCTGCGCCGCCCCCGGGGTGGCCAGCAGCCAGCTTGCTGCGGTCCCAGGCACAGGAGGAGGCTGCAGGGGAGGGAGGGATGTGGCAGCCTGGACCTCTCCTCCCGGCCAGCTCTTTGAGCAATTTCGTGCGATTCCATTTCTGCTAGGGCAGGACTGGTCCCCTCCCCCCCCGAGCCTGACACAGCCTCACCAGGGGGCTTAAAAAATAAAACAGTGCTGCAGAGGTTCTGCTTTTGGTGCAGGGGCTGGTGGTGGGCTCAGGGCACCCTAACCCCCCCGACCCCGTCATCACTCCATGCCCCAGAAACACCTTCTGCTGGGTGCCGAAGTGCCCCAGTGACATTTCCGTCATGGGTGGAGGAGCCAACCTCATTGCAGGCTGGGGGTGGCCCAGCAGGCTGTGGTGGGGACAGAGCTGTGCCACTTCCCTGCACAACCCAGCAGCCCACAGCCCCTACCTGCCTGCTCCCCAGCTCCGAGTGCCAGCGAGGCCACCAGCTGCTCTCGGCAGCAATCTGTGCCTGCTCAGTGCCAGGCCGAGGCAGAGGGATGCTGCGGTTTAGCACTGCCCTGCTGTGGCAGGAAGCCAGCGAGGTGCTGGCGTTCAGAGCCTTGCAGCAAGCCCAGATCAAAGATGGGCAGCCTGTGGCACCAAGAGCCTGCCCTCAGTACTGCCAAGACCCAGCACATTCTGCGCCACAGACACTCCACACAGCCCAGGACTCTGAGCCATGCCATGCTGTGAGCACCCTGCACTACCTCCCCCTTGCCACACACCCCTCCCTCCCTCCNNCCTCCCTCCCCCCACACACACTTGCATCACAGGCACAGCCCAGACCCCTCAAGAGGAAGCAGCCATCTAGGACAGCACCAGGTTTGGGTGGCAGGACCAACCCTGCCTTGCTCTGTGCCCCTCACTACATGCCCCTGGGCTTGGTACCAAGCCACCCTCTTGCTATGAACTCTCATTTGCTCACAGGTTTCCCCTGCTTTCCCTCACTGCAGCCCCATCCCTGCCACCCTTCCTGCTCCTGGGTGCCCTGAGACCCACTCCTCATAGCAGATGTGCAGTGGCACCCCTCAGGCAGCAGCTCACCCAGACTGGCCCAGCTCTTGTTGGACTTGCCAGGCATGCCAGGCTCTGCTGCTTTCTGTGGCTTCCAATCTCTACTGTGTTTTTTGTCTTCTGGGCCAGCTGCAAAGAGAGCAGGGGGCTGTGAGCACCCACAGGCAGGGGGGTTCAGAACAGGCCAGGGCCCCTGCCTGCCCTTCCCTTGGAATGGAAAATCAGCTTACGGAAACGTGGAGGAGCAACCGGGGAGGGGACACCTCCTGCTACCCAGCCCAATGCCTGCCAAGCTCCAGCACCCCCCAAGAAAGCAGGCAGCAAAGCACAGCAGTGGCAGAGGGGCAGCTCCAGCAGGTGCCTGGCTGAGCCCATCCTGCAGACAGGCACCAGGCTCTGGGGAGACAAGGGGGTACACAGGGCAAGCCAAGAGGATCCTGCCCCACTGGGCTGGCACCCAGGCTGGCACACAACCACCTACCTGACCACCAAAGCAATGCCAGCAGTCACTGGCAGCTGAGCTGTAGCAGAGGCTGCTCCCCAGCTTCCTCCAGGCTTGGCAATGTTGTTGCCTCTGCTCAGGGTGGGAAAAATAATCCCAAAGTCCCTGGGAGGTAGTCTGGGTTGCAGCTTGGCTGCAGAGGCCGTGCTGGTGAAAAGTGAGGTGCCATGCCAGTCACTTGCTTCTCCTGCCTGGGCAGCATCTCTGATGTCCACCTGGACCTGCCTGGCACCACTTAACAGCCACAGGAGGCTGCCTCAGCTGGATCACACACAGGAGCACACCTTGCTTGCTTGGTGCCACACTGGCAGCCCTGCAACCAGGGCAGCTCAGGCTTCCTTTGCTCCCCATTGCCCACCCTGAGGCCATCTGCAGCATCTGCTGAGGTCCACCCTTCCAGAGAGCAGCTATGGACAAACAGTAGCTCAGGCTGGGTGGGAGGTGACCTTCTGTGTTCCTGACAACCTCTGCTTAGGAGGGGCACAGCCTGAACCGACTGGAGTCCCTGTGGCAGCTTGGCCCTGGAGAGTCGAGATGCCCACAGCAAAGAGCCAGGTGCTGCTGTCACGATGCAAACAGCTCCAGCCCTGCTGTGCCCCATGCACAGCCAAACCTGTGGTGCTTTGCTGCCTGGCAACATGCAGGAGCAAGGAGGCAAGGAAAGGGTTAACTCACTCTCATGCCCCAAAGAACTGAAATTTATTTCACTGCCAGAGGGAATATGATTAAGAAAAAAAAAAATAAAAAAATCATTAACTACAGCAGGCTCCGAGGCACAGGGGCGAGAGCAGCACGGACAGGGTGGAGTTGGCCCCCGGGCTGGGATCCCCTAGGGACAGATGGTCACTAGCCAGCCAGGCTGACACAGCTGGAGAGGGCACAAGGGCGAGGGAGCACCCCTCCACCCACCACAAGAAGGCCACCAGCATGGCCACGGATGGCTGAAACTCTCCTGTGTGGGGGCAGCTGGGGGCTCCCAAGGGTGGGCAGAGCCACTGGGGACCCAGGCCCTGGACACAGCACCCTGCTGGAGGGGAGAGGGAGGAGGCAGCTGGGGAACTATTCACACTACAAGGATTGGTGCTTTTTAAAAACTACAATGGAAAGCCGTTTGGAGAACAAAATAAAACCACCACCCCCCTCCCTCCCTCCCCANGCTGGGCTGGTGGCAGGCAGGCAGGCAGCTCCACTCAGCCACCCGGGCACATGTGGCTATGGTAGGGTGCAGTGAGGCACCAACAGCTGCCCCCGGGAGAGGTCAGAGGGAGCCAACGCTGCTGGGACCAAACTTGTACCTGGGATGGGCTGGGAGCAACTGCGAAGAGCAGGCACCACTCCTGTGCCAGGCTGCCAGCTGTTCCCCTGCCCTCGTGGCCCCAGAAGCCCTAAAGCAGCCCAGTGAGCACCCAGACAGGAGGTGGGAGCAGAGGGCTGTGCCCGTGGTGCCTCGCCAGGGAAGCTGCCCCAGAGAGCCAGCCCAGCCACCGTGTCCCCCAGCCCCCGGTTCAGTGGCTGCTGTTGCTCATGGAGAGCCCAGGCTGCAGCACCTGAGGGAACATCTCAGCCTTGTGGAAAGGTGGCATGTAGACTGGAGAGGAGGGTGCCAGGCTGTAGCCTTGGGATGTGACCGGAATGGGCAGGCCAGGGGGCACCAGGGACTGGTTCACGTCATACATCACCCCCTCCGCCTCGTTGCCGAAGGGCAGCAGCAGCCTCTTGCCTTTCGGACGCGGGTTGCAGAACCAGACTCGGACCACCTGGGAGGCACAGGAGACAAGGGAGGGTGAGGGGGGCAAGCCCAGGCACTGTGGGAGCCACAAGGAGACCCTTCTGCTGGGGACACCTTCGCAGCCCCCTTGATCCCCCCAGCACAGCCCTGTCCCTGACTCGGTTCGTGCCGGGGTGTGGGCTCGTACAGGCTGATGGCAGCTGCCAGCCTCGGACACTCTCCCACAGCTTCCAGCACCAAACCGTCCTGGTGCGGGTGCTGGAGGCCTGTGGCCGTTTGGACACATCCTCCAAACCCTCCCAACCTACATCTTTGTCCAGGTTGAGGTCCTCGGCGATCTGGGAGATCTCCTGGGGACTGGGCTTGACGCACTTGCGGAAGAAGCTCTCCAGGGTCCCCTTCACGTTGGTCTCGATGCTGGTCCTGCGTTTCCTCTTCCGGGCTTGAGCCAACACTTGCTCCGCATTGCACATCTGGAAAGGAGAGGCCACACACTCGGTAACAGGGCTGGCAACATCCCCACCACACTCCGGGCACACCTTCAGCTGGCTGCACAGGTCTGGGAGAGATGAGGCAAACTTTGTCCCCACAGCTGTCCCCTGAGCATCACCCCACTGTGACTGGAGCAGTCCCCAGTGCTCCACCACTGCCTGCAGCTGGGGCAGATGTGTCTCCCAACACCCTGCCAGGGAGCAGCAAGCTGCACCTCCAGCTTACCTGAGGCTCCAGCAGCAGCTATCAGCTGTCACAGGTTGGGGAAGGAATTCGGGCTCCCCCCAGCCTAGCAGGTGATACCCACTGGTGATTTGCCCACAGCTGGAGTGAAGCTGTGGCAGTGAGATGCAGCTATGGCTCAAGATACCTCCTACTCCCCTTTTCTCTCCCCAGCCCCACACATAAAAGGGAGAAGCTGCAGCTCAGTATCTCAGCAAGGTAGGGTACCCCCAGCCCCCCTCAGCCCCACACCTCTTGCATGTTGTCTGTGTTCTCTGCCTCGTTGAGCCAGCGTTGCAGCAGCGGCTTCAGCTTGCACATGTTCTTGAAGCTGAGCTGCAGCGCTTCGAAGCGGCAGATGGTTGTCTGGCTGAACATCTTCCCTGTGTGGGCAGGCAGCAGTCACACACCGCCCCCGCCCCTCTGCAGCCAACACCTCCCACCCAGCGGCCCCCAGCATCCCTTCTCCAGCCTCCCTCCCCTGGGCAGGGGCCGGGAAAGGCATTCCCCCTGCAGCGCTCTTAGAAGTAGCTACAGCTGCTGCTTGAACTACTCCCTGCTTGGCGGTCAGGAGGCTCTACAGAAGGATCTGGACAGGTTGGATTGACAGGATGAGGCCAGCTCTGTGAGGTCCAGCAAAAATCAAAGCTGAACCCTGCACTTGGCTCACGAGCACCTGGTCAATGCCCCAGGCTTGGGGAAACTGCCTGGCAGAAAATAACCTGGGGGTGTCAGTTAAAAGTAGGGGAAGGTGGCCAAGAAGGACAGGAGAATCCTGGTTTGGATCAGCACAGGTGTGGCCAGCAGGGCTTGGGCAGCAATTGTCCCTCTGGGCTGGGCATTGGTGAGGCTGCACCACAAATACTGAGTTCCGTTTTGAGCCCCTCACATAATAAAGGCACTGAAGTGCTGGAGTGGGTCCAAAGAAGGGCAAAGCTGGTGAAGGAGTGGATGAAGAAACTGAGGTTGTTCAGCTGGAGAGGCTGAGGGAAGACCTTTTGGCTTACTACAACTCCCTGAAAGGAAGCTGGAGCCTGGTAGGGTCAATCTCTTTGCCTAATAAATGCCAGGACAAGAAGAAACAGCCTCAAGTTAGCCCAAAGGAGGTTTGGTTTAGTTTAGTTTAGTTTAGTTTGAAGATCAGGAAAAAATTCTTCCCTCGAGGGGTTGTGAAGCCTTGGAACAGGCTGCCCAGGTCATGGCAGAGACCTCATCCAGAGGTGTAGATTTGGTGCTGAGGGAGACTAAGATTTAGCAGTGAACTTGTTAGTGTTGGGTTAAAGGTTGGACTTGATGGTCCAAAAGCTTCCATGCCTCATTCTAAACTGGGCCCCTGTCATCAAAACAGTTCCAACTTGAGCAGCACTTAACAGGGCTGGAGAGCCCCAGCAGCCCCGGGGCGGGTGCTCACCACCTCGTTTGCAGATCGTTAAGGAGCAGAAATCTCTATTGCTCAGGTGCTCCATCCCCCTCCCAGGCCTCTCCCTTCCCCCCGGGTGTGGCGGGAAAAGGAGGACCCTTACCCACACCCTTACCGTAGAGGGTGCCCAGCGCCAGCCCCACGTCAGCCTGGGTGAAGCCCAGCATGATGCGTTTGTGCTTGAGATCCTTGGCAAACTGCTCCAGCTCTTCCGAGGTTGGTGTGTCCTGGCAGGGACAGAGACGTACTGAGAGGGGACAACGAACTGCTAGGAGCCACATCTGTCCATGTGTTAGGGTCACCAGGCATGGGGTCAGGAGACAGCCCAGCTGAGACCTGAGCAGCGCCAGCATCCACCAGCCACTGCCACCTCTATGTCGTGGGGTCCTTGGGGTTGGGTTTTCCCCAATCCCCGAAGAAGCTTTGCTCAAGGATCCAAAGAGGACCTCCAGCCTACCCTGACCCACACAGGCCACCACACGGCACTCACCTCAGCGGCCTGGCAGAGGCCAAGCCATAAGAACTTGGGGTCAGCAAGCAGGTCCCAGGAGCACCCAGAGCTCCTGCTCTGCTCCTGCATGCCCTGGGAACATCTTCTCAGGCTCAGCCCTCCCGGCCCGGCCAGAAGCAGCACCGACGGGTTGGGTGCGTTTGCGGCTGGGCCCTGCACCTCCCCACTCCCACGCATTCCAAGAGGTCAGTTATCAGGAGCCGTGGGCAATCCATTCCCACGGCGCGGGGTGGCCTCTTGCCAACCCCTCCCGGCCAGGCACAACAGCTCAGGTAAAGCAAACAAAGCGCCCACGACTCGAGCGGGCTTCAGACACCTCTTTGCCACCAACAGAATCTTTCCTCTTGAGTAGGTGCTCATCCAGGTGCTCCCTTCGCCTCTGCAAGGCAGCTTTCAGCTGCTGCGAGGCTCCTTTGCAATATTTTGCCAGATTTCCACGCTCGCAGCGCAAATCTGATTTTATAGACGTTCCTCACGCCCCCAACTTTCAGCTTTTAATTCCCGGCGTACACCGGCTGTAGGAAGCGCGGAGCATCCCTGCCTCTCCCTCCGCTAGAGCAGCCCCTAGCACGACGTGCTGCGACCCGAGGGCTCCGCGGTGGAACGCGTGGGCGCTCTCGAATCCCCGCGGGCGCGTCCTCCGCAGCAGCTCCGCACAAACCCGGCCGGAACCTTCCGGCCGATCCTGGCACCGCCCGCAGCTGCTCCCGGCGGTGCCCGAGCCTGGAGGGATGGTTTATAGCATGCCGAGATTTAAAGGGATTAAACATCCTCAAAGCACAACTGCCAACCGTGCTGACGCCCCTTCGAGCCCACCCCCGCCTTCAGATTTGTTCTGCCCGCAAGCCGATTGCCGTCGATGCCTGGGGAGACCCAGGAGGAGCGCCCGGGGAAGCAGTCACCATTCCCGCATGGTTGGAATTCGGAGAGTGCTGCCTAGAGCGCGGAGGCGGCTGCGCTGTGCGCCCAGAGCTTCCCCACCCTGAGCCGGCTGCAGCATCGCGCACCGCGGACCCTCTGCAGGGACACCTCCGCCTACAGCCCCGGGTGAGGGCGGCCAGTGCCAGGACGAGCTGCCCTCCGAGTCCCTAAACCCTGCTCACCCCAGCGAGCCCTCTCCGAGGTTCCTCCCCGGCGGCGGGGCGAGCCCCTGCCCTGGCACACGTCGAGCCCTTTTAGAGCTGCATCTTAGGGAGGCTCAGCAGGGGACAAGCAGAGCCCCTTTAGAGCTGCGCCTTAGGGAGGCTCAGCAGGGGACAAGCAGAGCCCCTTTAGAGCTGCACCTTAGGGAGGCTCAGCAGGGGACAAGCAGAGCCCCTTTAGAGCTGCACCTTAGGGAGGCTCGGCAGGGGACAGGCAGAGGTGGGCCGTCGAGGTCTCCGCCCGGGGGCGGCCAGGCCGCTCCTGACCTAGACCGGCCCACACGGTGGGGCAGAGCCGTGCCCCAGAAAGGTGCCGGGACACCCAGTAAACCAGGGTCCGGGCAACCCGTCCCGTCGGATCTCACCTCGTCGCCACTGTCGCTGGAGTGTCCTCCCTCGCTGGCGGCGGAGCTGCCGGTGCTGCTCAGCCCGGAGAGGCCGCCGGAGCCCGGCTGCAGGGCGGGAGGGCAGAGCGGGGCAGCAGAGAAGGCGGCGG
>VWZI01014951.1:29685-39962 GCA_013396835.1 Psilopogon haemacephalus | reverse complement strand
TAGATTGGGGCCACCTGGGCCGGTACCCTCGGGCCGCGGGGGTCAGCCCCGCTGCGGTCCTCGCATCCCTCCGGCCCCGTGAGCGGGTCAGGGCAGAGTTCCCCACGCAGCTCAGGGCTGCTCTGCGGGGCCCACGGCTACAAATGTTGGGGCAGCATCGGCCCTGCCGGATCCGGGCAGGGGGATTTGCTGTGGGCACTGCGGACACATCATGAGCCCGGGCTGCAGGCGCGTCCGGAGCCGCAGCAGCTCCTCGGCCCCAGGGCCAGCCCCGGCGGCTGCTGTCCTGCCTCTGCGGGCTGGGCAAGGGCTCGGCCGGCGGCCCTGGGCAGCCTGTGGTGCCTCCAGCAGAGCTCACACCCGTGAGGCGTCCTGCAAAGTGGTGCGTGGGCAGAGATGGGGCTCCACAGCCCGCTCCGTCCCGCTGCCCCTCTCCCCTGCCCCTCTCCCCTGCCTCTGCTCGGCGAGCAAGGCTGCGCCTGGCAGGCAGAGCGCAGGCAGCGCAACTAATCGCCGCCTGGCTATCGGCCCCATCTGCCGCACAATGGAGCGCTAGGAGCTCTCTGTATCTCGAAGGGCTTTCCTCTCACGCTGCCCTTCACAATGGCGCTACCGGGGCCGATTCCAGGCATTTCCCCCTTCCCTCACTCCTGCCACCGCACTGGGAGCTTCCCCGATCTTGTTGCTGCTACCCGGGAGGGCTCCGCTGGGATCTGCCTGCCAGCTGCCAGGGGAGCAGGGCATGTGCTGAGCACTTGGTGTCACCAGCTACGGGCAGGCAGCGTGGGCGCAGGCACCCCCTTAGCCCGGCCAGAGCCGGGGGGGCGATGCCGCTGCCAGCGCCGCTCGCTGTGTATTAGCCTGGATCACCAGGAGCCCGCGGGCGTCTGGCACTAGAGATAAGCCAAGGAGATAGGTTTAGGAGCATCCCCTGCAGCGGCCCTGTGGGTATGGGGCTGCTGGCTGCACTGGGGGGAGGCACTCGGTGCCGGTTATGATGCATTTGCTTTGGCTCCCAAGAGACCTGGCACCCGAGGACTGGCATCAAGGGACTGTCGCCCACAATGCCAGCAGCAGTCCCTGGCCCAGCTGCTGGCACTGCTGCACACCACGGGGAGTGGAACAGCCACCCCTCGCCAAGGGATAAAAAAAAAATTCATGGCCAAGGGGATGAGGTGGAACTGAAGCCCCTGCCTGACTCCTGGGGGCCCACTTTGCCTGTGCCGGGGAGGGAGCACAGCCGCAGGAAAATGACCTGAGGGTGCAAATCGTCCATCGGCAGGGCTGTGGGCAGCCCCAGAGGAGTCTCACGCTGCGGGACCTGCCAGGGAAATCGTCACCCGGAGTCGTGGGGCATCTTCCCTGTGGATGCAGGACTCGCCGTGCCCTGGGCTTGCCTGCACCCAGTGCCATGTGCAAGCCAACTTCGCTGTTGCAGCGGGCAGGGGAAGTATCGCTGCGGGACTCCAATCCCAGCCATCAGCTCTGCTCCTCCTGGACCCCCGCTGTGGCCTGGGGTTTCATAAGATCCTTGCCCGGGCAGTAACTCTCCAGCCCTTTGATTTATTGTTCCCGGGCCGGACCGCTCCTCCTGCCAAGCCGCTCTTTCTCTCCATCCCCCCAGGAAGCCCTCCGAGGCCTCAAACGCATTCCTGCTCCCTTTCATATACAGGCAGAGGGGAAGGGAGACGTTGACTTTGAACCGGTCCCTTTGTAGGAGCAGGGCCCATTGTGGCGGGGGTGGTCTCGGCTGGGGGATGTGCAGGCGGTCGGGGGGCTGCTGGGGTGTGCGTCCTCACACACATTTCAATGGGGCGATTTTGGGGGACTGCGTGGGGTCCCCTGTTATTGTGCAGGGTCACTGTGCACCGATGGCTGGGGCTCGGCTGTCTGCCTGCTGTGGAGCAGAGCCTCTTGTCTGCTCCGGGAGGAAGGATGTGCCCCTCCATCACCCCAACGCCTGCAGCCTGCTCCCGCCCCAGGCTCAGGCCCAGCTCTGTGCTCTGCAGTGCAGCCGAAGATGGGTGGGATCCTGCCAGGAAAAGGGAGGCAGAAAGAAATGCTTCTGTCCTCAGCTCAGCTGGCAGCAGCCTGGCATCTGCTTGGGCTTTGCTGAGTGTGCTTGTTTGGTGCTGCTTTGACACAGGTTTGGTGCTGTTTCGGCATGGCTTTGGTGCTGCTTTGGCATTGGCTTGGCCTGGAGGCAAGATTTTTAAGTGTATGTTTCTAAGAGAGGATTTATTCTGTCAGCCCACCCTCTCTCCTAGGGCAGGTGATGGAGGAGCCATCAGGGCTGTGGGGGATCTTCTAGGGCAGTCAACCACAGCTTGGGGGGCTGCAGCCCTGTGTGTGGTGGGTCAGGGCTCCATGGTCAGGAGCCAGCCACAGCCTTCAGCTCAGGTCTGTGGGAGGAGGGCTGGACACTGCGTTCAGCTTCTTCAGAAGCCACATCCCCGGGAGGAGCACCTGAGCTCCTCCACAGCACTGCACTTTGCTTGGCTGCACTTCTGTCCCCTTATTAAAAAGGCTTCTGCACTGCAGAGCCCAGGGACTCACTTGGGTCCTGCCCACGTTACTCACTGCTTGAATTCAGCAGCCCACCCAACCTGCCCCTGGCTCTACAGCTGAGGAAAGTGAGGCATGGACTGGCTGGGGCTGAGCACAGACCCTGCACCACACCCTGGGTTGTCCTGGGATGGTTGTGGCACAGTCGTGTCCCAGGACAAACGACTCCTCTGAGCCCAGACATGCGGTGAGGACAGGGCTTGCCTGGAGGGTCCTGAGCGAGGGAGTCAGCCTGGCACATCCTGGTTTTACTCGAGATTCCTCAAGATCCCAGTCTGCTCTGGCAGGCTGCTGGGCAAGGAGAGCAAAGGAAGGATGAGTTTGGGGACCCGAGAGAGAGAGGTGCAAGGCTGGGCTGCTGCAGGGGTGAGCCTCGGGGTGCTCCCGGCTGATGTGGGGTGTGATGCTGCTCGCCCAGGGCTGCAGCTGGAGTCCTCAGGGCCACCCGAGAGAGTTGGGGTGAGGCACCCCCGGTGGTGCCCGGGCAGTGAGTCAGCAGCCAGGCTGCAGAAGGCAGGAGAGGAGATGGTATCAGTCTGCTGGGGGCCTGGCGTGATCAAAGGCCGGCAGCGAGCTCAGGCTCCACACAATGCCGGGACTCGATAGCTCTTATCTGCGGCTCTGCCGAGGTGCCAAAGGCTCGGCCCTGGGGGCGAGGGGCGGTGGGGGCGGCTGGGCAATGGGTGCTGCAGGGCTGGGTGTAGGCAGGGATAGCTGATGGCTCCCACTCAACGTTTTTGCTGGAGAAAGCTCTCGGGGCAAGCACCCAGAAGTAAAATAACCCAAACGCTGCTTCTTGCCGACTCCTCGGGAAGCGCTGGGAGGCTGCTCCAGCTCATGCCACTCCCCACGGGAACTTCTGCAATGGCAACCTGCAGCATCCTCCATCCTTGTCCCCCCCCATTCCCGAGCGGCACCCCGAGCCGAGGAGCCCGCAGCAGGGAGCTGGCCCCACACCACACACTCGCATGGGTCTCAAACATGGTCGTTTAATAAAATCTCCTTTAAAAGAACTACAACCGGTACAACAACGAGGGGCACGGGGAGATGGGCAGCAGCAGCCCGCGGGGAGGAGAGCAGGGAGTGGGGAAGGAGCTGTGCAGAGATGGCCTCTGCCAGCAGCTTGCCCCCCGGGACGCTCCCACAGCAGCACTGCTCACGGGCACGGTCCTGCCGCTGCTGCCTGCCCTGCCCGTGCCTGCCTGCCCCCACAGTGGCTCCCGGGTGTGCAGCAGGGCCCTGTGCAAGAGCCCTGCCTGCAGCAGGGCACCCGTGGCTGGCACAGCCCACGCCAGGGGCTGGACATGAAGCCACGTCTGTGAAAAGCAACCCAAAACCTGTCCTGGGCATCATGGCCAGTGCAGCAGAGTGGCCTTGGGGAACAGTGCTGGGCTGCAAGCTGGGACGTGTCGGTGGGGCTGGTGAGCCTGCATGCAGGCTTGGGCAGTGGAAGGGTGCAGGAGGCCTCTGGAGCCTGGGAGGTGCCTGGGATGGAGTGGTGGAGATTGTCCCCTGCCATGGAGGAATGCCTGGAGAGCACCAGGCCAGGCTCTGCAGGACTGCTGCAAAGGGAAGGGGCCCTGTGCACCAGAGGAACTGTGCAGCACAGGCACCCTGCAGCAGAGCTACCCTGCAGCTCAGGCACCCTGCAGCAGAGCTTCCCTGCCTTGGCTATGCCCCCAGCCCCTCAAACCCCCATCGGTGTTGTTCCTTCCTCTGCCATGGCCACACAGGCTTAAAAACATACCCCAGAACCCATGGAGGTCGAGGGTGAGAGCCCAGATGGCATCCAAGGCTGCTGCAAGGAAATCTGCCTCTGCTGGCACTGGGACTGTCTGCACTCCAGGGCCTCCGAGGACCAGCACCCCTAAAAGGCTCCTGGGCAGGCATCACCCAGGGCAGTATCTGAAGGGACATCCTGGGGAGCAATGCCAGCCTGTTCCTGCTCCTCTCCTCAAAGCCAAAGGCAAGGAGCCAGAGCTGCAGCCCACCCTAGTCTGTGTGCCAAGACAGTGGCTGCTGCCCTGCAGGGCATCCTCCCCGAGAGCAGTGGGGGCAGAAGGGCGAGGCAGGGACGCGATCACAGCAGCAAAGAGGACAAGGACGCTGGAATCGGGGGCGATCCCCCCCTCCCAAAGCTGTTACTGGGTGTTTATTGGGCAGGCAGGAAGCAGCCTGGCAGAGTGGGGTCTTTGCCCAGCTGCGGGTGCCCCTCAGGCACGGCCGCCCCGGGGGCACAGCCTCGGGCACACAGTCCGTAGCAAGCTCAGGCGGAGCAGAGGAGGGTTACTGCTGCGACTTGGGGTTGGAGGGGTGTAAGGAGTTGTCGTCAAACAGAGGGTTCCTCACTTCCATTTCTCCAGTCTGCAGCCGAGGGAGAGGGATGGGGGAAGGAGAAGGAGGAGGTCAGAAACCAGCTGTGAGTTGAGCTGCCCCAGCCGAAGGGGCTCGAGTGTGAGCCCCAGCCCGGCGAGGAGGAGGGAGGATGGGGGACACTGCCTGGGCTCAGGAAGGGGACTGCCTCCTCGCCAGGAGCATCTGGGGATGCTGGGATGGGCTGACGATGTGTAAAACCCCAAATACCGGATGGGACCCCTCAGCCTGGCTGGCAGGAGCTGGGGTTCCTTGCCCAGACTGCCAACTCACCACCAAGTGCCCTTTAATGGGCCTGGAAAGACCTAATGATGACCTTAATCTGGGTCCTGATGGCCGCCCTCCGCAGCCATTACCATGTGAAAGGCTCCTTTTGGGTCTCTTTGTGTTCTTTGTACCCAAGGCATTAAGAGAAGCCCTTACCCGGGGTCCCCTGCCAGCCAGGAAAGTGCCCACTGGCTTTGAGGGGTCAGGGGTGCCCAGTCCAGGCGCTGGGGAGGCAGCAGGATGAGCCTCGGGCTGGCCAGGAGCCCTCGGTGACCACATCCCTGGCGCCGCAGGGCTGCTGGACTGGGTCTTGCTCCCGGGGCCTTGGGGCAGTGCTCCCTAAGGAACAGCCCTGTTGGGGCACCCATGCCAGGGCACCCCCCACTGCTCGCTGGAGTGGGACAGGTCAGGACACAGGTGAAGGACATGTGCACGTCCCAGGCATGTGTTGGATCCCACTGCCCCCACACACGCAGGGTCCCCCCAGCCCTTCCTACCGGTGCCAGCCCAGGGCACTCGTACACAGTGAAGTCTCCATCCTCATTCTCCTCGTCAGATGATGCCGATTCAGGCAGCTTGGGCTCCTCTTTATGCCTGCGGGGATGGGACAGAGAGGGGGTGAAGCTCAGGGGATGGCTGCCAGCACCCCAGTTAGTGGCTGGGCATGGACCTGTGCCTAGGTCTGCCGTCTGCCCGCGGAGCTGCTCACTTCTCCATGGAGAGCATCTGCTGCTTTTGGTGCTGGTAGTGGTACACCTGGGCACTCTGAGCCAGCGTCTTGTCCCCGGGCTGTGGAGAGAGCAAAGGTGGTGTGCAGGTTTGAACTAATTGGAGAATTTGAGTGAGAAATTAGACTACTGGCTGAGAGAGGAAAGCACAGGATGGCACTGCACCCAGAGCTTCACTGAGAAAGAAAAAAACCTGTTTTTAAGTATTGTATGCAAAACATGAGATACCAGAGGGTTTCAGACTACTCTGGCTGCAGCTGCTCCTTGCATGGTTCCTTTGTCTCTGCCTTGGTAGCTAATTCTCAGTAATACTACTGACCTCTCCTCTACTACTAACCCCCCCTGGCTGATCTACCTCAGCTTACCTGCAGCATCAACAGGTGGTGAGAGAAGATTGGGGAAGGGGGGAAAGGTGGTAGGGGGTGGTTGGTTACCCCTCTTGGGGATTTTGGTCTCTGGCAGGGCTGTGGTGTTTCTGTATTGCCTTTTCACTGTATATATCTGTAAATATCTGTTACACCTTGTCAATATCTGCTTGGATATTCTGCATTGCTGTAAATATAGAGCTTCCTTTATCAACTTCCAGTGTTCTGAGTCCTAGCCTTGCTTTATATCAAAAGGTGGGGGGGCAGGGAACCACTAAACCACTACAGGTGGCCATGGGATTGGGCTCTGGAGAGCCCCCAGCCCGCCCCACTCTGCTGGAAGCTCCTCAAGCAGAGCCCACACCTGGCTTCAGCCTCCCAAGCCCCCCCAAGCAGGTGGCACCTTACCGAGATCTTGTCGTAGGGCAGGGGGCTGGCCACTCGCTGTGCTGAGTAGTCAGCTTTCTGAGCCAGCCTGAGCTCCTTCTGCAGCCTGACAGAGGAAAGCAGAGCAGTTGGCAGGAGCCACAGGAGCAGACAGCTCCATCTGGGAGCCAGCGGCCCCCAGGAGGGCCTCAGTCCTCTACATCCATGTCCCCTGCCATGGCATCTGCAAAGGGCACAGCCATCTCCATCCCATGGGGCTTGAGCACAAGACACCAAGATGGCAGGGGGTGCCAGCACCCAGCACCACAGTGGTACCTGATTCAGGTGCCACCCACCACCAGGAGCCTGTGCCTGGCATGGTATGTCCCACCCTGTCCTGAGCAGCAGACAGCACAGCTGCAGGGGGACTGGTCAGGGAAGCTATTGCCTCTCCTCCAGCCCCTGTGTGCTGGTTTGAACTAACTGGAGAATCTGAGTGAGAAATGAGACTATTGACTGAGAGAGGAGAACAGAGGAGGTCACTGCACCCAGAGCTCTACTGAGAGAGAAAAAAAAGTGTTTTAAAGAAAGTGTAACCCAAACATAGATAGTACAGAAGGTTTCAGACCTCTCTGGCTGCAGCTGCTCCTTGCATGGTTCCTTTGTCTCTGTCTTCTGTAGCTGATTTTTAATAATTCTACTAACTTCTTTCCTCCTGCTAATCCCCCCTGGCTGATCTACCTCTGCCTATCTGCAGCATCAACAGGTGGTGAGAGAAGATTGGGGAAGGGAGGAAAGGTGGTAGGGGGCGGTTGGTTACCCCTCCTGAGGATTTTGGTCTCTGGCAGGGCTGTGGTGTTTCTGTATTACCTTTTCCCTGTATCTATCTGTAAATATCTGTTATACATTGTCAATATCTGCTTGGGCATTGAGCACTGCTGTAAATATAAAGCTTCATTTATCAACTTCCACTGTCCTGAGTCCTAGCCTGGGTTTATATCCAAAGGTGGGGGGGCAGGGAACTGCTAAAGCTCCACACCCTGCCATGTGCCCAGGCACACAGGAGCAGGCTCCCCTGGGCACGACCCTGGGGCCTGGCTGGCAGCAGCAGCCTCAGGCTCACCTGCACCAGCAGACTGCAGCCACGATCAGCGCCGAGACCCCAGCCACTGTGCACACCACGATCAGCCCTGCAGAGGTGGATGGGGACAGAGGGGCAGAGGGGTGAGCCTGGTGGCAGGGTGCCACCAGCCCGAGCTTCCCCAGCCAGCACACGGATCCCACCCCCGTCAGCTGCCTGCCCCCGGGGTCTCACCAAGCACCACGCTGTCGTTTGAAGGGATGGGAGATGCCTCCACAGGGTACTTCTGGACTGTGGCGGTGGTGGGGGTGGGCATGGTGGCAGCTGCCTCACTGCTGGCAGGACCCCACTGCAGGAGCCCCTCTCTCAGCCTGCTGCCCAGCTGCTGCCTGCCAGCAGGGGCCGGGGTGGCTGCGGGAGAAGGCAGAGCTGTGAGCAGGGCAGAGCCCAGGCAGCTCCGGAGGGCCTGGCACGGGTGGGCACAGGGGAGAGGGCACTTACTCCTGGGCTTGCCATCCTGCAGCGCCTGGGGGCGAGGAGCCTCTTGCCTGGCCAGGAAATCGATTTCTTCCTCCCAGCTGGGAACAGAGATCCGCCCTGCAGCGGCACAGAGCCGGTAGGAGATGAGCACCCCAGGGGCCAGCGCCCAGCCCCGGGGCTGGAGCAACAGCAGCAACAGCAGCAACAGCAGCAACAGCAGCAACAGCAGCAACAGCAGCAACAGAGCTGTGGGTGCTGCAGAGCCCCAGGGGAGCTGGCAGGTGCCCAGCAGGCGCCCAGCAGGTGCCCAGCAGCTGCTGCTTGGGTCCTGCCACATGCCTGGGGGGGCTGTGAGCTGCACAGGGTGCCAGGGGCAGCTGCAGGCAGCTCCAAGGGCAGGCAGGGGGCACCTGAACCTTGGCTTTTGCTTCACGTTGTCCTGTAGGGCCCAGGGGGCTGGAGCCAGCCCTGAGCGAGACTGGCCTGGGGCTGTGCAGCAGCTGCTGAGAAGCCTCCCTGCAGCCCCTGCAGGGAGTGCCCCATGCAGCCAGGACCAGCAGCTAAACCCAGGGGCTGCCAGGGGCATTTCACAGGGGAGTGGCTCAGCCCATGCCATGGTGCAGGCCAGAGGTGCCCACCCACGGGGCGAGGGCAGAGTGGGAGTGGAGCTGCTGTCCTCAGGCTCTGCCAGCAGAGTCAAAGTTCTGACCCTCACCACTCTGCCTGCAACAGCACTGAAGTCCAGTTGGGAGGCAGGAGGTGTCCCTGTCCCCGTCCCCAGCCCTGCACCCTCTGCCCCAGCACGGCCATGCTCAGGCTGTGCCCGGAGGGAAGCCCTGGAGGGGAACTGGACACACACAGAGGTGAGGTAGCAGTGGCAGCTCCGAGCCTGGCCAGTGCCAGCTCCACTGGAATCTGTCCTCACTCCCAGTGCTGCAAATCACAGAGTCACAGAATTCCTTAGATTGGAAAAGCCCTTCAAGATCCTGGAGTCCAATCCTTAGTTTCACACTGCCAAGTTCTTGACCAAACCCAATCCCTCAGCACTGTGAATGGCTGTGGTTGGACAGGAGCACCAGGGTCAGCCAGGCCAACCTTCATCCCAGCATCCTTCATCACCAGACCACAGCCTCAAGCACCACAGACACTCTTCTTTTAAACACCTCCAGGGCTGGTGACTCCAGCACCCCCCTGGGCAGCCCCTTCCAGTGCCTGACCACCCACTCAGTACAGAACTTCCTCCCAACATCCAATCTGAACCTCCCCTGACACAACTTGAGGCCATTTCCTCTTGCCCTGTCATTAGGAAATCGGGACAAGAGATAGAATCGTAGAATCATAGAATGGTTTAGGTTGGAAGAGACCTCAAAGATCATCCAGTTCCAACCCCCCTGTGCCACAGGCAGGGACACCTCCCACTAGATCAGGACACTCAAGACCTCATCCAGCCTGGCCTTGAACACATCCAGGGAGGGAGCAGCCACAACCTCCCTGGGCAATCTGTTCCAGTGTCTCACCACCCTCACTGTGAACAACTTCCTCCTAACATCCCGTCTAAATCTCCCCTCTGCCAGTTGGAACCCATTCTCCCTCCTCCTGTCATTCCAAGCCCTTGTGAACAGTCCCTCCCCAGCCCTCCTGTAGCCCCCTTCAGATACTGGAAGGTTGCTCTAAGGTCTCCTGGCAGCCTTCTCTTCTCCAGGCTGAAAAGTCCCAACTCCCTCAGCCTGTCCTCAGAGCAGATCAGCAGCAGTGTGCTCGTGGGAATTAATTGGAGAATTGGAGTGAGAAATGAGACTGTTGGCTGAGAGAGGCAAACACAGGAGGTCACTGCACCCAGAGCTCTACTGAGAAAGAAAAAAAAGTTGTTTTAAAACGTGTACCCAAAACATTAGATACCAGATGGTTTCAGACCTTGCTGGGCTGTGGCTGCTCCTTGCATGGTTCCTTTGTCTCTCTGCCTTGGTAGCTCATTCTCAGTAATTCTACTTATTTCTTTCCTACTCCTAACCCCCCCTGGCTGATCTACCTCTGCCTATCTTCAGCATCAAC
>VWZI01014950.1:73178-88947 GCA_013396835.1 Psilopogon haemacephalus | reverse complement strand
CTGGTCCCAGGACTGATCCCTGAGGGACTCCACTTGTCACTGCCTGCACGTGGACATGGAGCCATTGACAGCCACTCTTTGGGTGTGGCCATCAAGCCAGTTCTTTATCCATCTGGTGCTCCCCTCACCAAGCCCATGTGTCACCAGCTTGGAGAGCAGGATGTGGTGTGGGACAGTGTCAAAGGCTTTGCTCAGGTCCAGGTCAATGACATCACAGAAAAATCCAGGTGGGAAAAGCCCCTCAAGATCACCAAGTCCAACCTATAACCCTGCTCTACAAGGTGCATCTTAAACCGTATCCTTGAGCATCACATCCACACGACCCTTAAACACATCCAGGGTGGGTGACTCCACCACCTCCCTTGCCAGCACATTCCAGTGCCTGACCACTCTCTTCATGAAAAACTTTGTCTTTGAACACAAAACTAAGTGTAACAACTTGACTGTTGTGCAAGTGTGCTCCATATAAGGGTCTTCCATCCCCCCAGATGGCACTGAGTGAAGGTTCAATATCCGGCCATTGCTCTGGGCAGCTGCATGATTTCATAGCCATCTGCTAGCCATATCTGACTTTGGCCATGGAGCTTTGGTCCAGCAAGGTCTTGAATTAAAGAAAGAGAATACAGGGAAAAAAAAAAAAGTATAATCCTTAACCTTGGTCATTTACTTATTGAGGAATTAATGGTAAAGTGTTCAAAAAAGACTTGCACCTGTGTTTCAAATCATAATCAGAAGTAATTACTGAAATACAGAACTAATTAGGTTGGAAAAAGACCTTCACGATTATGGAGTCCAACCTATCCCCCAGCATCTTCTAATTCTCTAAACCATGGAACTAAGTTCCTCATGCAGACTCCTCTGAAACATCTCTAGGCATGATGACTCCACCACCTTCCCTGGGCAGCCCATCCCAATGCCAATCACCATTTTCGTGAAGACCTTCTGCCTAACATCCAGCTTGAATCTGCCCTGCTACAGCTTGAGGCTGTGGCCTCTTCTTCTGTCCCTGGCTACCTGGCAGCAGAGCCCAACCCCAGCTGGCTACAGCCTCCCTTCAGGCAGCTGCAGAGAGCAATGAGCTCTGCCCTGAGCCTCCTCTTCTGCAGGCTGCACACCCCCAGCTCCCTCAGCCTGTCCTCTCAGGGCTGTGCTCCAGCCCCCTCCCCAGCCTTGCTGCCCTTCTCTGGACACCTTCCAGCACCTCAACATCTTTCTTAAATGGAGGGGCCCAGGACTGGACACAGGACTCAAGTTGTGGCCTGAGCAGTGCTGAGCACAGAGGCACAAGGACTTCCTGCTCCTGCTGTCCACACTCTTCCTGATTCAGGCCAGGATGCCCTTGGCCTTCTTGGCCACCTCAGCACACTGCTGGCTCATGCCAGACAGTGCCTCCATGTCCCTCTCTGCCTGGCTGCTCTCCAGCAGACTATGGGACTATACAGAAAATTGCACTTACAAATAGTCATAGAATCATAGAATGGTTTAGGTTGGAAGGGACATCAAAGCTCATCCAGTTACAACCCCCCTCTGCCATAGGCAGGGACACCTCCCACTAGACCAGGTCACTCAAGGACTGGACTTGAACCCCCTCAGGGAGGCAGCAGCCACAACCTCCCTGGGCAACCTGTGCCAGTGTCTCACCACCCTCACTGCAAACAGCTTCCTCCTAACATCCAGTTTCAATCTGTCCTCTGCCAGCTTAAACCCATTACCCCTTGTCCTTCTCCTGTAGATTTCCTTCAGATACTGGAAGGCTACTATAAGGTCTCCTGGAAGCCTTCTCCTCTCCAGGCTGCAGAGCCCCAACTCTCTCAGCCTGTGCTCATAACAGAGCTGCTGCAGCCCTCTGAGCATCTTTGTGGCTCTCCTCTAGACTCACTCCTACAGTTCCATGACTTCGAAGGATCAGTACCATGAACTGCACAGTCACCAGAGGTGCAGCACACATACACTGTAAATCTGTGCACCTTCCTTCCTTATCCCAGCTATGCATCCCCCAGTGTCGTTGCCTGGTTAAGCTGGGCTGCCTTTGCTTGTGCAGAACTGAGTTGAGGCAGTGCCAAAGAATGCCTTAACTCTGCTTCTCTCACACTCATCCTGTGACTTAAATCCATCTTCCTGAAAAGTTTGCAGCTCAGTCCCAAATGCTATTTCAGTCACTCTCCTGGGATGAAACATTTTATTTTACTTTTTTCCCCCCTTTCAGTCATGCCTTGTAGAGTGGGTGGCCTATGAAAGCTTTTCCTCTCTTCATAGTGTTCAAAGGCTTTGCTTCTTACTTGAAATTGCTACTTTCTCCAGTATCTGATACTGAGGAAACCACTACCACTCTGCAGGCATTCTAACCTCTGCTGTCACACTGGAAAGCTCATTGCTCAGCAAGCAGCAATCAGTTAGTACCCAGGAGCCTCATGCTCCTCACACGTTCCTTCACGTGTCTCACATTTGTCATCTACCAGGAACACAGTGGCTGTGGTCCTGACTTCCTTTGACTCTGAAACAGATTTCCACCAGCAGAGTATTCAGTCCTCTGCCTGCCTGCTCTGCTCTGTGGTGAGGTTTCTCCCTTGTACTTAATTATTTTTGGCAGCATCACACACTTGTGTTTTTTCCCCAACAACAGACAGAGGAGCAGAAAGCAGCATTATTACTGCAGTGCTCCAGAATGCTCCATCTTTGCTGCCTGCAGAGCAGGACCACTGTGTTATTACACTAGTGCAGGGACACTAGGAATGCTCCAGAGATAAAAAACAAAAGAAAACAAAACAAAACAAAAAATGGATGGTCAGCCCAGTTTAGGGACTGCCTACAGCAGTGGCTGACAACCAAATGTTTTGGAGAAAGCAATAAAATGTGCATAATGTTCCTGGAGCTGCAAGACTCTTCAGCACAGGGAATTGCTGTCCCAAACCCAGCTGCAGATTAGTTTATTCCCCAAACAACGAGGCTAAGTACCCCACAGAAATGCTATCCCAAGCAGTGTAATTACAAGTGCAGATTGTCTCAATTTAAAGGCATCTAATCCCTTTTTGGAAGTCTTACTGATAAGTCTGCTTCTCTGCATGACAGGCCCAATTTAATTAGGCTTTGTGCGAGGGGAATTCCCCACCAGCCTATGATTTCTTGCCTTTTAGTGACATCACCTGCCCTTCTCTCCTAGGGTGCACGTAAAATACCCTGGAGTATTGCTTTTACCTTTGCAAGGGTTTTAATCCTGTGGCTGAACACTCAGCACCCATTTCCCACAGGACCCATGTGCCCCAGTGTGCTCTCCAGCATCTCATCCAAGCTCTCCACCATGCATTTTAAACAGTCTCAGGAGAAAAAGGACTGCTCAGGTACTGCACTCCTTCTCTTCTTCCCAGGCTCAAGATTTATCTTTGCAAGGTGAGCCTCAGGGTGTTAATCTGGGGCTGGACACTCAACACCCATTTCCCACAGGACCCATGTGCCCCAGTGTGCTCTCCAGCATCCCATCCAAGCTCTCCAACATGCATTTAAAAAGTCTTAGGAGAAAAAGGACTGCTCAGGTACTGCACACCTTCTCTTCTTCCCAGGCTCAAGATTTACCTTTGCAAGGTGAGCCTTAAGATGTTAATCTGGGGCTGGACACTCAGCACCCATTTCCCACAGGACCTGTGTGCACCACTGTGCTCTCCAGCATCCCATCCAAGCTCTCCAACATGCATTTAAAAAGTCTTAGGAGAAAAAGGACTGCTCAGGTACTGCACACCTTCTCTTCTTCCCAGGCTCAAGATTTATCTTTGCAAGGTGAGCCTCAGGGTGTTAATCTGGGGCTGGACACTCAACACCCATTTCCCACAGGACCCATGTGCCCCAGTGTGCTCTCCAGCATCCCATCCAAGCTCTCCAACATGCATTTAAAAAGTCTTAGGAGAAAAAGGACTGCTCAGGTACTGCACACCTTCTCCTCTTCCCTGGGTCAAGTTTTCTTGGCTATCTGCTTGTCACTTAGACCTTTCCCTGAACTCTTCTTAGAGAAAAGAGGACCTGGAATGGGCTCTTAGCAGGAATTGAGGAGACACTTGTCACACAAGCAGTCTTAAGGAGAGGTTTCTTGCTGGAAGGAAGGGAGGTAGAAGCATGGCTGAACTGGGCTGCTGGTGTGGGAAGGGTCAGGGGGCCAAGCTGTGGTTGAAAAGCAAAACTGCTTAGAATCTGCAGTATTTTAGAAAACATTCAGCTTTAGGGCATAATTTTAATTTTTATTTTGTGAGGTGCCTTCCTTTCTGACACTTCCCTGCAGAGCTCTGTCCCTGTGCCTTTCCCCCTTTCAAATTAATTTTGAATACCTAACAAAGGTCATCCAAGTTATCAAATGATATCCCAAAGGATAACTTGGATCCCAGTGAAGGCTGCAAGCCCTTGCTTCAGCATTGCCACTTTACTCCATCATAGCTGCCAAGGCAAGGATGCTGAGCTCATCGCGCCAAAAGCTGGGGCCTGGCAGAAATAAAAGCACTTTGATAATTTTCACCAAAGCTGGTGTGTGTTCAAGCTAATCAAAAGGGCATTTTCTGTCAGATGTCTGTTCAGTCAGAACATTTGTGATCAGCTCTTAATCAGGCATTTTTCTGAGTAGTTTCTGAATGGCAACCAAGAGAGCACTCAAGGCTCGGAGGTTTCATGCTCGCAAAACATTTGGTGCTGGTCTGTGTTGTCACACTTCTTCCACTTAGCATTCAGCAAGGCCAAGAGGTGACAGCAGAGAAGCAGAAAGAAAACCAGAATCTGAGGGAAAGAGTCCGAAGTATCAGCCCAGACCTAAGCTGAGGAGGAACCCCATCTGAAGCAGATGCTCTAACAGGGAGATTTGGCCACACGCCCGCAGAGGGGCAAAAGAAGAAATTAAGACTTAGGAGACAACTGAGCCCTGTGGGTATTGATAGTTCTGCTGCCTGGGAAAGTCTGAGCTCTTTCATTGTCCAGGAAATGTTCCTAAAATATGTTGGGATAGAAAAAAAACCCAAAACCCCACACCCTGCTGCCAAGACTTTGCCAAAGGCTTGTAAGGATTGAGTAGTGCAAGGGACCCAGGAACCATGGAGCTGAATGAGCAAGGAACCAATCAGTCGCACCTGGGACTCTGTGCCCGGGGGCAGTGTACAGCATTTCTTCTTTCCTTTGACAGCTTTAATCAACATATGGAATTTAAATATGTACTACTATTCCCCTGTGTACTAGCAACACTTTTAAATCTAGCCTGAAATCAATATTTTGCATCAGTGACTGAAGAAAATTAGTAGTGGGCTGGGACTGAAATGGAAACCTGCAGCTATCCTCATCACACCCGCATAGGTCTGTCTCTCTAGGAGATTGTGCCATCTGGTACGTTGTGGCCAGGGCACTTGTCAGGCAACAAAACCTACTCCAGAAGCTGTGGGGCCTATGAGCTCTTCAGCTCAGTCTTCTACTGAGGCTGGAAATGGACTTTACACTTCAACAAGCACCGTGAAGGTGCCTTTGCGCCACATCCCTCAGTTCAGCTCCCCCAAAATGAAGCTTTCCTGTTGAAAGCATTTCATCTCTGGTGGCTGCCCAAGTCAAATGAAAGCAGCACATGAAAGAAATTTCCAAATTGTGACCTTCCTCCAAGACATGGCCACAGATCCCAGGCTCCTGAAGCATCTCAGTTCTCAGCTGGTTAAGATGCTGTGTGGATCCCTACATGCCTACAGCATCATCTGATCTGCTGCAAGCCATGCGTGGTTGGTTAAATTAGTATACTTTGCTCTGCAGGAAGTCGTGTAGCTTCCAAATAGAAAGAGGATCCACCATTTAGCTCCCAAACATTAGTCTATTTGCTAAAAGTTTCTAACCTCTTCTGCCTTTGTAGCTCCTGGATTTGGAAGGATTAAAAAAAAAAAGTAAAAGCAACTCCAAAACCAAACCAAACCAAACAGAACCAAACCAAACCAAAACCAAACCCCAAACAACAACAAAAGCCTCCCTAGTATCTTACCTTCCTATTCTGTTATTTGTAACCCACACTTTACAAGAGTGCAAAATTTGCTTGTTCCTGAGCATTTTCCTATGCAAAAGCTAATTCCAGTTCAGCAAATCCTCACTGCGTTTACTTCTTCTGCATGGTCCCCTCACACAGGATGATGACCACTGCTTGTAGGGTAGACTCCCTGGTATCTTGCCTTCCTATTCTGTTATTTGCAACCCACGGTCCACATGAGTGCAAAATTTGGTTGTTCCTGAGCATTTTCCTATGCAAAAGCTAATTCCAGTTCTGCAAATCCTTACTGTGTTTACTACTTCTACGTGATCCCCTGACACAGGATGATGACCACTGCTTGTAGGGTAGACTCCTTAGTATCTTACCTTCCTATTCTGTTATTTTGTAACCCATACTTTACAAGAGTGCAAAATCTGGTTGTTCCTGAGCATTTTCCTATGCAAAAGCTAATTCCAGTTCAGCAAATCCTCACTGTGTTTACTTCTTCTACGTGGTCCCCTGACACAGGATGAAGGTCACTGCTTGTAGGGCAACCAGAGAAGCACAGAGTCACAGAAACATCCAGGCTAGAAATGCCCCTCAGGATCACCAAGTCCAGCCTGTAACCCTGCTCTACAAGATTCACCTTAAACCGTATCTCTCAGCACTGCATCCAAAACACCTTTAAAGACATTCTGGGGGGTGACTCCACCACCTCACTGGGCAGCACCCTGGGCTGCTGAGTCTCCCACCCATCTCTCTATACAAAACAAGGGGGCTTGCAGCCTTTTACTTCAAGGTAGCATTTTCAGATGCTGTATCTTGTTTCATGAGTGCTCCACTTTCCCTCCTCCAGCATCCCCTCCACACCAGTGTCACCAGGCCGGATGCAGATGGTTGTCATCGCAGCTAGAAGAGCAGGTCTGTTACTCCTGGTTCCTACTCCTAGCTCCCAGCCCGGATACAGGAGAGCTGTGTTAACCCTTTCAGCCACAGCCTCTCACTCCAAATGCACACGAAGTTGCCTGGACAGAGGCACTGTTTTCCAGAGTTGTCTCCTCTGTCGTCGCAGGTTGCCTCTTGCTGATTCCTACTATTAGGCAAATCCGAAGGCGTGCACAACAGCCAGCACACAGCTCACAAATCTGGATTTCCCTGAGGAGCCCTTCCTCAGAACATTTGCTTTTCTGCGCATTCCTGCCCCATCTGTAAATTTTATCAGCAGTGATTTTCGTGTTTCCTTCCAGAATATTGATTAAAGTATCGAACGGCCCCGTGGCTGAAACCTACCCTCAGGGATGCAGCTGAAATCATCTGCATTCACAGCGTGTTCCACTCCAAACATTTCCCTTTTGAGATCTATATTTTAGTCCATTTTTAATCCATTTAACAAGCCTTATCGATTCCTTGACCACGCTTGCTTTAAGGACAGGCTACTTTGGGGCACAATGGAAAGCTTATTCATTTGGGAGAGTGCATTCATCCTGGTCCTGGTAGCTCAGGGAATTGATGTGGGTTTCTCTCCTCACCACAGAGCACTGACTTGTGTTTTTTTCTGCTATGCCCTACCGCAGCTGTTTGGGCCCAAGCAGTGGAAAGTGTAAAACCCAATATCATTGCCAGCAGGGCAAGGGAGGGGATTCTATCCCTTTACTCTGCTCTCCTCAAACCCCACCTGGAGTGCTGGGTGCAGTTCTGGAGTCCCCAGCACAAGAAGGACATGGAACTGTTGGAGGCAGTCCAGAGGAGGCCACCTAGATGCTCAGAAGACTGCAGCAGCTCTGCTGTGAGGACAGGCTGAGAGAGTTGGGGTTCTGCAGACTGGAGACCTCATAGCAGCCTTCCAGTATCTGAAGGGGGCTACAGGAGGGCTGGGAAGGGACTATTCACAAGGTCTTGTAGTAACAGCATGAGGAGGAATGGGTTTAAGTTGGCAGAGAGGAGATTTAAAACTGGATGTTAGGAGAAAGTTGTTCACAGTGGGGGTGGTGAGACACTGGCACAGGTTGCCCAGGGAGGTTGTGGCTGCTCCCTGCCTGGAGGTGTTGAAGGCCAGGTTGGATGAGGCCTTGAGTGACCTGTTCTAGTGGATGGCACAGGGGGGGTGGAACTGGATGATCTTTGATGTCCCTTCCAACCTAAACCATTCTCTGATTCTATGATTATTTCATAAATGCTGTGCTTTGTGCTTGTTCCAGTTTTCATAAAAGGAACTTTGCCTCCTCATTGGCAGTAGTTGTTAATTACCACTAGGGGCCAGGATTTTATACCTGATGTCCAGAGCTGCTGCCTGGAAGTGTCAGGATTTTTCTCAAAAAAACCAAAATAAAACAAAACAAAACAAAAAATACCCCCAACCCTCTTCTTAGATGCAGGCATGAAAAAGTGTTGTTCTCCCTTTTAATGCTCTAAAGACCATCCAGGGAGCAGCCAGGCTGGAGGGCAGGGATGGCATCCAGAGGGACCTGGACAGGCTGCAGAGGTGGGCACAAGACAACCTCAGGAGCTTCAACAAGACTAAGTGCAAGGTCCTGCAGCAGAGTCAAGGCAATGCCAAGCACAAATCCAGGCTGGGCAGTGAGTGGCTGGAGATCAGCTCTGAGGAGAGGGACTTGGGGATACTGGTGGATGGGAAGCTCAACATGAGGCAGCAGTGTGCACTTGCAGCCCAGAAAGCCAAGCAGAGCCTGGGCTGCATCAGGAGAAGTGTGGTCAGCAGAGTGAGGAAAGTGATTCTCCCCATCTACTCCACTCTGCTGAGAGCCCACCTGGAGTACTGCATCCAGTTCTGGAGCCCCTGGGACAAGAGGGATGTGGACATGCTGGAATGTGCCCAGAGAAGGGCCACGAGGATGCTCAGAGGGCTGCAGCAGCTCTGCTGTGAGGACAGACTGAAAGAGTTGGGGCTGTTGAGTGTGGAAAAGAGGAGGCTCCCAGGTGACCTTATTGTGGCCTTCCAGGATCTGAAAGGGGCCTACAGAAAAGCTGGGGAGGGACATTTTAGGCTCTCAGGTAGGATAACAGGAGTAGGGGGAATGGAGCAAAGCTGGAGGTGGCGAGATTCAGACTGGCTGTGAGGAGGAAGTTGTTGAGCATGAGAGTGGTGAGAGCCTGGAATGGGTTGCCCAGGGAGGTGTTTGGGGCCACATTGCTGGAGGTGTTTGCAGCCAGGCTGGATGAGGCTGTGGGCAGCCTGCTCTAGGGTAGGGTGTCCCTGGGCATGGCAGGGGGATTGGAACTGTCTGATCCTTGTGGTCCCTTCCAACCCTGACTGATTCTATGATTCTGATTTTTGTAAGTCCTTTCATGAGCATGCTCAGGGCTAGCCATAAGTGTGGAAGAACAAAACCCAAAATGACATAGGAAAACTGTGAGGTGGAAATACTCAGTTTCATTAAGAAGCTTAAAGGGTCTGCTTGTCTTTGAAATGGAAGGTGTTCAGCTAATCCAGCATGGGACCAGAATGTAGCTGAAACAGTGAACCATGTAAAGGGTTAAGCTTACCTGGAACTGGATCCTGACTCCTCCCTGGGGGTGGTCTGACCTGCCCCCCAGGTGTCGTGTTTAGCCCCCTCCCATTACCTGCTGAGACTATTATAAAATGGGATGGACTTCCTACCCCTCTCTCTCTTGACTTCTCTTCTGCCTGCCCAGCACCTTGTTGTCCTGCTGCTGCTCACCACATGCTCTCCAGCTAACACACAGTTAGAGCAACCAACTGTTTTTGGAACTGTGTAACTCACTGCATTTCACCATCAATCTTGCACCCCTATGCATCCACCACCAAATCATCAATTTCACCGCCTGGATTCAACTCTCATTCATGGGTTGTATTTTTGTATTGTGTATTTTGTTCCCTTTCCCCCCTTGTCCTCTGCAATTCCCCTTACCTGTGCTTTTAGTTACCATTTTCCCATCCTCTCTAATTTCTACCACCAACCATCAATTTCACCACTTGGATTCAACTCCCATTCACAGGTTGTATTTTCATATTGTGTATTTTGTTCCCTTTCCCCCCTTATACTTTGTAATTCCCTTTACCTATGCTTTTAGTTACCTTTTTTTCCCATCCTCTGTAATTCCCCTTACCTTCCATTTACTGTTAAAGTTCACCTTTTTTACTTCCAAATCAAATTAAGCATTTATTGAGCTTTTGAGCTCAGGGGGATGAGCTTAAACTAATACAAAGCAGCAAACCAGAAAAAAAAAAAAACAAACCACAAAAACCAAACAACAAAACCCAAAACCAAAAGTAGGAAAAAACTCAGCGAAGTACATCAAAGTATGCTGTTTGGAATGATGCCTCTGTGAGGGTGAATTGCACCCTCCAAAGGAAGAAGCTAAGAAAAAAAAAAAGCTAAACAAAAAGATAGAGTAGAAGGCCATGGAAAAGAAAAGGAAAGCAGTGGCTTGAAGAGGGAACAATTTGCATTTATCAGAACACATGCACTATATGTATATGTGTGTGTGTGTATATATATATATATATATATATATCTCCTCCAACACTGTCCCATGGGACATCCTAACCTCCCAACTGGTGAGACATGAGTTTGATGGATGGACCACTGGAGGAATAAAGGGAATAAAGAACTGGCTTGGTGGCCCCTGTGCTGGTTTGAACTAATTGGAGGATTTTAGTGAGAGATCAGATCGTAGGCTGAGAAAGGAAAACAAAATTTTATCCTACTCCACTCATAGGTTTACTGAGATGGTATAAGAGTTAGAACCAAAACATAGATAAGACAGAGGTGTTTGAGCCACACTTGCTGCTGCATCTGTCTCCCTGCCTTGTTAGCTGGATCTGTGTGACTCCACTAACCAGTTTCCTGCTACTAAGCTCCCTGGCCAATCTGCCTGGCTTACTTGACACGTAAGACAGATATTGGGATAAGATTGGGAAGTGGGGGGAAGGTGGTAGGGTGGTGAGACCCTGGAATGGGTTGCCCAGCAGGGGTGTTTGGGGCCACATCCCTGGAGGTGTTTAAGGGCAGGCTAGCAGAGGCTGTGGGCATCCTGATCTAGGGTAGAGTGTCCCTGGGCATGGCAGGGGGGTTGGATCTAGATGCTCCTTGTGGTCCCTTCCAACCCTGACTGATTCTATGGTTGGGAATCCCTCTTGGGGACTCTAATCTCTGGGAGGGCTGTGGTGTTTCTGTATTACCTTTTTATTGTAAATATCTGTTATATATTGTAAATACCTGCTTGTATATTGTGTAAAGCTGTAATAAAAAAGCTTCATTTCCTCTACTTCCAGCCAACAGAGTCTAGCCTGGGTGATTTCAGAGTTGGGGCAGCAGGGGTCTAGAAGGGGGGTGGGAGGAACTCCCAAACCACCACAGCCCCTTTGGCTATAGAGATTCACCACTCAGAATGGCACTTTGCCAAACCTGACCCTATTAGGTCAAGTCAGGAGCTTGCTTTTCCTTATTTGGGAGGAACAAGCCTGGGCAAGTCTTAGACCCTCGATGTGGGTGTCTCTAAGCCTTTTGTCTTCTCCCTGCACTCTGCTTTCCCTCCCCCCTGCCCCAGCCCCAGCAGAGGGAAGGGGAACATGGGACCACACCTGGGCAAGCCAAGACAGTGCATCATCCACAACGACCCTCAAGAAGCAAAGTAATATGAGAGAAGATGACAGAGGAGGCTCTGTGCTATTTAACAGAGAGCAGTGGAAACAGCAGTGTCAATCCTGCACACAAAAGTGGTGAAGGGTGAAGTCCACAGTTTTCAAGTGAAGAAAGGATTGTTGTGTTACTGTGAGTCGATCTGCAGAAACAGCAGGGAAGTGAATAGTAAGAGGCAACTGAGCTTAAAAATGAGTGTATGGCAAAACAACAGAGCAGCCTGTACTAGTGTGTCAATCTGTACCTGCCTAGGGTATCCACATCTTGAGTATCAGCTCCAGCTCATTTGTCACAGAACCCTGTGCAGCCAGAAGAGCACCACAGGGATTAGTGGTATGCGGGGAGGCTGCAGCATGAAGTGATTAAATATGAGCAAGACACTTCTTCCTGAGAAGAGACAGGTGAGGAGTTCATGCTGACAATGAAGTGTGATGTTCAAACCTCAGGCAGCCTGGGCTTGTAGCACTGCAGCTGTGGGAATGCCTCCTGCGAGAGGGAAATGCATTTGGGGTTGCTGAGCTGCCTGAACTCACTTTGAATCTGAACTTTGTCTGTTCTCCTTGCTACAGAAGTCTAAGTCGTTTGGTTCTGTGTGGAGAACAGGGATGAAGGCAAAGGAAGATGAATGAAAGAGGCTTCTAAGAGACCTGTCTTCAGCTGCTATTCCTTGAAGACCAACATGTGTGGCTGTAAGGATGCACTCATTTCTCAGGAGACAGAGTTCTGAGACTGGCATAATCTTCAGCTGAGTTCTCTTATAAACTTTATTCTACTTCCAAACAAGCACCAGGACTGCTCACTAAGTCATTTGTATGCATGCTGAACTGGCAGATCTCACAGCAGCCATCATCATCTGTGCAGCACTGTTTGGAAATGGACCCTCAGTGTGCCAGGTCTCATAGAATGGTTTAGGTTGGAAAGGACCTCAAAGATCATCCAGTTCCAACCCTCTCTGTGCCATAGTCAGGGACACCTCCCACTAGAACAGGTCACTCAAGGACTGGCCTTGAACACCTCCAGGCAGAGAGCAGCCACAAACTCCCTGAGCAACCTGTGCCAGTGTCTCACCACCCTCACTGTGAAGAACTTCCTCCTAACATCCAGTTTCAGTCTCCCTTCTGATAGCTTAAACCCATTACCCCTTTTCCGGTCAATTGAAGACCTTGTGAATAGTCCTTTCCCAGCCCTTCTGTAGCCCCTTTCAGATACTGGAAGGCTACTATAAGGTCTCCTGGAAGCCTTCTCTACTCCAGGCTGCAGAGCCCCAACTCTCTCAACCTGTCCTCATAGCAGAGCTGCTGCAGCCCTCTGAGCATCTCGGTGGCCTCCTCTGGACTGGCTCCAACAGTTCCACATCCTTCTTGTGTTGGTGGCTCCAGAAGTGCACACAGTGCTGCAGGTGGGGTGTGAGGAGAGCAGAGCAAAGGGGCAGAATCCCCTCCCTTGCCCTGCTGCCCACAGCTGCTCTTGCTGCAGCCCAGCACATGGTTGTAGTTGCTATCTCCCTGGAGGTGTTCAGGATCAGGTTGGATGAGGCCTTGAGCGACCTGTTCTAGTGGGAGGTGTCCATGCCTATGGCACAAGGGGGTTGGAACTAGACGATCCTTGAGTCTCTTCCAACTTAACCCATTCTCTGATTCTCTTCCATTATTGTGTTGAGGACTCCAGAGTTGGACACAGTACTCCAGGTGGGGTCTTGCAAGAGCAGAGTAGAGCTGCAGAATCATCTGCCTTGACCTGCTGACCATTATTGTCTTGATATCTCCCAGGTTACAGCTGACCTTCAGGTCTATGAGCACACATTGCTGGCTGATTTCCAGATTTTCACCTGTCAGTACCTCCAGGGACCTCCACAGGGCTGTTGTCAATGCCTTCATCCCCAAGCCTGTGTTGACTCTGAGGATTGCCCTGATCTATATGCAGGACCTTGTGCTTGGTCTTTGTGAGGTGCACGTAGGTCCACCTCTCAATCTTGTCTTGATTCCTCTGTATGATGTCCCATCCCTCTCTTGAGTCCTTCTTTCTTATGGTGTGAACCAAAAAATCAAAAACATGAAGGTCAGGACAGAAAATTTCAACAGAAGCCTCTTTCATTAATTTTTTTTTTTTTTTTTAACAGAAAAGTTATGGAAAATTCTTTAAAATCTTGAATGAAACCCACCAATTTCCTCAAGACAGCTTTGTGCAAGCATGAATTTGGGCTAATGACGTTTATGGGTCTGGCTTCACTGCTGGGCATGAAGAAAAAAGCTGTTCAGGAGGGCCTTTCCTGAGCCTCGTAACAACTTGCAATGTTCTGATTGCTACAGGCTGGAGCCAGTCTGGATTTGTAACTGATGGCAGGTTTCAGTGGGTGGACCATCATCGCCCCCACTAGCATGTTTGTTCTGCCTTCAAACAGCCAAGTCTTGCACTTTGTTCACTCTGCAAAATGGAAGAAGGCAGCGAACAAACTGGCAGGAAAGGTCCTGCCTTCAAGATAATCTCAGCAAGCCGAAGGCACTGCTCAGTAAGGACAAGCAACAAACAGCTCCACAAAGGCAGGAGGAGCAAATCCTGCCTCTAGACCAGCTCTGCTGAAGGCATCTGTAGCTAAATCACAGCTTCACAGAGTGTCAGGGGCTGGAAGGGACCTCCAAAGCACATCCAGTCCAACCCCCCTGCCAAAGCAGGATCACCTAGAGCAGATCAAAAAGGAACACATCCAGGCAGGGTTGGAATATCTCCAGACAGGGAGAATCCACAACCCCCATGGGCAGCCTCTTCCAGTGAAAAAATTCCTCTTTCCATGGAGCTTCCTATGCCTCAGCTTCCAGCCAGTGCCCCTTGTGCTGTCCCTGGGCATCACCCACCAGAGCCTGGCTTCAGCCTCCTGCCACTCATCCTGCAGATCTTGAGAACCATTGCTGAGGTCACCTCTCATCTCAGTCTTCTTCTCTCCAAGGAGCACAGCCCCAACTCCCTCAGTCTCCCCTCTTAACAGAGATGTTCCATTCCCTTCATCATCTCTGTGGCTCTGTGCTGGACTCTCTCCAGCAGTTCTAAGTCCTTCTTGAACTGAGGGGCCCAGAACTGGGCACAGTGCTCCAAATCCACCCTCAGCAGGGCAGAGTAGAGGGGCAGGGGAACCTCTCTCAACCTACTAGCCACAGCCCTTCTGATACACCCCAGAACGGCACTGGCCCTCCTGGCCACCAGAGCACACTGCTGGCTTGTGGTCAAGGCTATGTTGCAAAGAATGACAAAAGTTCACTTTAAAAAGGAGTTTCCAAAGCAGTGCTTAGATTGGCAGCTGGCAGAGCACACAGGTCTACTTCTACCCTGGTCTGGGATATCTGTTGACCTTGATGGGCTTACTGCATGACCACGATTACTTAGGGGTTAGACATACTGACAACACAAATTCTTAGAGCATGACCATAACTTGTAAGGCTGGGGATAAAAGTGCCTGGAAAGAGAGCCGTGAACTTGTGTTTTCTGAGTGTTTACACACGGAACATGTCCTAGAGACTGAGGGGCAAGCTGGTATTAACACTGCTTCCCAAACGCCTTCTTTCCATCCACAAACAGGCTGAAATAAAGAAGGTATCAGAGGAAGCACAAGGAGATATGAGCTGTTTCCCCTGGACTCTGGTTGTTTGCATCAGGCTATGCAAGGCTGGTCATGCAGTGTTTTTCTCTTAGCTTGGGTCCTCTTCTAGATTGTGACCCCTGCAAACGCAGGACCTCAGCTTCCCTCCCTTGGAGGCCAAAAATTGTAACTCCTACAAGTCCCAAAAGCTTCAGACTCCCCACTGCCCTATTTTGATGGGCAGCAGCCCATACAGCCTGAGCTCTGCCTTTCCATAGGGTAGGGGAGTGCCCAGGGGACAGAGGTCTCTGAGGAAGAAGAGGTAAAGCAAAAGTATGGGCTCAAGTGTTTGATGAAGAGGAGAAAAGAAGAGGAAGGCATAAGGCATGGGACAGAGGCAGTTTTCTTGCTATGCCTTTCTCTGTTGTTGGACATGAAGTATTGGTCAGGTCCACTACAAACAAAGCACACAGAGTCAGAGTTCAATCTGCTGTTCTCATTTTCCCTGTTTTAGTGTAGAACTTTCAGCCTACTTTTGGGTTTTTTTTTCCCTTTTTCTTTTTTTCTTCTCTCCCCCCCACCCCCACCCCCAAATAGCTGTCACTAAAT
>VWZI01014950.1:51134-64599 GCA_013396835.1 Psilopogon haemacephalus | reverse complement strand
GGAAGTAAGCAGCCCTGCTGGTGATTAAGCTGTTCCTGACATGCATAACAGCCTGAATGAGACCTTTCTCTCTCTCTCTCTCTCTCTGCTCCCTCAGAGTGACAAATCTTGTTTGTATCTGGCAATGTTCTGCAGCCATGCTCAAGGGGAAAGAAAAACATCACACCACTTCATCCTCTCCATAATGGAACCGTGGCTGATTCTGCATCACTTCACGCCACCATGAACTAGTATCAGCTCAGGGGAGAGCTTAAGACTCTTCTTAGGCACTGGAATGAGCTGCCCAGGAGGGTGGTGGAGTCACCCACGTTGGATGTGTTTAAGGTTGGTTTGGATGTGGTCGTCAGGGGTTATGGTTTAAGGTGGATCTTGTAGAGTAGGGTTATAGGCTAGACTTGGTGATCCGAGGTGGTTCTGGATGTGATGCTCAGGGTAGTTTAAAGTGGATTGTGTAGAGTAGGGTTATAGGCTAGACTTGGTGATCCTGAGGTGGTCCTGGATGTGGTGCTTAGGGCTATGGTTTAAGGTGAAGCTTGTAGAGTAGGGCTATATGTTGGGCTTGGTGGTCTTGGATGTGGTGTTTAAGGCTATGGTTTATGGTGGATCTTGTAGAGTAGGGATATAGGTTGGGCCTGGTGATCCTGAGGTGGTCCTGGATGTGATGCTTAAGGATATGGTTTAAGGTGGATTTTGTGGAGTGGCTTTATAGGTTGGACTTGGTGATCCTGAGATGGTTCTGGATGTGATACTTAGGGTGGTTTAAAGTGGATTTTGTAGAGTAGGGTTATAGCTTGGACTTGGTGTTCTTGAGGTGGTCCTGGATGTGGTGCTTAGGGCTATGGTTTAAGATGGATCTTGTAGAGTAGGGTTATAGGTTGGACTGGGTGGTCCTGAGGAGCTTTGCCAACCTGGATGTTACTATGATTCTGTGATCGATTCTGTGATTCTCATCTTCATTTGCAGGAAAATAGGCAGAAAAAACTAGGGCAGAACAGCTGCTTGCACCTCTGGGGACAAATGTCTGACAGGGCTGTCAAGCCTCACGAGGGACTGGCATTTCACTAGGGAGGCACTGCACTGCTTGTTGCCCACAGTACCATGGCTTGCCTTGCCTTTCCAAGTCAAAACTCAGCTATCATCTACAGCCCATCAATGACTAAAGGTGAAGGACTTGTTTCTTTCCCTCCAGTGCCTCTTCCCGAATCCTGTTATTTTCAGAACACAGTAGAATACATTCCAGAGGGATCTGGACAGGCTGCACAGATGGGCACAGTCCAGTGCCAGATGATTTAACAAGCCCAAGTGCCAGGTGCTGCACTTTGGCCACAACAACCCCAGACAGCACTGCAGGCTGGGGACAGAGTAGCTGGAGAGCAGCCAGGCAGACAGGAACCCTGGGGGACACTGGGTGGCAGGTGAACATGAGCCAGCAGTGTGCCCAGGTGGCCAAGAAGGCCAAGGGCATCCTGGCCTGCAGCAGCAAGAGTGTGGCCAGCAGGAGCAGGGAAGTCCTTCTGCCCTGTGCTCAGCAGCAGGGAAGTTCTTCTGCCCTGTGCTCAGCACTCTGATCCCAGAGCTAATGTTGTTTAGGCTGCCTGACTGATGCCTACATCACATAGACCCAGGTTTGAGAGCAGGCTCCTAGATAAAACTGATCTAGCCACTAATTAGTTAACTTCATGCACAGAGGCAACAGAAAGACTTCTTCCAGAGCAGAAGCAAACCACTTCATGTTTCTCAGTTTGAGAGCAGGCCAAGTGCAGGCTTCTTCAGCAGTCTCCCTTAAAGAATCATAGAATCAGTCAGAGTTGGAAGGGACCAGAAGGATCATCTAGTTCCAATCCCCCTGCCATGGGCAGGGACACCTCACACTACATCAAGCTGGCCAGAGCCTTATCCAGCCTGGCCTTAAACACCTCCAAGCATGAGGCTTCCACCACCTCCCTGGGCAACCCCTTCCAAGCTCTCACCACTCTCATGATGAAGAACTTCCTCCTCACATCCAGGCTGTATATCCTCATTTCCAGCTTTGTTCCATTCCCCCAAGTCCCATCACTACCTGACAGCCTAAAAAGTCCCTCCCCAGCTTTCTTGTAGGCCCCCTTCAGATACTGAAAGGCCACAATAAGGTCACTCTGGAGCCTTCTTCTCTCCAGCCTGAACATCCCCAACTTCTTCAGTCTCTCCTCACAGTAGAGCAGCTCCAGCCCTCTGAGCATCCTCATGGCCCTTCTCTGGGGGCCCTTCTCTTCCAGCCCATCCATATCACTCTTGTAATAGGTCTCCATAACGGAATGCAGTTGGGTATCCTCACTTGGGTACATGAGGCCACAGTCAGAGAGAAGAAACTGCCCTTTGGTTACCTTTGAAAGGCAAACTGTACTTTCACGGACTGCCTCCTAAGAAACTGCTAAACCTGACATAAATCCTCAGGTTGCAACACTTTTGTCTATCATATCCATTAACCAACACCACAGTTTTCTGGAGGTCTCATTTTTTTGCGCTGAGTTCAAGGGTTTCAAGTGCTACCACCTGGCTAAGGGAATCTCTCCATAGTGGAGTGATTGCTCAGCTCTGCAGAAACAGAGAGAGAGGAATATGCCTCTTACTCTCCTCTGTCTTCAGATTAAAGGATGAAGCTTCTCAGAGCAATACACAGTGCAAGTTTGGCACCTGAGACAAGAGGATGAGCCTAGATGTGTCTGTGTTGTGAAAGGTAGGTGGAACATCTCTGTTAGGAGGAGAGCCTGAGGGAGCTGGGGATGTGCTGCAGCAGAGGAGGAGCCTGAGAGGTGACCTCAGCAATGGTTCTCAATTTGTGCAGGGTGAGTGGCAGGAGGCTGGAGCCAGGCTCTGCTGGGTGATGCCCAAGGACAGCACAAGGGGCACTGGCTGGAAGCTGAGGCATAGGAAGTTCCATGGAAAGATGAGGAGGATTTTTTTTCCCTGTGAGGGTGACAGAAGACTGGAAGATGCTGCCCAGGTTGGGTTGTGGAGTCTCCCTCTCTGGAGATATTCAAGATCCACCTGGGTGTGTTCCTGTGTGATCTGCTCTAGGTGCTCCTGCTCTGCAGGAGGTTGGAGTGAATGAGCTCTGGAGATGCCTTCCAGTCCCTAACATTCTTTGATCCTGTGATTCTGTGAATTTGGACCCCACTGAAGGTGCCTGGGACTCCCACTTTGGGAACAGCCACTGCTGGAAACCTCAGTACCTAGATCACATAGGTTTAGATGCCTACATATCCTTAGGAAATTGTGGGTGGGTAGTAGCTAGCTGGGTGAGCCAGGTCCCTGGCTTGGCTGAATGAGTACCAGGTAAGGAGATTGATGGCCAGAGGTGTTGAGGAGCATCCCCATGCCCATAAGGTAGCAGCAGCTGCTGTGGATTGCTACTGCACACATAGTAACACAGGTAGGCTTTTCAACCACAGCCAGCTAAATTTGCTAAAATACTGTGGATTACCCCAACAAAGTTCATTAACTACGACCACAGGATCACAGGACATTAGGGGTTGGAAAGGACCCAAAGAGATCATTGAGTCCAACCACAGCAGGACAATGTAGCTCAGGTCACAGAGGAACACATCCAGACAGGGCTGGAAAGTCTCTAGAGAAGGAGACTCCACAATCTCTCTGGGCAGCCTGTGGAAGTATTCCAAGACCCTTACAGTAAAGAAGTTCTTCTTCATGTTGAGGTGGAACTTCCTATGCTGCAGTTCATACCCATTGCCCCCTGTTCTAGCACAGAGTGCAATTGAGAAGAGTTTGACACTTCCCTCTTCACCCTCAGATATTTATAAACATTGATCAGGTCCCCTCTCAGTCTTCTCTTCACCAGATCAAACAGCCCCAGGTCCCTCAGCCTCTACTCTCAGGGCAGTGCTCCAGCCTCTTCAGCATCTTCATAGCCCTCTCTTGGACTCTCTCCAGTAGATCCCTGTCCCTCCTGAACTGGGGAGCCCAAATCTGAAGGCAATATTGCAGGAGAGGTCTCAGCAGAGTAGATTAGAGGGGGAGGAGAACCTCCCTAGATCTGCTGGACACACTCCTGCGAATGCCCCCCTGGACTCCATTGGCCTTCTTGGCCACCAGGGTACATTGCAGTGCCATGGAGATCTTCTTGTCCACCAGCACTCCTAGGTCCTTCTCTACAGGGCTGCTCTCCAGCCCTCAGATGTTTATAAACATTGATCAGATCCCCTAAGTCCAATGAGTCCACAAAAGCCTGCTGCCTGCCCTGCCTATGTAACAGCATCATCTGCCCCTTTGTAAGGAAGGACTGCCTTCTGCAGGGAGTGTCTGGGGAGGTAGCTGTGCAGTTGGCAAGAGTAAGATCCTCTGGGTAACAGTGGCTTGGCCTGATTGAAAGAGCAAAACAGTGCCCCTGAGCTCTGCCACCAGTTGTTCATGTTTTGTCAGAGGCAATTTTCATGGATTAGGCATTTCATTTCCACATTATGGTTAAAACCATAGAATCATAGAATCAGTCAGGGTTGGAAGGGGCCACAAGGATCAGCCACTTCCAACCCCCCTGCCATGCCCAGGGACACCATACCCTAGATCAGGCTGCACACAGCCTCATACAGCCTGCCCTTAAACACCTCCAGGGATGTGGTCCCAGCCACCCCTGTGGGCAACCCATTCCAGGCTCTCACCACTCTCATGTTCAACAACTTCCTCCTCACATCCACTCTGAATCTCCCCACCTCCAGCTTTGCTCCATTCCCCCTAGTGTTGTCACTACCTGATAGCCTAAAGGTTTTCTGTAGGCCCCCTTCAGATCCTGGAAGGCCCCAAGAAGGTCACCTGGGAGCCTCCTCTTCTCCAGTCTCAACAGCCCCAACTCTTCCAGTCTGTCCTCATAGCAGAGGTGCTGCAGCCCTCTGAGTATCCTCGTGGCCCTTCTCTGGGCACTCTCCAGCATGTTCACATCTCTCTTGTCCCAGGGGCTCCAGCACTGGATGCAATACTCCAAGTGGGGTCTTACCAGGGCAGAGTAGAGGGGGAGAATCACCTCCCTCATCCTGCTGGCTGCACCTCTCCTGATGCAGCCCAGGATCTGGCTGCAGGGCCTTCTGTTCCTCTGCTGACCCACGGGCTTGTTGAGCCTGCACAGGGCTAAGGTACTTCAGGGGATGTGACTGCATTGAGCTCTGTGGTGGTGGTGACCATGAAGTTGAGTGCTTAGGGGTTAAAATTAGGGGAAAGGCCAATGAGGAAGGCAACATGGTGGGAGTCTGTTACAGGCCACTCAACCAGGATGGAAAGAAAGATGAATTATTTTATAAGCAACTGTGAGAAATCTCATGATGTTCTCATGGAGGACTTTGACTTCCTCAGATGTCTGCTGGAATCACACAGAATCGCAGAACATCCAGGTTGGTAAAGCCCCTCAGGATCACCAAGTCCAACCTAGAACCCTATTCTACAAGATCCACCTTAAACCATACCCCTAAGCACCACATCCAAGACCACTTCAGGATCACCAAATCCTACTCTACAAGATCCACCTTAAGCCATAGCCCTAAGCATCACATCCAAGTTGGAAAAGCCTCTCAGGATCACCAAGTCCAACCTATATCCCTACTCTACAAGATCCACCTTAAACCATATCCCTAAGCACCACATCCAAGACCACCTCAGGATCACCAAATCCAACCTATAACCCTACTCTACAACATCCACCTTAAACCATATCCCCAAGCACCACCTCCAAACCACCCTTAAACACATCCAGGGTGGGTGACTCCACCACCTCCCTGGGCAGCTCATTCCAGTCCCTGACCACTCTCTCTCTGAAAAACTTTTTCCTAATGTCCAATCTAAACCTACACACCATCAAGGTCTGGCTTGACTGGGGAAGTTCCACAAGACTGGAGTCTGGCAAATGTGATGCCCAGTTACAAGAAAGGCGTGTAGTGGCTGGTGGTGGGTATTGCCCAAGATGGGGGTGTGCTGGTTTGAGGTTAATTGGAATATTTTAATAAGAAAATTTAGGTTATAGGCTGTGGATAGAAAAAAAAAAAAAAGTGATATCTACTTTGCTCACAGGTTTACTGAGATGTGCTAAAGCAAAGACATAAACATAGGCAAGAGAGAGTTGCTCTGGTCTGAGCTCTGGCTGTTGGTCTCTCCCTCTCCTTGGCTTCCAGCTGGATCTGTGTAACCCAACTAATTGATTCTGCTGCCTATCCACCTTGGCCATTCTTTCTTGTTTACCTTGTACATAAGGTAGATTCTGGGATAAGATTAGAAGGTGGAGAGAAGGTGGAAGGGTGGCTGGGAGCCCTCTTGGGGACTCTGATCTCTGAGAGGGCTGTGGTGTTTCTGTATTACCTTTTTCCTGTATACAGCTGTAAATATTTCTAATAGAATCATAGAATCATAGAATGGTTTAGGTTGGAAGAGACCTCAAAGATCATTCAGTTCCAACAACCCCTCTGCCATAGGCAGGGACACCTCCCACTAGATCAGGTCGCTCAAGACCTCATCCAGACTGGCCTTGAACACATCCAGGGAGGGAGCAGACACAACCTCCCTGGGCAACCTGTTCCAGTGCCTCACCACCCTCACTGTGAAGAATTTCTTCCTAACATCCAGTTCAAATCTCCCCTCTGCCAATTTGAACCCGTTCCCCCTCGTCCTGTCATTACAAGACCTTGTGAACAGTCCCTCCCCAGCCCTCCTGTAGGCCCCCTTCAGATACTGGTAGGCTGCTATAAGGTCTCCTGGAAGCCTTCTCTTCTCCAGGCTGAAAAGCCCCAACTCTCTCAGCCTGTAATCTATTGTAAATCTCTGCTAAGCCATGAATACAAAGCTTCATCCCTTAACTTCCAGCTGGCTGAGTCTAGTCTGGGTGAATTTAAGCTTGTGTGGGGGAGGGGGAACTCCCAAACCATCACAAGGGTTTTTCAAAATTGATGTTGTTTATCAATTTTGATATTCGGGTCTCTCACCACTGGCCATCATTTCTAACAACAGTTTCTTTGCAACGGTCATGGGAAACCCTACACAGAGGACAAGGCAGAATCTAGAATGCTTAAGAAATATCTAGCAATAGTATAGCAAACATTAAACCACCAGAACTGGAAGAGGTTCTTATGGTCGACTATACTGTTTGCCCACTACAGGTACTCAAGAAGCTCCTTTCTGCTTAAAGCAGGAGGGACTTGGATTCAATTACAAAGTTTTTACAGAGTGTTGCAAAGGGGCTTGAAGTATTTGCTCACCAAAGTAATCTCCGGGCTCCCAGGGTTAACTACAGTTTCCGGACAGTACCCAAACACTTGCAGGGAATTCCGTCAGTGTCTTGTCAGCTACTGAGGCTTCTGAATCTTCCCAGGGTCTAACAAGGATGCTGGAAGTGAGGCAGATCATCTCTGACCTGATCCTAGTTCCTCTTGGATGATTTGTGTCCTTTCCAGGGCTCTCAGCCTCATCAGAAGACTTGCAGAGGTGCAGGCAGGATTGCCTTGTAGATGTGCAGATGGGCACAATGTTGTGCTGGCTAAGTGAGCCTATGGCCTGAGGCACTTAGTGTCTAATGCTGGCAAACTTAAAGGCACATCCAGTTTCCAGGTGGTGCAACAGCAAGCATCAGGGCTTGTTCTTATGTAGCAGGTAGAGCATGGCAGGGTGCAACGGCAGAGAGCAGGATAAGGCAGAGGCACTGGCAGAAGCACATTGAGGCAGAGCACATGGTCTTTACCTGCTCATCTCTTTTTGTTAGTGTAGCCTGATACTTACAGGTCCTTGGCCACAGATCAGCCCATCAGAATGGCAATTTGCAAAACCTGACCTTATTAGGTAAAGTCAGGGCTTGCTTTTACCCTTTAGGGCAGAACACAAACTGAGTGTATAAATGTGTGTGGGTACCCTGTTTACAAGTTTGGAAGAAGAGAAAGTGACTTGGAGGCATCAGGCCTTTTGTCTTCCTTTCCTGTGGTTGCTTCTCCCATCAGCAGAAGGAGGGGGAGCAGGGAAACATGTCTGGACAAAGCAGGGCATGTTTTAGGCCTATATTGGCCTTCCATGACAAGGTGGTAGGGAGAATCATGAGAACTACAGACCTGTCAGTCTGGCCTGAGCGCCAGGGAACATCACGGAGCAGATCATCTTGGCCATCACGCAGCTCTTCCAGGACAGCCAAAGGATCAGGCCCAGTAAGTATGGGCTTATGAAAGGCAAGTCTTGCTTAACAGATATGACCTCTTTCTGTGATGAGGTGACCTGCTTGGTGGATGAGGGAAAGGCTGTGGATATTGCTTACCTGGACTTCAGTAAAGCCCTTGATGTGGCTCCTCACGGCATCCTCCTGGAGAACTGACTGCCCATGGTCTGGGCCAAGAATGGGCTGAATGGCCAGACCCAAAGAGTGGTGGTGAATGGATTTCATCCAGTTGGTGGCTGGTCACAAGTGGTGTTCCCCAGGTCTTGGCGTTGGGACTAGTTCTGTTTGTTACATCTCTTTTGGGCCCAGGTGAACCTTGTGAAGTTCAGCAAGAGCAAGCGCAGGGTCCTGCACCTGGGATGGAACAGTCCTCACTGTCAGTACAGGCTGGGGGATGAGGTGTTAGAGAGCAGCCCTGTGGAAAGGATTTGGGGGTGCTGGTGGATGAGAGGCTTGGACATGAGCAGGCAGTGCATGCTTGCAGCCCAGGAGGCAAATCATATCCTGGGCTGCATCAAAAGATGATTTGCCAGCAGAGCCAGAGAGGGGATTTTGCCTCTTTACTCTGGTCTTGTGAGACCTCACCTGGAGAGCTCATTATAGGAAGGACATGGACCTGATGGAGCGGGTCCAGAGGAGGGGCATGAAAATGATCAGAGCGTTGGAGCAGCTCTGCTCTGAGGACAGGCTGAGGGAGCTGAGGGTGTTCAGTCTGGAGAGGAGGAGGCTCTGGGGGGGACCTAATAGCAGCCTTCCAGTACCTGAAGGGGGCCTACAGGAAGGATGGAGAGAAACTGTTGACAAAGGCCTGCAGTGACAGCATAAGGAGCAACAGGTCCAAGCTTGAGAAGAGCAGATCTAGATTGGATGTTAGGAACAAGTTCTTGACTACGAGGATGATGGAGCACTGGAACAGGTTGCCCAGGGAGGTGGTTGAGGCCTCTTCCCTGGCAACATTCAAGGTGAGGCTTGACAGGGCCCTGGGTGACCTGGGCTAGTGGGGATGTCCCTGCTGACTGCAGGGAGAGTGTAGTAGGTGACCTCTAGAGGTCCCTTCTGGCCTGGACCATTCAATGATTATATGATCCTGTGACTCTGTGATCCCATGATTCTATGACTGATGACCTTGGCAAGGGGATTAAGTGCATGTTCAGTATATTCACAGGTGACACCAAATTGGGTTGGGTGAGTTGATCTGCTGGAGCTGTGGAAGGCTCTGCAGGGGGATCTGGATGGAATGAATTAAAGGGCTGAGGCTGAATGCATGGTCATCAAGAAGGCCAAGTGCTGGGCCCTGCACTTGGATCACAACAACCCCATGAAAAGTGCTGGTTGACAACCACCTGAACATGAGCCAGCAGTGTGCTGAGGCCAACAGAGCATCCTGGATTGCATCAGGAACAGTGTGGCCAGTGGGACCAGGGAAATGAGCTTATTCCTTTACTTGACACTGGTGAGGCCACACCTTGAACACTGTGTCCAGTTTTGGTCCCCCTCACTACAAGGAGGACCTTGAGGTGAAGGAGTTTGTCCAGAAAAGGGCAATTAGGGGGTCTAAAACACAACTCCTGTGAGATCCAGCTGAAGAAGCTGGGGTTGTTCAGCCTGGAGAAGAGAAGGCTGAGGGGAGGATACATTGCTCTCTGCAAGCACTTGAAAGGAGGTTGTAGCTAGGTGGGGGTTGTCCTCTTCTTCCAGGTCACAAGTGATAGGATGAGAGGAAATGCCCTCAAGTTGCACCAAAGGTTTAGGTTAGACATTAAGAAAAAACAAAATCTTCACTGAAAGGATCTTCAGGCACTGGAACAGGTTGCTGAGGGAAGTGGTGGAGTTCACTACACCCTGGGGGTGCTTAAAAGATGTTTGGATGAGATGCTTAGGAACATGGTCTGAGAGTTGTGTACAAGGAGATGTCAGGTTATGGGTGGACTCTATGACCTTAAGGTCTTTTCACAGAATCACAAAATTGTCAGGGTTGGAAGGGACCTGAAAGGTAATCTAGGTCTAGGACAGAGATACCTCCCTCTAGACCATGCTGCTCAGAGCTCCATCCAGCCCATCCTTAAAAACCTCCAGGGATGAGGCTTCCACCACCTCGCAGGGCAACGTGTTCCAGTGTCTCACCACCAATCTGAATCTACCCACTTCTAGTTTTGCTTCATTCCCCCCAGTCCTGTCTGACACCCTAAAAAGTCCCTCCCCAGCTTTCCTGTAGGCCCTATTCAGATATTGGAAGGCCACAATAAGGTCCTCTCAGAGCCTTGTCTTCCCCAGACTAAACACTCCCATCTCTCTCAGCCTGTCCCCATAGAAGAGAGGCTCCAGCATTCTTGATCATTCAGGTGATCCTAGTATTCTATGATTTTTGCATTAAAAATACCCCTAAAAAACCAACAGCTGATTCCACAGCAGGTGGGAACCATCTGCTGCTTCACAGGTGTCAGATAAACATGGCAAACAGAAGATGCCCACTCTGTGGTAACACGACGAAAGACTTGCATCTGTTAAATAATTCCAAGGGCCACCTCTGGCATCCTCTGACCCTTCTGGCTTAACCTTTCCAGGCATGGCCTTTGAAAAGACACTCTCAATAGTAGTATCAGGAGGTGCTCCTACCAGGAAGGAGTGCAGTGATCACAGCATCACAGGATCACAAGCTCACAGGATGTTAGGGATTGGAAGAGACCCAAGGAGATCACTGAGTGGAACCATCCAGTCCAACTTCCCTGCCACAGCAGGACCAGACAATCTAGCTCAGGTCACACAGGAACACATCCAGAAAGGTCTGGAAAGGCTCCAGAGAAGGAGACTCCACAACCTCTCTGGGGAGCCTCTGCCAGTGCTCTCTGAACCTTCCAGGAAAGAAGTTCCCCCTTGTGTTGAGCTGGAACCTTCTGTGCTGCAGCTTCCATCCATTGCTCCTTGTCCTATCCCAGGAAGCAAGTGAGCAGAGCCTGTCCCCCCACTCCTGACCCCCAGCCCTCAGATATTTATAAACATTGATTAAATCCCCTCTCAGCCTTCTCTTCTCCAGACTAAGCAGTCCCAGGTCCCTCAGCCAAACTGCTGCCAAAGTGATGATGCTCCAGAAATTCCAGGAGCCAGCATTGTCTAAAGGATTAGTAGAGTTATTAACATGCTCCTTAAACACCTTTGAGTTTCCAGACAGCTTTAACGACCTCACCTTGGAGGCTGAGCTCTCCTGGCTAGACTACAACTAGTAAGGGTCATTTGGACTGCATTGCAGTTCAGCTGGGGAGCCTTAACTCTTTCAGAAGTGGAAGTGTCCCCATCACAGCCTTGCAGCGCATGCCCTGCTTTGTGCTGTGTTACTGAGTGACAGCAGAATGCCCCAGGATCCAGAAAAGCACAGGGACTCCACAAGGACTGGTCCCTATGACCAATGCCTCCTGCTGTCCCCATTCAATAGCCACAAGCAGATCAGTGTCCCACTGGCTACCTCCTCTTGCTGTGTGTTCTCCTCTCCAGCCTGCTTGCAGCAGGACATTTCAGGGACGCTGCATGTGGGGATCTCAAGATGGTCAGAGGGCTGGAGCACCTCCACTATGGGCACAGGCTGAGGAAGTAAGGGGTGTTCAGTCTGGAGAAGGCTCCAGGGAGACCTTGGAGCAGCCTTCCAGTAGATGAAAGGGTCTACAGGGGATCTGGGGAGGGACTTTTTACAAGGCTTGTAATAAGAGAATGAGGGGCAATGGCTCGAAACTGCAAGGGAGGAGATTTAGGAGAAACTCCTGCTTTGAATGTGATGATCCCCAGATATGACTGGGGAGTTCATAGATGCCCCCTCCCTGAAAGTGTCCAAGGCCAGGTTGGATGAGGCCTTGAGTAACCTGCTCTAGTGGGAGGTGTCCCTCCCCCTGGCAGGGAGGTTGGAACTGGATGATACTTTTATGGTCCCTTCCCACCCAAAACATTCTGTGGATTCAGGTCCAAATGCCAGGTTCTACACTTTGGTCACAACAACCCCAGGCAGCACTACAGGATGGGGACAGAGTGGCTGGAGAGCAGCCAGGCAGAGAGGGACCTAGGGGCACTGGCTGGCAGCAGCTGAACATGAGCCAGCAGTGTGCCCAGGTGGCCAAGAAGGCCAAGGGCATACTTGTCTGGATCACAAAGAGTATGGCCAGCAGGAGCAGGGAAGTCCTTCTGCCCTGTGCTCAGCACTGCTCAGGCCACAGCTTGGCTCAAGCCAGTCCTTGGATCCTCAGTTGAAGAAAGATGTTGAGGTGCTGGAAGATGCCCAGAGAAGGGCAGCAAGGCTGGGGAGGGGGCTGGAGCACAGCCCTGAGAGGAGAGGCTGAGGGAGCTGGGGGTGTGCAGCCTGCAGAAGAGGAGGCTCAGGGCAGAGCTCATTGCTCTCTGCAGCTCCCTGAAGGGAGGCTGTAGCCAGCTGGGGTTGGGCTCTGCTGCCAGGCAGCCAGGGACAGAAAAAGAGGCCACAGGCTGAAGCTGTGCCAGGGCAGGTTGAGGCTGTAGGTTAGGAAGAAGTTCTTCCCAGCAAGAGTGATTGGCATTGGGAAGGGCTGCCCGGGGAGGTGGGCGTTTCTATTCTATTCTAGTCTAGTCTAGTCTAGTCCAGTCTCTTCCAGTTTCTTCTAGTCCATTCCATTCCATTCCATTCCATTCCATTCCATTCCATTCCATTCCATTCTATTCTATTCTATTCTATTCTATTCTATTCTATTCTATTCTATTCTATTCTATTCTATTCTATTCTATTCTATTCTATTCTATTCTATTCTATTCTATTCTATTCTATTCTATTCTATTCTATCTCTCCTCTTCCCAGCCCCATGGCCTTTCCCTCACTGTGTTTTTCTTTCTGCTCTCCTTCTCTGCCTCAGCTTGTCTCTCTGCTTGTCGTGCCTTTGCTTCCTCTGCCCAAGAGGCTCCAGGGCAAGCTGGAGGAGCTCACAGGCAGACTAAAGGAGCCTGCCAGCTTGTCCAAGCACTGCCCTTCTGTCCCACTGCTGGGGGGCTGCCAGGGGGACAGCCGGTACCCTGAGTCATACAAAGCAGCCTGAAACACTTGGCACAAAGTCTGTTGTCTTGTGCCTGATGGTGACTGCAAGGAGAGCGAACACCTCTCCCTGCTGTGCTCTGCTCAGAAAGAAGCAGAGTTTGTTACGATGCCAGGCCATCAAGCATGTCATTGCTTAATTTGCCCTGGTGGGCCCCTTTGCACATGTGACATCATAGCATTTCAGCTCAGACCCATATGTCATCAGCTGCTAAAAGAATTCAGATGAAAAAAAAAAAAAAATTTGGCACTGT
>VWZI01014950.1:40370-51118 GCA_013396835.1 Psilopogon haemacephalus | reverse complement strand
GGGTAACTCTTTGGGGTGGTTAAAAAATTAAAAAAAAAAAAAAAAAAAAAAAAGTAAAATCATAGAATCACTCATGGTTGGAAGGGGCCACAAGAAGCATTCATTTCCAACCCCCTGCCTTGGGCAGGGACACTTCACACCATACCAGGCTGCCCAGAGCCTGATCAAGCCTGCCCTTAAACACCTCCAGGGATGAGGCTTCCACCATCCACTAGATCAGGATGCTCAAGACCTCATCCATCCTGGCCTTGAACACCTCCAGGGAGGGAGCAGCCACAATGTCCCTGGGCAACCCCATCCAGGCTCTCACCACCCTCATGCTAAAAAACTTCTTCCTCACATCCAGGCTGAATCTACCCATTTCTAGCTTTGTTCCATTCCTCCCCATGCTTTCACTGCCTGACAGCCTAAAAAGTCCACCCCCAGCTTTCTTGTAGCCCACTTAAGAATACTGAAAGGCCACAAGAAGGTCACCTGGGAGCCTTCTTCCCTCTAGACTCTCTCCAGCAGTTCTGTGTCCCTCTTGAACTGGGGGGGCCAAGAGCTGGACAGAACCTCTGTTAACAGTCCTGCATAAAAATACATCAGCCTAGGAGCCAGACAATCTAACATTGCCATACATAAACCAGTGGCCCAGTCCTGGAAAGCAAAGGAAGTGTAGATGCCCATAGTAATTCTGCCTTGAATAGATCTGTGTCTGTTCAAGGCTTGAAGAAAATGTTCCTGTCCATTGAAGTGTCTTATCCTTAAGTCTCTCACAGAGGGGGCAAGTATGGTCAGATGTGAAATAGCACAGTGCATGCAGCTGGGTGAAGCAGGTCCACCCCTCCTTATACAAGTGCCAGGAGGGATGTTTAACAATTAATTGCTTATTTGGAGAAGATAATTTAGCAGCTCTTCCTGCTAGCTCATAGAGCAGATGCCTTGGATGCAGCTGAGTCAGGGGTCCTTAACCCCCTTCTTGTTTCCTGCTATAAGCAGCCTGAAAAAGCTGATGTGACTAAGCAGACCATCAGCTGCTTTTGCAGTCTCTCTGCCTCCTTTTGGCATGCCCTTTGTCACAAGATCTTGCAGCAAGCAGATCTTTGAGAATGGCCTAGGTGTAGATGGATTGGCCTAGGTATAACTGCCCCTCCACTCTGCTCTGCTGAGGCTGCATCTGGAGTATTGTGTCTTGTTCTGGGCCCCCCAGTTCAAGAAGGACACAGAACTGCTGGAGAGAGTCCAGCACAGAGCCACAAAGATGATGAAGGGAATGGAACATCTCTGTTAGGAGGAGAGTCTGAGGGAGCTGGAGCTGTGCTGCTGGCAGAGGAGGAGCCTGAGAGATGACCTCAGCAATGGTTCTCAATATGTGCAGGGTGAGTGCCAGGAGGCTGGAGCCAGGCTCTGCTAGGTGATGCCCAGTTGTCATGGTAGGTCTGATAGGCCAAAATAGGCCTGAACATATCCTGGCTTGCCCAGACATGTTTCTCTGCTCTCCCTCCTGCTGTGGGAAGAAGCAACCATGGGAAAGAGAACAAAGAACCTGGAGCCACTGAGTCTAAGGACCCTGTCTTGCCTAGATTGTTTTGGTCCTGTTTACATCCTGTGGTAAACACTTGGGTTGTGCCTGCTTTGTGCAAGGCCTATGTTTCCCCCAAATCTGGGTAAAGCAAGCCTATGGTTTCACCTAATATGGTCAGACTTGGCTAGCTGCCATTCTGATTGGCTATTCTCTGTCCAAAGGCCCATTAGTCTCAGGCTACATGAGCACCTAATGTGCTCTGCCCTTGTATTCATGCTTGCTTGCTTGCCTGCTGCTGACTGCTGCCACTGCTGTATGGCATTATGCTTTGCTAAGCTATAAGTCAGCTCTGCTGAAGAACAAGCCCTATGTTTTGGGCTAGTTTGTTTGCCTGGTAAACTGCCTGCTTGGTGTTTACCTGGAACAGGCATAATTGCCTCCATGCAATCGGCCCGCACAGCCAGTGTGACATCCTGCCTACACCTGAAAGTCTCCTGTCAAGTCAAGAAGTCCTGAAGGTACACAGATCATCCAGAGACATCAGGACCAGGTCAGAGATCATCTGCCTTCCTTCCCCAGCACCCTGTAAAGTCTGGGAAGAAGCAGAAGCCTCATTGGACAACAAAACATTGACAGAACTCCCTGAAAGTGTTTGGGTGCTGTCTGAAGCTGTAGCTAGCCTCACTAGTCAGGAAATAATATTTTGTGAGTAGATACTTAAAGCCTCTTGTAATTTACCAGTTGCCTTTTGCCATAAGCAGAAAGGAGCTCCTTGAGTCCATCTAGTGGGCAAGGGGTATATTGACCACAAGAACCTTCTCTTTCAGTTCAATTAATGTTTATATATTTTTGCTAATTGTTTCTAGATTTAGTTTATCCTTTATGTAATGCATTCCATGACTGTCCAAAGAACTGATGATTATTAAAATTAGTGGTAGGAGTGGCAAGAGTTCTAAATATTGAACATTAATAAACAATATTAATTTTGGGGAAAAAATCGTATCTTGCATCAATTAATTGCCCCAATGACAGGACAAGGGGCAGTGGGTGGAAGCTGAGGCATAAGAAGTTCCATGGAAACATGAGGAGGATTTTTTTTCCCTGTGAGGGTGACAGGGTAGCAGAACAGGCTGCCCAGGGTGCAGTCTCATTCTCTGGAGATATTCAGACCTGGCCTGGATGTGTTCCTGTGTGATCTGCTCTAGGTGATCCTGCTCTAGCAGGGGGGTTGTATTGGATGAGCTTTGGAGGTCTCTTCCACCCCCTGACATTCTGTGATTCTGTGACTGACTACTGAATCATTTACCCAGCCCATATCTTGGCATGTGTGCTGCCTGCCTTTTTGCAGATGGGACCATGCCACCTGAGAGACATGCACAGGAAAATATTTACTGTAGCTGGTAAATAGGTAAAAATGCTGGAGATGTCACAGCTTCATTTTTCTTCCATATCCCTTTAACTGTAAAATTAATAATTTCACACTGTTCAAATAATGGGTACCCTCCCTGCATAAGCTGAAATCAAGGGGCTTTAGGATCTTCGTTTCCCTAAAGGGCAACTAAGACTGTAATCTGGTTTCACAGGATCACAAGATGCCAGGGATTGGAAAGGACCCAAAGAGATCATCGAGTCCAACCCCCCTGACAGAGCAGGACCAGACAATCTGGCTCAGGGCACACAGCAACACATCCAGACAGGCCTGGAAAGCCTCCAGAGAAGGAGACTCCACAACTTCTCTGGGCAGCCTGTGCCAGTGCTCTGGGACCCTTACAAGAAAGAAGTTGCCCCTTATGTTGAGCTGGAATCTCATGTGTCCTACCCCAAGGAGCAAGTGAGCAGAGCCTGTCCCCTCTCTCCTGACCCTCACCTCTCAGATATCTATAAGCATTTCTTAAATCCCCTCTCAGTCTTCTCTTCTCTAGACTAAGCAGCCCCAAGTGCCTCAGCCTCTCCTCACCAGGAAGTGTTCTGGTCCCCTAATCATCCTCATAGCCTTCACCTGGACTCTCTTGAGCAGATCCCTGTCCCTCTTCAACTGGGGAACCCAAAACAGAACTTTTTGTTCAGTTTTGTTTTTTTTTTTTAATAAGTTTCCTTTCTGTTTTGTCCACAGCTTCTAGGAACCTATTCCTATTGCATTCATTTAGCCTATAGTGCTCTATAGCACTGAAATTGACTTTGTCTGCCCTCTGCCAGGGCTTTTTAAATGCATGAATAGCACTGAATAGAAAAGATCAGCTTTAATGCAAGACTAGAAATCTGATAACATTTCTGCCTTGCTCTTGCTGCCTACAGCAATGGTCTACACATCCAGAAAAAAAATGATTTTCTGAGGCGCTGCACTTCAATGCACACTATGAAAAGAAGGAAATAATTAACCTTCTTGACTTTCATCTTCCTTAGGCTATTTTCCACATCCACAAGAATCTTCCATTTCTCTTCCAACTGAATAAAAACCAGAATGCAGCTCAGGGCCATCAACTGGATGAGAGCATTGAGTGCACCCTCAGCAAGATCACTGATGATACAACACTGGGGTAGAGGGGGTGGGTGGTGGTGGTGTGGCTGACACCCCTCAGGCTGTGCTGCCATCCAACCAGATCTGGACAGGCTGGAGAGCTGGGTAAGGGCAAACCACCTGAAGTTCAATAAGGACAAGTGCAAGGTTCTTCATCTGGGGAGGAACAACAACAGGCAGCAGGACAGGTTGGGGCTGCCCTGCTGGAAAGCAGCTCCGTGGAGAAAGACCTTGGAGTGCTGGTGGGCAGCAAGTTCTGCATGGGCCAGCAATGTGCCCTTGTGTCAAGAAGAGCCAATGGCAGCCTGGGTGGCATCAGGAAAAGTGTGTCCAGCAAGGCTAGGAAGGTTCTTCTCCCCCTCTGCTCTGTGCTGGTGAGACCACACCTGCAATACTGTGTTCAGTTTTGGGCTTCCCAGTTCAGGAGAGACAGAGATCTGCTGGAGAGAGTCCAGGATGAGTGGGGGACTTGAGCACCTCCCCTACAAAGAGAACCTGAGGTGCCTGGAGCTGTTTAGTCTGGAGAAGAGAAGACTGAGTGGAGATTTGGTCAATGTGTACAAATATCTGAGAGTGGTCAGGTGGTCAGGTGCCTGGGGCCAAGCTCTTTTCAGTGGTCAGCAGCAATAAGCCAAGGATCAAAATCTACAAACCAGAAAAGAGAAGGTTCCAGCTCCATATGAAGAGAAACTTCTTTGCAGTGAGGGTGACAGAGCCCTAGAACAGGATGCCCAGAGAGGTTGTGGAGTCTCTTTCTGTGGAGACTTTCCAAACACTGCCTGGATGCATTCCTGTGTGCACTACCCTGGGTGATGCTGCCCTGGCAGGGGGGTTGGACTCAGTGAACTCTGGAGGTCCCTTCCAACCACTAAGGTTTGGTGATTCTGTGAACATCTTTCAGCATAGAATCCTTGTTGTTAAAGAACTCTGATACCACCAAGTCCAACCATCATCTCTAACTAGAAAGTCTGCTGCTAAACCATGTTTATGTCTGTTTTAAAAAGTTCTAGGCATGAGGACTCATCCACCTCCACTGGTACAACTTGAGGCCATTTCCTTGGGTTCTTTTTATTTCCTTTTGCTCAGTGCAGTCTCAGGTGGCAAAATCAATGGATTCCATAAATGTCTTTGAGTGTTGTTTTCAATAAAAATGGTTTTAACAGGTAGAAAGCAAGAGACTTTTTGGCTGCATTTTGCATGGAGTAAGTCAGGGAGGTAGCAGAGTGCCAGTGCTGCAGGTTTGTGACTTACAGGGGTTAAAGTTCTTAGTGGAAGTAGATTTGTCAGTAATTATGGTTACAACAAGTAGTATTTTTTTTAGTAATTATAGTTAAAACAAGTAGTATCAGGCATAAATGCTGTTGGGCATCTTCTTATAAAAAGGGACTGGTTCAACACCTGGCAGGGGAAGACACAACACAGGAAATGTAGGCTGTTGACTGTGAAAATAGCAAAGATGGCCAAGTGGGCCAGAGATGAAGCTACTTGGCTCATCTTCACCTTTCACAATGCCTCTTCCTGAAACACACAGGTCCTGTTCAGGTGGACAACTTCTTTCCTCTGGCAGTGTACTCCAATGTATTTTCCACGAAGGAATAGCTAAGGTAACAGAATCACAAAATCACAGAATGTCAGGGGTTAGTAGGGACCTCCAAAGCTCATCCAGTCCATCCCTACCCTGCAGAGTAGCAACACCTAGACCAGATCACACAGGCATGCATCCATGTGCGTCTTGAATACCTCCAGAGAGGGAAACTCCACAATCTCCCTGGGAAGCCTCTTCCAGTCTTCTGTCACTCTCACAGAGAAAAAAATCCTTCTCATATTCCAATGGAACTTCTTCAGCTTCCACTCTGTGCCCCTTGTGTTGTCCCTGGGCATCACCCAGCAGAGCCTGGATCCAGCCTCCTGCCACTCACCCTGCACATTCTGATAACCATTGCTGAGGTCACCTCTCAGGCTCCTCCTCTGCCAGCAGCACAGCCCCAGCTCCCTCAGTCTCTCCTCCCAACAGAGATGTTCCAATCCCTTCATCATCTTTGTGTCTCTGCACTGGACTCTCTCCAGCAGTTCTATGTCCCTCTTCAACTGGGGGACCCTGAACTGGACCCAGTGCTCCAGATGTGGCCTCAGCAGAGCAGAGTAGAGGGGCAGGAGAACCTCTCTCGACCTACTAACCACAGCCTTTCTAATCCACCCCAGAATGGCATTGACCCTCCTGGCCACCAGAGCACACTCCTGTGACCTTCTTTCTCCAGTTTAAGGAGTCATCACAGCTCTCATCTTTCTAAGGAAAGTTGAGGCATGGGAAGTTCCATGGAAAGATGAGGAGGATTTTTTCCTGTGTGAAGGTGCCAGAAGACAGGAAGAGGCTGCCCAAGGAGGATGGTGGAGTCTTCCTCTCTGGAGATATTCAAGACCCACCTGGATGTGTTCCTGTGTGAACTGGTTTAGGTGAAGCTGCTCTGCAGGGGAGTTGTACTGGATGAACTTTGGAGGTCCCTTCCAGCCTCTGACATTCTGTGATTCTGTGAGAGCATAGCTGAGCCTCTGGACTGAGGCATGGCAGATCCTACAAACTGTGGCAGCTGAAGAGTTGACAAATCTGTCTGGAAATACCAAAGTGCACTCTGACTTTTAGTGGTGATCCCCCAAGAATTCCACAGCAAGCCTCAAAGAAATCAGGCATAAGAACTCCCTTAGACCTGTAGGGCAGGAAGAAAATGTCACCTGAATTCATGCTAACCCCTCTGCTGAAAAGAAATTCTCCGTCCTCTCCAAGATTAAAGCTGTACCAGCTGGATGAAACTTGGCAAGACTGGAATAATGTCATTGTCAGGGCCACAAAAATGCTCAGAGGGCTGCAGCATGACCTCTGCCATGAGGACAGGCTGAGAGAGTTGGGGATCTGCAGCCTGGAGAAGAGAAGGCTTCCAGGAGACCTTGGAGCAGCCTTCCAGTATCTGAAGGGGGATACAGGAGGGCTGGGAAGGGACTATTTACAAGGTCCTGTAATGACAAGATGAGGAGGAATGGGTTTAGACTCTCAGAGGGGAGATTTAAACTGGATGTTATGAAAAAGTTGTTTGCAGTGAGGGCGGTGAGACACTGGCACAGGTTGTCCAGGATGGTTGTGGAGCATCTTCACAACCTCCCTGGAGGTGTTGAAGGCCAGGTTGAACGAGGCCTTGAGTGATCTGTTCTAGTGGGAGGTGTCCCTGCTCCTGGAGGGGGTTTGGAACTGGAACTAAGCCATTCTATGGCTCTATGATTTTGTTTGTGCCGGAGACAGTCTCAGTTGGCCAGAAGGTCAGCAGACCTCTCCATGCTGTGTGGCAGACTCCCTTGCTGGCTGGATGTGCTGCTTTTTTTCCATGTGTATTTTCCTCCAGTCCTTCTTGCACAAGGGGTAACTTCTAGAAGGCCATTCCTAGCCAACACAGAGCCATTAGCAGTGGAGGAGCACATCTTGTCTGCTTCTTCAGCAGCCAGCAAGCTCATGGCTCTGCACAATTCGGCAGCCCCCACTGCATTTCTTCCTTCTCCTAGCACTTGGTGTTTACAACCAGGCAGGTGTTCCTGCCAATTTACGAGACACAAGGAAGGTGACTGCTGTGCATAGCTTCTCTAGCATAAACTGTCTGTGAGTTAATCAAAGCACTCATTCCATTCCTGGCACTCACACTACGGCTGCAGCCTGTAGGTGTTAGAAGAATGGATCACAGGAAGTTAAGTGATTGGAAGGGACCTAAAGAGATCATCCAGTCCAGCCCCCCCTGCCAGAGCAGGACCACATAATCTAGCTGAGGTCACACAGGAACACATCCAGACAGGCCTGGAAAGGCTCCAGAGAAGGAGACTCCTCAACCTCTCTGGGCAGTCTGTTGCCAGTGCTCTGGGACCCTTACAGGAAAGTTCCCCCTCATGTTGAGGTGGAGCTTCCTGTGCTGTAGTTCATACCCATCGCCCCTTGTCCTGTCACAGGGCACAACTGAAAAGAGTTTGTTCCCTCCCTCTTGACCCTCAGCCCTCAGATATTTATAAACATTTATTACATCTCCTCTAAATCTTCTCTTCTCCAGACTAAACAGCCCCAGGTTCCTCAGCCTCTCCTCATCAGGCAGTGCTGCAGTCCCCTCATCATCCTCACAGCCCTCCCCTGGACCCTCTCCAGGAGATCCCTGTCCCTCTGAAACTGGGGAGCCCAAAACTGGAGGAAGTACTCAAGATGAGGTCTCAGCATGGCAGAGTAGAGGGGGAGGAGAACCTCCCTGAATCTGTTGGACACCCTCTGCTTAATGCCCTCCAGAATCCCATTGGTGTTCTTAGCCACCAGGGCACATTGCTGTGCCATGGATATTCTCCACCAGCACTCCCAGGTCCCTCTCCACAGGGCTGCTCTCCAGCAGATCACCTCCCAGCCTGTACTGCTGCAGTTTATTCTTCCTCCCCAGGTGCAGGACTCTGCAGTCATCCTTGTTGAACCTCATTTGGTTCCTCTGTGCCCAGCTCTGTCTCTCCAGGTGTTGTTGAATGGCTGCACAGCCTCCAGGTGCCTCAGCCAAGCCTCCCAGTTTAGTATTATCAGTAAACCTGCTGAGCAGGCTCTGTCTGTCTGTCTGTGCCCTCATCAATGTCATTGATGAAGATGTTGAACAGGACTGGACCCAGCACTGGTCTTTGGGGCACTCTGCTAGTGACAGGTCTCCAGCTGGACCTGGCCCCATGGGTCACCACTCTTTGCACTGTATGGTTTAAACAGATTTTGAACCATGTGCAACATGCATGGGCTCACAGAGCAGGGCTGTAACTGCCAGGCTGTGGTGATGTCCCTAACAGGAGTGGGCCATTTGTAAGTATTGTAGCTATGCTGAATATTTAATCCCTCTCATTAGCAAGAAATTTGTGCTACCCCTGTCTGGTTTTGCCCTCTGAACTCTTGCTGCCATCCTTCCCTAAAGGTCCTAAATCCTCACTACTGGTCAGCTTCTTGCCCTATCCCACATGGAGATGTCCAAGCAGACTTACAAGGCAGTCCATAGGAAACAGGAGCAGCATAAATATGATCTTTGCCATCCTGCCTTTGAGTTCAGTCACAGCCTATTTCACATTGTACTGGGTTTAGGCTAGCCACCCTGAGCTCAATAAATACTCAATTAGATTTGGAAGTGAAAAGAGATAAACATTAACAATAAATAGGAGGTAAGGGGGTTTTACAGAAGGTGGGGGGAAAAAAGGGAACCAGAATACAGGGTATGAAGAATGAGGGGAATTACAGATGGTAAACGGGAAAAGGGAGCAAAATACACAGTAGCAGAGTACAACCCGTGAAGAGGGAGTTGAGTTCAAGAGCTGGAATTGATGGTTGGATGGTGGATGAAGCAGGATGCAGGATTTTGATGCTGAGATGCAGCTAGTCAGAGTTCCAAAGAAAATGGTTGCTATCCCCACGTGTTGGCTGGAGGGCACGTGGCAATCTGGTAGCAGAATAGCAAGGAGCTGGTCAGGCAGGCAGGATCAGAGAGAGTGAGAAGACAAGATGTCCCACTCTTTTTATAGCAGTCCTCAGCAGGAAGTGGGAGGGGGCTAAACATGACACCTGGGGAGAAGGTCAGACCACCCCCAAAGAGGAGTCAGAAGACTCCAGGTAGGCTCAACCCTTTACACACATACACCTCTGAGTACCAGTCATCATGGAAGAAGACCAAACCACACTACTGAGCCCTCCACACAGCTTTATTCAATCTGCCAGCAGGGACTCTGAGACACTTTCCTCTCCTTTTCCATTAATGGCACCAGATGCATTTTGGTTCCATCATCTTCCCAGGATCTGGGGCATTGCAAAGGATTGCTATTTTGCCCTCAAAAGACACACCCTTTGCAGCTGGAGCTTCCTGTAAGTCAGCTGAGAGAGGACCCAAAGGCACATTAGCAGTAACAAACTTCAGCTACAATAAGGCTCTACAGCACTGTGACATAAATCATCACTGCCTACATTAAGTGGCAGTGGCAATCCTGCTTTTAATTCCAGTCATGGTGTTAGCAACTGCTGTCGGAGCTGCTTCTGCCACTGCCAAACGTTTGCAGCTCTGTGAATGAAGGCAGGGAAGTTCATTCTCTTTTGAGAAGCTGGCAGAATGCAGATGTGCACCACCAAACCATGGTGATACTTGAGGATAATCAGAAAAAAAAAAAAAAAAGCCAACGAGGGCTGCCATCATTATTGAGGGTGTTTTCTGCAGGCCAGCCAATCCTTCTTCAAAGGCCAAGAAAAGCCACAGAATTTCTCCTAGGAAGGGTAGAAGCAAGGGCTGCGTGTAGCATGCAATCACAGAATCATAGAATCACAGAATGTCAGAGGCTGGAAGGGACCTCCAAAGCTCATCCAGTCCAACCCCTTTGCCAGAGTAGGGTCACCTAGACCAGATCACACAGAAATACATCCAGGAGTGGTTTGAATATCTCCAGAGAGGGAGACTCCAGAACACCTCTGGGCAGCCTCTTCCTGTCTTCTGTCACCCTCACAGGGAAAAAAATTCTGTCACCTTCACAGGGAAAATAATTCTTCCTCAGGTTCACATGGAACTTCCTATGCCTCAGCTTCCACCCATTGCCCCTTGTGCTCTCCCTGGGCATCACCCAGCAGAGCCTGGCTCCAGCTTCCTGGCAGTCACCATGCACATATTGAGAACGCACTGGCACAGGTTGCCCAGGGAGGTTGTG
>VWZI01014949.1:0-32316 GCA_013396835.1 Psilopogon haemacephalus | reverse complement strand
GGGAAAAAAAAAAAAAAAAAAAAAAAAAAAAGCTGTAGGAGACTTCCATTGAAATTTGCTAAATCAAAGAGAGTTAGTTTTACAGTACTGATGTTAATAGGCATCAATTTCAGTAGTTAAAGTTCTTTGCTCCACACATTTTGTCACAATCCAGGAAATTTATTTTTTTTAATAGATTTATTTTTGTTCTCCCCATTTTAAATTTGAATCTTTCAAAACTACTTTAGCTCTTCAGTTATTTGGTATAATAATTTCTTCAAGAAACTGACTATATCAAAGTTTTTAAAAGTTAAATGTTGTTTCATATATATACATTTTTAAATGTATATTAAACCCCATTTTTTTTCTGTCAAGTCAATAAAATTCTATCATTAACAGGAAAACCAGTATCTGTTTTGCTGTTTACTTTCTGGACTATAATTTGTGTCTACTGTCTTCTCTTGTGTTGTTATTAATATAATTATGAAAGGGTCAAAATTATTTTCTTGAAGTGGTGTCTCTTCACATTTGAAAATGCCTATATTAAAAAAAAAAAAACAAACAGCAAAAAAGCCCTTAAAAAGCCACAGAAACAGTTAGAGAGGGTCCTATTACAGTTATTGTCTATTGCATACTGGCCAGCATTTGGGGGAAAAAACCAGTGAAATTTGATTTTAAAAGTAAGTGAAGGAGTGTTGAGTTTCAAAATACTTTGCAGAAAAAGAATAAATGTTGTTATGAAAACTTTTTCAAATGAATTCTTTCCAAGAAAGAAATTATTGAGAGGATGAGAGATCCTCAGTTGAATTAAAATCTTGCTAAATCTGGTTTTCATTTGTGGAAGGGAATGTTTTCAATACTCCCACTTCTTTTCCCTCAAAATGGAAGATGTCTCCTATGCTGTTCTAACTTCTTAAAAAGCACACTACTTCTATTTCATATTTTATAGGTTTCAGACTTAGTGATAATACTAAATCATGAAAGAGCAGTAGAAGCTTTTGCCAAAGGAGGGAATCTTACACTTGGAGGGAATCTTACTGTGGCAATCGGACCTTTGGGAAGGTGAGTAGAACACTTGCCTAATATGGGGTAGATTTAAATATAGAGTAGAATAAAATATGGAAGATAGCTTTTAAAATGCTATGTAAACATTGGTGTGGCTTCTTTTGATGTTATAAAACAACCTAGGCAACCTGTATGTTGACTGGACCATACTGTTCTTGTATTACTTGTGACTTGTTACTGTATTTCTCAAGTCTTTTTTTTTTCTGCTCAAGGTGTTTATTGGTAGAAGGAAAGTGTTCTGAGATTTATTCTCTCTATGCAGTAGACTGCTTGGCTAGGCTCACTAAAGAGCACAGGTGCTCCAGTGCCTGGCTGAATTCTGTGCTTTCTGTCATCGCAGACCTGCTTGACTAAATAAAAAATAAACCAAGTAATTACTTTTAAACCCTAAGTGGTCAAGACAGATTACTTTGAAAGGTAAGATGGTATATGCACAGCATAACTTGGTAAGGACCATTTGAGATCTCTACTCCAGCCTCCTGCTCAATGAAAGGTCTATTATGGCTTCAGATCAGGTTGCTCAAGCTTTTATTCCAGTTAGGTCTTGAAAACCTTCAAATATGGAGATTACTTAGGTGCTCTGGACAACCTGCACTACTGTTCAGCTGTCCTGAGAAATTTTGTCGTACATACAGTCAAAGCATTTCTTGTTTCAGTCCATGTCTGTAGTTTTTTATCCTTCCACCATACACTGTTATAAAGAGTCTGGATTCAGATTCTTGATTGTGTTTTCATAGACTTGAAGGCTGCTCTTAGGTTCCCCCTAAGTCTTCAGTTCTCCAGGCTTACCAAGTCTAGTTGCTCCGGACTGCTCATGCCTTCCATGTACCTCCTTGTGCCTTGCACTTTTTATAATGAAATTTTTACTGATTCTTTTTCATCTTTTATGACAAAAAGATAAGACAATGCCTGTTCCACAGATGAGAGAGCAAGCTGTGGATCAGAGGAGGGCAGTGAATGTCACCTGCCTTGCAGAGACACTCAGTTGCTGTCCTGCAACATCTCCGTGTCCCAAGCTGGGCCATCATGGCCTCGGTGCCAGAGTGAGGCAGAGTGACAGACAGGTAAAAAAGTAGATCATCAAGCTTGAAGAATAATGGTAAATGATTCATGTTGTACCTGAAAGCCAGGTTTCTGTGGAATTCCCTGGGAAGCTCTTCTAGGACCTTTCTGGCTTGATATTTTTATTAGTGATGTAGAGGACCAGATGCAAACATCCTCTTAAGTTTTGTGGATGACACCAGCTCAGAGGGTGCAGCCAATGTACTTCAATGTAGGGTCACTATTTAGAGCAATGGACCTAGAGAGTGTAGATGAAAGATCCAACAGCAAACCCCAATAAATTAAAAAAGGAAAAATGGTAAGTTCCACACCTATGGTTGGATGAATTCTCTGCAGTTTTGTAGGCAGAGACTGCCAGGCTGGGTAGCTGCCCTGCTGAGGTGGTTTTCCTGATTGACAGTAAGTTGAGCAAGCAAGGACAATGGACAGTGTAGGGAGCAGCATCAACAGAGCTGTAACCAGTAGATAAGGTGTGCTAGTTTACCACAGTCTTTTTCCCTATAACACGAAAGTTAAGGAAAGTAACACACACCAAAAAAAAAAAATAGGTTGAGATAAAATTTTCCTGAGTAAATGAGATAATAATAGAATGCACAGTTACCTTAGCCTATTTGCAAAGAAGCACAGCAGAAAATAGCAGCAAGCAGAAGCATGCGAGTTAAACCACTACATCACAGCCCTTCCAGCTGCCATCCCAGCAGAACAGAGACAACACCCAAAAATCCCAGAACCCAAAAGCAGCAACCAGAACAGGAAGCCTCTCATGTTACAATCTGAACTTCAAGCCACATAATGCTTTGCTTCAGCCAGCACTTCCATTTTGAAGCTGGCTTGACAGCAGCATGGGGTTGAATATCAGCAGAAGATTCAGCTTAATCCATGACATAAGGGAAATGACTGTTCCCTTTTACTTGGCACTTTATAGACTATGCCTGAAATATTGTGTCCAGTTTCAGCCCTGCAGTACAAGAAAGAAGTTAATAAACTTGAGTGTTTTCAGTGAACAGCTACTAAGCTGTTCAGGGACATGAAGCCACATGAATGATGAGCCCTAGGAAGTTTGGCTTATTTAATCTGTAGGAGAGAAGGCCTTGAGATATTCTAAGAGACTGCATTCCCAACAGGGCATCATAAAAAAAGACAAAACTCAGTTCTTCACAGGTGCACAGCAAGACATTGAGAGATGGTAAATTGGAGCAAGAAAGGTTCTGTCTGGATATGAGGAAAAAAATTCAATATGAGCGAGTGGAGGTTTAGCAGTTACCTGCACCCCACCCCCACCATTAATATGACCCCAGCTAGGACTCAGAAACAGCTGGAAGTTAATAAATGAAGCTTTATATTTACAGTAACGCTCAATATACAAATAGATATTTACAATGTATAACACATATTTACAGATGTATACAGTGAAAAGGTAATACAGAAACACCACAGCCCTCCCAAAGGTCAAAATCCCTAAGAGGGGTTTTCCAGCCACCCATACCACCTTTCTCCCTTTCCCCAATCTTATCTCACCATCTGTTGATGCAGCAGATAGGCAGAGGTAGATTGGCCAGGGGGATTAGCAATAGGAAAGAAGTTATTACTAAGAATCAGCTACAAAATTAAGAATCAGCTACAAAAGACAGGGAAACAGAGCCATGCAAGGAGAGCAGCCAGAGCCAGAGAGGCCTGGATCAGTCTGACTTACCTATATTTGGGTTACAAGTCTTAAAACAATTTTTTTTTTCTTTCTCAGTAGAGCTCTGAGGGAAGTAGCATCATCTGTTTTCCTATCTCAGCCTATAGTCTAACTTTCTCACTCAAATCCTCCAATCAGTTCAAACCAGCACAGAGTGTAACTGAGCACTGACATAGGTTGCTTAGTTTTCTGCGTAATCTGTATCCTTGGAAGTCTTCAAAATCTAGCTAGAGAAAGCACACAGCAGCCTGATCTGAATTTGATGTGTCCCTTTTGAGCAGGAGATTGGACCTGGTTGACCGTTAACCAGGTCAAACAACTTGATTATTTTGTACTGAATCTTGTCTGAAAGGGACCTGAAAATGGATTTCAAGTCTACCCCACTTGAATTTATTCACTAGGGGTTATAACAACAGAGGGAAGTAAAATTCTTGCTGATTTTTGGTGGGATTAAAATAAAGACAATTGCTGTGCATATTGCTAAGCTGTGTTGAAGGTTGTCAACGAAAACTTTTCCTTCTAGAAACCTGGAAGGAGATGTTGCCCTGAGGAGCTCCGCTGCTGTCTATACATACTGCAAATCTCGAGGACTGTTTGCAGGTGTATCTCTGGAAGGAACCTGTTTAATTGAAAGGAAAGAAACAAATCGCAAGTAAGTTCATGTTCAATCTAGAAGATACAGTGAAAGCTAAGAGACAAAATTAACTAGAACACATTAATTTAAGAAAAAGGTGTTTTCTGAGAGCATAATTTTCTGAATTCTGAGTATAGAGTTCCTTGAGGAGCAAGGACTCCTTCAGTTAAGATGTCGTTCAATGATCTTGAGGTGCTGATGAACATTTAGAGAATAAATACCTGTGGCAAGTTAACCTTGCCTAGCCAACAGCTGTCAAACAAGCTCCTCTGTCACTCCACCTCCTTAACAGGATGAGAGGAGAAAAAAAGTGACAACAAGCCTGTGGGTTGAAATAAAGGCTGGGAGAGCACTTGCCAATCACAGTTTCAGGCAAAAAAGCACTCTAGTTGGGGAAACTTAATTTATTGCCAATTAATAAGAGAGTAAGATAATGAGAAATGGGAACAAATCTAATGTAAAACATTTTCTCTCCACCTCTGTATCTTTGTGGGCTCAACTTCTTTCCCAGCTTCTGTATTTCCTTCATTTGAGAGATGCAGGAGGATGGAGAGAAGGGGGTTTGTCTCTGCCATTGCTTCCTCCTCACAGTCTTGCCCTGCTCCAGTGTGCACTCCTTCCCGTGGGAGACAGTCCTTCATTAACTTCTCCAACATGGGTCCTTTCTATAGGCTGTAGTTCTTCTTGAACTGCCCCAGCGTGGGTCCTGTTCATGAGGCACAGTCCTTCAGGAATGGACTGAACAGCATGGGTTCCCTATGAGGCTGTAGCAGAAAACATGTTGGTTTGTGGACTTCCTTCCATGGGTCCATACGTCCTGCCATGAAGCTGCTCCAGTGTCAGCTTCCCACAGGGTCACAGCCTCCTTTGGGCATCCGGCTGCTCCACTGCTGAGTCCTCCATGGGCTGCAGGTGCTTTTCTGCTCCATCATTAACCTCAATGGGCTGTGGGCATTCAGCCAGCTTCTCAATCCACCACCAGCTACTGAAAAAAATGAGGTTCCAGTGTTTCCATTCAGGAATTTTCCAGCATCAGTAAGGAATTTATTACAACATTCTGCAAAAATGACATATATTTCTTCAGTTTGCTGTATTCTTGCATTTTAAATGATCTAGCTGATGCACAGTACGTGATCAGGAACAAAATACTACTGGTGAAGAACATTTTGAAATAAGATGATAGATTTAGATATCCAAATTTGCTACAGTTACTTGTCATTCCAGATTTACAGTGTTGAACTAGTTCTGTCATTTCTCACTAGATGATCAGTAGAAGAGTTGCAGGGCTAGGGATGAGGGGTAGAACATTTTTGCACAAGACAAATTTATGTAGACAATGAAATGTAATGATTGAATACCCGGCATCTTATCTTTTACGTCAGGTTTTATGGGCAAGATATTCGTGCTAGTGCCATCTTGCTTGGTGATGTGCCTTTTCCTGCTCAAGCAGAAGATCTGTATGAAACTCTAGCATCCTTCACTGAAGTATATGAAAATGAAGAGCAAAAAAATAACCCAGGAAAAGCTGTAAGGGATCAGAGAAGGGTTTGTGTACCTCTTTTTTACCTAAGCTTTTTCTGTTCCTAGTCGGAGGTAATGTTGATGTTCATTGTGGCATTCTTAACTTCTCTATCGGATGCTTAGAGGTGTAATACATTGCAGATACTGGATGTGAGTAATACATGCATTCAAGTATTGCCCTGGTAGCCTCTTGTGGACAAGAATGGTGCTGATTTTGCTTTGCATCCCCTAGAATAGCAAATTATATTCTTGTTTATATAATAGTTCATAATCAAATCTGAGATGATGATTCAAAATTTTATTGAACTATTGTTAATTAAGACAATCTGCAAACAATGAACATACCAGGTTCAATGTGTATGCTCTTCAGTTTCCTACCTTTTCTGTCCTTCATTTATACAATCACATTTACAATGTAATTCTAAACTGTGCAGGATATTTTCTTGTAGAAGTTGATGTTATTGATAGATAATAATTTAATTTTATCTTTGTAAAACCCATGGTGAATTACTTTATTGTCATGTGGATGTCACTAGTTATTTGGTGTAATTCTGGGGTATGTAGAAGTGAAGTGGAGTAAGAGCGATTTATTGTTTTTTCAGTATAACTTGACATATTTCCAGGCTCAAAATAACAATCTATTTCCAGATGTAGTGCAAATTTTAATAAAAATTTGTACATTTTAGATAAATGACTCACCAGCTAGACCATCGTCAAGACCAGAGCCACCTAAACCCAGTGTGAGACCAACACCACCAGGTTAAAAACATTCTGATAATGATTACAAATTCTTTTCTCTGTATAAAATTACAGCGTTAAAGCTAATGGATATTATACAACTTTTATAGTAGTAGCTGCCTCTGTAAAAATTTTTTGTTGGCTCTCTTTCTTGGACAAACACTGAAAACGTGTTGGGATGTTGCCATGAGCAATAAAGGGTAAAGGTTTTGTTTATTTCATATTAATAAATCTTTTATCTCTGACATTTTTTGCTATAGAAATAGTGTTGGTATAGTTACAGAAGCATGTAAAAGTTCAGATGAAGCTTTCACTTGGTACAATGAAACTTCTTAGAAGTAACAGTCATGCTAGAAACTGCTGGTCCAAGTCCTAGAAACTTCTGGTTTCTAGAAAACTTTGTTTCTGTTTTAGGTTGCTATTATCTTTTCAGACTTGGAGGTCTTACAGTGAGCAGAGGTGGCAGAGTTTTGGCTGTATAAGTTTGTCTACCAAAGTGCTATCATTGAAAGTGAGGCTTTACTGTGCAACTTGTGTTGTTAACTTCATTTATTTCTTTGGACAAGGATATAAGGTAAAGTCCTTGTTGCTTCTCTACTTCTCCTGTGATAACCACAAACTATTCAAGGGGTAATTTAAATCCAGTATATGAAATATGCAAATATATATATTGGTATATCATATAGCTGTAATGGTATGGATGGGATTTATTCCAAAATTAATATAGTATGTTAATTTTGATATTCAGGAATCTCACCATAGACTATGATTTTTAAAAATAGATTCTTTGATGGTTGTGAAAAGTATTACACAGAGGGGAAAATGGAATCTACAACACTTAAGAAATAACTAGTGACAATATAACCACCATTAATTCAACTATTAGAAATTGGAAAGAGCATCTTGCAGTCAATATACCGCTTGTCCACTAAAGGGACTTGAGAAACTCCTTTCTGCTTAAAGCAGACGGCACTTGTATTTAGTTAGAGTCTTTTGAATATTTACTCACAAAATATTATCTCCAAATTCCTAGGACTCAATTATGGTTTCCAGATAGTACCCAAACACTTGAAGGGAGTTCTATTGGTATCTTTAAAGTCACTGATGTTTCCAGATCTTCCCAGGCTCTAACAGGGTGCTGGGAAAGAGGCAGAAAATCTCTGACCTGATCCTGGTTCCTCTTGGACTTGGCACATAGGTTTGCAGAGATGCAGGCAGCACATCTTGCAGATGTGCAAAGAGCACAATGTCAGTGGCACTTCTCGCCACATCATGAGGCACTTATTGCCTTCTGGTAAACTTAAGACACGGCAAGTTTCCAGGTAGTTCAAGCCCAAACATCGGGGCTTGGTATTATGTAGCAGGCAAAGCATGCTGTTCGCATCTTAGCTCCATTTATACTATTTGCCTGAGTGTAATGGCTCCTTTGGCCACAGAGGTTCACCAATCAGAATGGCACTTTGCCAAACAAATGAGTTGGCAGCCCTCATTGAGAGGGCTTTAAACTAGATTTGAGGGGGGAAAGGGATGAAACCAGGCTCTCCACAGAGGAAAGTGAGGGTGGTAAACCACTGTTGAGGTGAAATCAGCATCCCAGCTGAAGTGAGTGTACACTAATGCACACAGTATGGGCAACAGGCAGGGTGAACTGGAAGCCCTTTTTTAACAGGAAGGCTACAACATAGTTGCCATCACAGAAACGTTGGGATGCATCACATGACTCAAGCGCTACAATGTCAGGAAAGACAGGAGAGGGAGAAGGGATGGAGGGGTCACCCTGTATATTAGGGAAGCTCTTGATGCCATGGAACTTGTGACTAATGATGAGTGGATTGAGTACCTATGGGTAAAACTCAGAGGGCAGACCAATAGTGACATACTGGTTGGTGCCTGTTACATGTCACCCAGCCAGGAAGAGGAAGCTGATGTATTAATTCTAAACACAACTGCATGATGTCTTCAAACTGCCAGCCCTTGTTCTTGTAGGTGACTTTAACCTGCCAAATATCTTCTGGAAACTTAACACAGCAGAGGAGGCGGGAGGAGAGGGGGCAGTCTGCAAGGTTTTGAGGATAGCCTCCTGACACAGCTGGTGTGCCAGCCTACCAAGGTCGAGGCTCTGCTCGACCTGCTGTTTACAAGTAGAGAAGAGCTGGTGGGAGATGTGATGGTCAGAGGCTGTCAAGGGTGCAGTGACCATGAAATAATAAAGTTTTCAGTATGCAGTGAAGCTAGGAGGGGCATCAACGAAACATTCACACTGGTCTTTCTGAGGACAGACTTCAGCTTATTCAAAGAACTAATTTGAAGGATACCTTGGGAAAAAGCCTTTAAAAACAAAAGTGTCCAGGAAGGTTGGACCTATGTCAAGAAATCTTCAAGGTGCAGAAACAGGCTGTGCCAACGTGCCGAAAGCAGAGCTGCCAGGGAAGATGACTAACCTGGATGGGTGAGGGACTTGTGAAGGGATTAAGGAAAAAAAAGAGGGCATGTCACCTTTGGAAAGAGCGGGAGGTAACTCAGGAAAAATCTAATCATGTCTCTGGGTTGTGTGGGAATAAAATTAGAGAAGCAAAAGCCCAGTTAGAACTTAGACTGGCCACTGCTGTGAATGATAATGAAAAATGTTTTATAAGTATATTGATGACAAAAAGAGGGGACAAGGAGGGGAATGTAGTAACTAGAGATGAGGAAAGGCAGAGCTATTTAACACCTTCCCTGCCTCAATTTTCAGTAGTAAGGCAGGTTGTTTTCAGCACAGCTGGCTTCCTGAACTGGTAGGTGGGGTCAGGGAGCAGAACAGCCCCCACGTAATCCAGAAGGAAACAGTTAAGGACTTTTTTAGCCTCTTGTATCCCCACAAGTCTATAGGACCAGATGGGATCTATCCTAGGGTGGTGAGAGAGCTGGCAGATGAGCTTGCCAAGCCACTCTCCATCTTTATCAAGTCACAGCTCACTGGAGAGGTCCCTGAAGACTGGAAGGTGGGCAGTGTGGTGCCCATCCACAAGAAGGTTGAGAAAGAGGACCCAGATAATCACAGACCTGTCAGCCTGACCTCAGTGCCATGCAAGATAATAGATCACCCTGAGTACAATCACAGGGCACCTAGAGGATGGCCAGGGGATCAGACCCAGCCAGCACGGATTTAGGAGGGGCAGGTCCTGCTTGACCAACATGACCTGCCTGGTGGATGTGGGGAAGGCTGTGGATGTAGTCTACCTGGACATCAGCAAGGCCTTTGACATTGTCTGCCATAGCAAACTCCTGGCCAAGCTGGCAGCCCATGGCTTGAACAGGAGCACTCTGTGCTAGGTTAAGAGCGGGCTGAATATCTGGGCCCAGAGAGTGGTGGTGAATGGAGGCACATCCAGTTGGTGGCCAGTCACTAGTGGTGTGCTCTGGGGATCAGTGCTGGCCCCAGTCTTGTTTAATATCTTCATTAATGTTCTGGATCAGGGCATTGAGTCCATCATCAGTAAGTTTGCAGATGACCACAAGCTGGGAGCATGTGTTGATCTGTTAGACGGCAGTAGGGCTCTGCAGAGGGACCTCAACAAGCTGGACAGATGGACACTGTCCAACACCATTAGTTTTAACAAGTCCATGTGCCAGCTTCTGCACTTTGGCCACAACAACCTCATGCAGCACTACAGGCTGGGGACAGTGTCTGGAGAGCAGCCAGGCAGAGAGAGACCTGGGGGTGTTGGTCAACATGCAACTGAACATGAGCCAGCTGTGTACCCAGGTGGCCAAGAAGGCCAATGGCATCCTGGCCTGTATCAGGAATAGTGTGACCAGCAGGACCAGGGAGGTCATTCTGCCCCTGTATTCAGCACTGGTTAGGCCACACCTTGAGTCCTGTGTCTAGTTCTGGGCCCCTCAATTTAAGAAAGATGTTGAGATGCTTGAACATTTCCAGAGAAGGGCACCAAAGCTGGTGAGGGGGCTGGAGCCTGGCCCTGTGAGGAGTGGCTGAGGGAGCTGGGGTTGTTCAGCCTGGAGAAGAGGAGGCTCAGGTGAGACCTTATTGCTGTCTACAACTACCTAAAGGGAGTCTGTAGCCAGGCAGGAGTTGGTCTCTTCTCCCAGCCACCCAGTGATAGAACAAGAGGACACAGTCTCAAACTCCACCAGGACAGGTTTAGGCTGGATGTTAGGAAGAAGCCCTACAGGGAAGGAGTTATTTGCCATTGGAAGGGGCTGCCTGGGGAGGTGGTGGAGTCACTATCCCTGGAGGTGTTTAAGAGGAGGGTAGGTGAGGCACTTAGTGCCATGATTTAGCTTATTTGAAGGGCTAGATGGTAGGTTGGAGTCGATAGTCTTAGAGATCTTTTCCAAACTCATTAATTCTGTGATTAAAACTGACCAGGTTAGGTGAAACCAGGGCTTGCAAGCTAACAAGTGCCTGTGGGTACTTTTTTATCACTTTGTCAGAGGACATAATGGCACCAAGCCTTTGTTTTCCTCCCGCCCTGGCTTTCCCCATCAGCAGAAGGGTGGGGCAAGCAGGAAAATGTTTTAGGCCTGTTAGACTTCCACATCAACAGCTTACTACTTTATTTTCCCTTTCAGTGAAGAAGAATACAAATAAACTTTATCCTGAACTTCCAAATGATTATGCTTCTGTGGGTAAGTACTGAGTTTCCACATTTTATTAATGCAGAAGTATTAGGAATCCTAAAAGTTCTTTAGAATACATCAAACAATATCTGAACATACATAGCTTTCTTTATTGTGTGTGTGTGTGTGTGTGTTAAAATGAGATTCAGGTCTTTTATGCTTTCTGAAAATGTTTTGTAAATGTGAGTCTTATTCCCTGGCTTTACCTTCCAGCAAGTGTTCTTTTCTGAACGGCAGAAGTTCTTTTGCTTTATTCAGTGAACTTGGAAATGCACTGAAAGTAGTTAAGCTGTTTTACATTACCGCCTAACTGAAGTGATAAAGAAAGCTGATATAACAAGCTTGTGTCCAAGTCCTTATGCAAGGTACTGTAACTCCTGTTTTAATTAAAAAGTGTTTCCACAGGTCATATCTGATTATGCTGGCATAAGCACAGATTTCTGTTGCGGCTATGCTCCTTCAGGGTTTTGTACTGAGTCAAGATAACTCTGCATTATACTACTAAGATACTACTTCATTGGTGTTCTGTTCTGATTCTCTAGTTTAAAGCAGTTTCAACTCTAATGGAAGAATCTTACTATTTGCAATGTAAGTCTTGAACTATGAGGCCCAAATCTGGAAACTTGTGATGCAGTGTAAAAAAAAAATAAAACCACACAAAAAAGTAATGTGTATAATATATATCGTTATGGTTATTTGTTTCGCTGCTGTATTGTGGTTTCTCACCAGGAGTCTCATCTTGAAAGAGGTAGAAGACTAATAGATATTTCAAAGTTAGCAAAGTAAATTATTTCTCTCATGAAATACATTCTCCATTGGACAGGATCATATTGTCCATGCTAGGATCAAGACTAGGGCATTCCATGTTGTATATGTATGTGTGAATATGTACACATATTGCATGCACCACTTGCAAATAAAATGAAACAAAAGATCCCTTTTTACTTTTGGAAATGGAACCAAAGTCAAGCTTGATTATAGATCACAGCAAAAAGATCTTCAGGCAGTCAGTACTTTGTAACACAGCTATTAAACTCTCTTGTCTGAAGGACAAAATCACAACTGTACTTTCCTTTTCTTGGTTCAGGTAATTTTCATCAAAAATTAAGATAAATAACTTGTGTCTTTACATTCCCCTTCATAGCTTCTCTTCATACGTACTGTTGATGTGCATGCCTGTTGAGGGGACAAGGATCTTTAGCTGAGCTGTTGGTGTGACTTCTGGAGACCAGGGACTCCAAATTTGCTGTTTTGCTGTCGAACTTTTACAAAGACAAAAAGAATGATGAATCTAGGAATATGTTCTTGTAGAAGTCAACCTCTGGCCTTAAAACTAGGCTTTCCTAGTCTTAAAAATCCCTGCCCAACTGAAAAGAAGCTTCAAAAGCAGTAGGGGAAAATTTGCACACATGTTTCCTGTATTAAAGGCAGTGTTCTTCCCTTGTGGTGCAAAAATCTCCTAGAGCCACTTATTGATGGTTTTAGTGATTCTTTGAAATCAAAATACAGTCTCAACCAGTCTACAACTGAGGATTCCTGATGATTTCTAGAAATACACATGCTTATGTTTGGAGTGCAAGAGGCAGAAGAATATTGTGTGACAGTTCTTGCAAGAAATGTTACCTCATGGTAATTTTTTCTGTTCCTTGCAAGCTTGGCATGGTATATTTTGCTCTCTGTTCCAGATTGCATTTCCATAGGTAACAGTTCAAATTATTTCTGAATCCACAGAAGTACTCACTAGGTGTTTCTGAAGGCTAAAGAATTGTTCTTATAAGAGGGGAAAATTAAGGTTGAAGTCAGTTCCCCTGAATGTGTCAATACTGCAGCCTCCATCGATGTTGATGGGAGGTTGGAAAAGAGTTGCAGTCCCTTTCACATCAGGAACAAAGGGTATGTTAATGCTGGGTGATGGAATAGAAGGAGCTTTAAGGCCATACATCCTGTCAATAATCTCTTCCTGCCTGTTTATAGTCCAAATGATTTCCTGATGACAGCTATAGCTTGTACTAGCCAGTCTTTGTTGCAGGATTAATTGGTACAATGGATGTTCTACAGCCATCTGAATAAAACGTTCAACATTTTTAGTTTCTTTCTATATTTAAAAAATTATATAACTAACGGAAGAATGCATTAAACTAATCTTTAGGAAGTTACGTTGTAGGTATGATCGCTGTAACAGGGGTTTCTTTGTTGAGCAACATGCTTGTCTGGGTTGCTTGTAGTAAGGACTCATTTTTGGGCAGGGAGAAAGGAAGTTGGCATTGTGTTATGAGACTTTGGTTTTGCAACAGTTAGAGAAGTAATAGAAAGATTGAAGCATTAATTCTCATTAAATAGAAGAAGAGGGCCTGAATTATCTAGATAGGTAATATAATATAACTTATTTCAAATGCAAGAGGAATGTTAAATGAAAAACATGTTTTTCTCAACTGATAATGTGATACTTCAACTCAGATGCAAGTAGGTTGTTTTCATGTAACTGAATAATACTTACGATAATGCATTTAGTTGTAAAATGAGGCTCCATAATACTTTAAAAGGTTTCTAGAAACTTGAAAACCCACAGTTTTTATTTAAAAAAAATTAATTTGCGGAGACCTTCTGCAGTTCTGAAAAAGAAATAATAGCCAATACAGTTATTGTGATTCAGTGAAATGAGAAGTTTCTACAGTAGTAGAGATTTTTCTGGAGACCTGTTCAGATACAGAAATTAGATTTGCTTATGAGAGTTCATGCCTTACCAGAATTAGGAGTTGCAGCTTCATTTGTCTATTTGTCTTCTTTATGTTATACAGTCTAATAAAAGGACTGACTAGTCCTTCAAGCTTTATTACTACAATCTAGCTTTGCTTTATAGAAGGGTTTTGCAGAGATCTCTACCACATCCCTGATATGAATGACCCATGGTTCTTTAGTGGACTTACTTGGGCATTAAAAACTCAGGAGAAGTTTTTTTTCATAAGACATTTTTCTTTTAGATATATTAGATTGATAGTTTGTCATGCTAGAATATCTGATCCTAGATACTAGTCTTTCATTAGTGTTATTTCTAGTTACTTCTGCTTGGGATTCTGCCACGGAGCAGCCAACAACCAAAAATGTAGAAAAGTGGTTTGTCCTCTTGTAACAGTTTGCTGAATGCTGTACAATTCTGAAACGTTGCAGTGATGTGGTTTTCCAACCAAACTGCTAGAAGCAGGAGTAGTAATCTGGTGGTAAAAGCAGGAGCTGCTTTAACATCATTGAGAAATGAACTGTTAACAGATAATTCATTGATAATCAGAGATCAGACATTTTTTCACTTTCATCAGCTTAGCTAACCAGCAAATCGCTGGCTCATGTTTGGAAAAGAATCACTTAAAATTGCCAAGATTCTGAAACAATTGGGAAACAGACTTGAGGCAGGAAAAGGGCTCAAAATGTAAAAACTCTTTCCTTCCAAACACTGTTCTGTCACTATGCATTCAAAATTATTAAAAATCACCATCAGCTTGGGTTCTGTGGCCTCAAAAATGCATTTTTGCTTAGTATTTCATTCTGCCTCTTTTCAGCAGTGTGTTCCCTTTTAAGCAATGTTTATGAAGAAGAGGTCTATGACTACAATACTTTAACACCAAATGATCATTGTAAACACAAAAGCAGAGATATTTTATAACAATGTAGGTATTTTGCCATAATCTGGAGACAGTAGTTATGCTGCTTGCACCTTTAAACAGTCACATGATTTGCTTAACTTGTGCCTGCAAAGCCTAAGTGTTTAAGAGGATTTTTAATGTTTCTCTCAGAAAGGCTTTCTTAACGTTCCACAAGTACTTCAAGTAAACATTTTAAAACTTAATTTTATCTTGGGACATTGCATGGTTAAGACTATTGTGCATAAAAGCATCACACCCAAATTTGAATACAGTAACACTTTTTTAAAAAAATAACAACTAGTTTTTTTCAGCAGAAACTTTTCACTTTGAAGATAAGATTACAATATTAACAGATTCTGATATTAAAAGATTCTTACTGCACTATTAGGCATATATTTGAAGTCTGAAAGAAGTTGTATATCAGGTCTGCTGATGAAGACAGAGGCACATGAGGAGCTGAAAAAACTTTTCTTCCTTCATTGCGGATTTGAGTGATTTCTCAACCTTCTTATTAAAAATGCATGCCTTCCCATATTAATTTGTCTGCAGCTTTTACACAAGAATGTTAGTCCTGGCTGTATTAAAAAGCCCTTTCCTGCTTAGAGTTTTTTTTTTGTTCCCCTTCTTGTTCCCTTTGAGGCACTTACACAGTAATCAAACACATTTTTATCTTCCTTGATCTTTCTTTTGATCGTTAAACAGATTGGTGACCTCTTTGTCACAGATCATTTTCTCTTTCCTTTCAATTTTAAATAGTACTACAAATAGTGAAGTTTGAGATGTGAGCCCACTGTAATCAGTGAGATTTGGGCTCCTAAAAGCCATAATCAGTTGGGACTAAAAGCTGGTCCTGTTTTGGTTTTTGTTTGTTTGTTTTTTGGTTTGGTTTGTTTTGAATTTATTTTAACCTTCTTACATATTGCTTCTCTGTGTTAAAACAACTGAGAGAGTATTAGCCCTTTTTGATTAGGTGGTACTATGAGGTTGTTGTAAACTTGGTTTATGATTACTAAATCCCTCTCATAGATGCAGCTTTTCATGCTTTGAGTTCTTCAAGAATCAGGTCTGGCCCGGCCCAGTTCTCTATAATTTCAGAGATGATCTCAATGTTTCAGTAATCTATGAATGCCAGATGGTTTAGTAGATCTGTGAAAATCTGTTTCCTGTGAAAATTCCAAGACACATTTTCACATGTCCTGAAATGTATTTTTTTCAGGGTTTCAGGGAAACTGAAGTCTGTATAGGAATTGTTGTTAGTATAGTATGGGGGGTGGGGAGTAGGTTGTGACTGGTTGAAAATGCAAATGTTAACTAAGCCAACTGAATTATATGGTCTAAGATAGCATAGGCTGCTTCTAAGATAAAAAGTTTTGTAAACAAATAGGTATTTTTACAGCACTTGCAGGGTGACAGCATAATTTTTAGTGACTTCACCTCCTATTTTTTATTTTACTTGTATGCCTCTTCTGTAGTTCAGTTCAGACTTAAAGTTATTTTTAGAGCTACTGCCCTGTAGGATAATACTGATCATACTCTATCTGCATAGACATAGAAAGGAAAAGGAATCTAAAACCTGTTGGTTTTAAGGATAGAGGAAGATTTCATGGTTCCTAGTGAAGGGAAAAAGGCATTTTGCTTTTGAACTGGCAGTGGACTCATCCATGGAAACACAATTTATTTCTGTCACTGAGACTTGGTGATATTTCAGAAATGTTGCCTCTGGGTCATTTTCATGGACTGTACACTTTGAAAAGTGTGTTCATTAATGGGGATATGAGAATTTAGAGATGAATAATCTGCTTCACCTGATGGGGCAGTGATAAAGCAAGTTGTTTTTTCAGTTGAATTTCCCGTATTTTCCCGTGATATTTCTGTGCTGTTAGTCATTGCTTCCAGATAAGGAAGTCAACTGGTTAATTAAATTGTTCTCCCACTGTGTTTTTCAGTGGAGAGGTGGAGTAGCCATTTCTTATGGTGAATAAAAAAGTAACTGAAACCTGGACAAAATAATTAAAACAACAAATGCAGATAAAATATGTGCATTTTTCTTTAGGTTCTATGAATGTGCACTGTGTATTTGGAACAAAAAAAAATCTCCCAGCAAACTACTTTTCATTCTTCAATTCGTGAATTGCTTTCCAGGAGAGAGATTTGCTGCAGGATCAGATAGAACTGTATCACATCATAGGCAAGAACCCTCATTAAGCTGTACAGTAATCTCTTCCTTCCATATTATAATTTGAGGAGGAACTCTGGGAGATTATAAACTGTGAACAAAATAAGACAGCTCAGTGTGACAGATGTTTGTCTTAGAAAAATTTTACAAAGTGCGATATGTCTGTCATAAAACTTCATGACATTTTCTGCTGATTTAGTGAATGTGAAGAAGTTAGCCCTGTGGAAAGTAACTAAAGCACTTTTTGTTTGTTTGTTTTTAAGAGTTTTAGCTAATCTTGGTCTATTTTTGTGGCTTGTGGCATGTTTATATTTAGTTACCGGAAGAATAAAACATCCATCTGGTGGTCCCTTTCAGTATTAATTTTCTTGCTACTACGAGCTCTTTCTTAATACTAACCAAACCCAGGAAATCCCAGGAAATTATTTTTGAGACTATTTTTATCCCTGATTCACTTTTTTACTAGGATCGTACTATTACCATTGTGAGTGTAGTAAGTCAGATAATCAAGCTGCTTATGGCTTATGTTGCAGCAAGCTGAGAGGAAAATATCTAAGTATGGAGGACTTCACTAGTCATACTGAAACAAATATCTTACTGCATATAATCAGCTAACTCAAAATACAAGGCACAGAGAGATTGAGGTCAGACATGCTAGGATGAAATTGGGGTCATTCTGCTGTGTGCTTGCATTATCAGAGAGTTGTGATGCTAAATATGAACCAGATATACTAATGTACAGAGGAACTGTATTTTTTCCTTACCATTTTTTAGTGGCTTGTAATAAAAATTAGGAAACTAGAGCTAAGTCATACTAAAATCTTGGTGCAACATGTCCTTATTTTTCAAGTGTAAAGAACCATTAAAGTAATGGTTCTGATTCCCTGCATTTAAATATACAAATATTAAATGATATAGGTTAAAATTGTTTGTCTGAAGCCTCTACAGAGAATACTGCTTAATTTTTAACATATTTGTGAAATACTTGCATTAAAAACTGTTTCAGAGCTGTGTAGTGCATTATATAGTATTTTCATTTTGTTTTGTTCAAGTAGTTGGACAAAGGCACATTTTAATTGCTTTTCTGTCTACCTTATCTAGTCAAGCCTTTGGGAGTATAGGAGCCTCTGCTTCATTTAATACTAATAGAAGCCAAGCAGGACTTTAAGTACTTCAAGAAAGTGATAGATATATAGGAATTCCATCCAGACTGTAGCAAAATGCCCTGTGCCTTATTGACTTGAGATGAAAGCTAACACTGATCTAAGAAGTGGAGATTGTTTTGCAGTTACTAGGTAGGAAGGTAAAACTCTGATAATAATTTCCTTTCTTTGGGAATTCATTCAACCACTTTAAATACTTTTTTTATGAGCAGTAAAATTAAATGCCATGGTTCTCAAAAAAATCATGTGTTCTCTGTTATGGATAAACCTGGAGTCTTGCATCTACCTTGGCTGTTCAGCACTAGATCATACAGATCAGCCAGCTAGATAGTGCTTGTGGAACCAAGAAAGTCATTCAGAGCTTCTGGAAAAGTCAGTTCCTGAACACAGGAGACTATCAAGAAATAGGAGGCCTCACAAAAATAAATCAATAAGGCAAGCACTAATATAAACTAAATCAGTATCACAAGTAACTATTCTAGAAATTGTGTAATAATGCTTTTTTTTAAAAAAACAAAGCTTCAGGAAACTTCTTACCTGTTTATGAAAAGATCTGGGCAAAGATTTCATTGAGGATTCTCTGGTTATATTCCATTGGATTTATCTTTCTCAATAGCAGTTGTATTGCCATATCAGGGAACCTTCACGTGCTTTTTTCCTAGTGTTTTGTTTCTTTAAGAAATTCAGCTGGAAATTACTTCACTCATGTGGAAAGGAAGTGAAGTAGTAATAATTTGTTCGTGTGCTGTGAGACTTGCACTCCTCCCTTTCCCTTTAGAGATGTGTGTTTTGTGCTTTTAGCAGATGTTTTACTATATTTAACAAGAAAAATGTCTAAATATTGGAAAAAAAAAAGTAATGGAAGACTCTTCTATAAGGAAAAGTAGAACAGGAAAACTTACTCTGGTACAGTTTCCTGTATTAGTCCTTGTCATAAAGTTCAGACTGTGTCTTCCCTACTCCTTCCACCAGTTCTGCCATTTGACAGCTTCTACAGAAGTATAAGGAAGAATTTGAGAGTAGTGGTACAGTTAGGTATGGAACAGCATGGAAAATTTGGAGTTATCATTGCGGGGAAAATCTGCCTTCATGTTTACTGGACAGTTTGGAGTTAGTGGCCTAATCCAATCTGCAGCCAGAGTGTTCTCATATTAAACTAAGGGTGTTTGCTTGCTTGCTTGTTTGTTTTTTTCCCAGAAGTGTGGTTACTGTAAGCTTTTTCTTTGAAGGAGCATCTACACATCCAATATTTCACGTGAACTAAAAGCATACATAACATTGCATCACATTCATAAAAGTATGAAGAATACTGTCAATTCCATACTTTAATTTTAACTGACAGTTGCAGAACGATTTGCTCTTTCATTTCATGCACTTGATCATAACCATGTCCTTTTCAGCCATGCTGATGTAATGAGCTTTCAGCAATGATTGGCTGTGCAAGCCTGGGAAGCATGTGAACACAGATTTGGTGACAGCGGCAGTCCAAGACACTTCATCCTAATGAAGGGGTGGATGCTGCAAATTGCAGAGTTTGCACGGATTAGTTTAGACTCTCATTTATGGGTTTGTGCTGTTTCTAACTCTTACCGAAGCTCTTCTGTGCTGAATATCTGCCTTTCTCCTACCAGTTTACATTGGGATCAAATGATGCAGGATTGGGCCATGAGATACTGTAAGTGGAAGTACAATTGCTTGAGCCAACATTTGACAGAAGAAAGGAACATCTCTTGAATACCTTTTGATGTTTTAGGCTGATGGAGCCCATGGTATAGGCACAGTTAATGACTTTACTGGTTGTAGAGTAACATAACAGTGACAAGAATAATCAGTTGTGGCAAGAGTAAATCCTAGCGTAAATTCCAGCAGCTTCTGAGCTCTTTAACAAGAGCTCAGAACAACAACTTAAGAAGACTTTTGTATATATTGCAACTGTTAATGTAGTATAAATAGGTTATCAAGTGCTAAACTTTGTATTAAAATAGTTAGGAGATACCAGCATTTTTAACAGTTGTTTCTGATTTTTTTTTTTTTTATTATTTGCAGCTTCTTTCAGGTTTTCATCTAAATCAATTTTGTCTCATGCATTTTTGTCATATTCTTTTGTCTGGTAGTTGTAACCTCTTTCATCTGAGTTTTATTCTGTGAAGCTCATTTTCATTTCCCCTTGAAAATGTGCTTTCTGTTCCTGGTCATCCTGTTCTTCACCCACTTAAAAACACTGGTGATGAGGATTGTCAACAACACTTCAATAGTCTATACAATAATATTATTTTGTGTATCTCATACAAAATACTTCTATTATGTTTAACCTTTTTTTTTTTTTCACCCAGTGTAGAGAAGATTTGCTCCATGCAATGCTGAAAAAAAAATACAATTAATATTTCACAAAAGATTACCCTAAATAAGTGGCAGAAACTTTATAGAATTAAGTTGGGTTTGCTACCTTTTCTTTTGGGGTTTTTGTCTCCTGAGACTGTAGTTTGTTTCCCAGACAGGGGTAAAAGATAAGACTTGTATCAAGTCAACTAGCTCACCTGCCAATAACACGAGTAGGACTTTGACAGTACTGGGATTGGAGAAACAAAATGCATAAAGTGTATTCATGTTGAGATGTTAACTCAGAATATGTAGAGGAATCATGGGGAAGTTTGTCAACATAATAAATTGTTCTTCAATGGTCATTTTGACCTGTCTAAAACAGTGCTCAGTTCTCATTACTATTCTTTCCAGCATATGAAATTTATGCTTAATAGTGCATCTCAGTTTTTGCAGTATCATTTCATCACAGGTGTTATTTGCATTAATGTAGCCTTGAATATAACAAAAGCCTTGACATTTATGTAGTTTATTTTACTATCTCTGTTTGAAAGAAAATTTAGGTTTTTTTTTTAAAAGGCAGAAAAATCCAAAAAGTAATCAGCAAAAGTACTGTTACAAAATTGACTCTTGCAAGCAGGAGGCTAGGGTTTTTTATATCCTAAATATCAAATACATCCACAGATGCTTGACAAAAAAGGCACTTCTTTAATGCAAAAGCTGAGTATGCCAAAACAAAGATAGAAAGCATTCCATCAGCAAATGAAGATGATGATCTAGCATGTTCCCTAGTAGGCCATAAACTCAAAACCAGTGAAATATGTTTGATACTGAACACTGATTTCCATAGTAACTTAAACTTTAAATATAGTCAGATCTGCTTCAACCACCAATGAAACCACCGGTTTTGTTTGCTAGACTGTTCAGTAGTGACATGAGCTGGTGACATGGAATCACGGAGTCACAGGAAGCTCTGTTGAGATGGTCCATGTCCAGCTCATGTAGAAGAGGTCAAAAATACTTGAGCCTTTTTCTTGATTCTGTGAGTCTGTTATAAAAATCTGTATAGCACCTGCAGCTGATGGTGAATTTCTTACCTGTTGAGGCATTGGAGCAAAACTGAGGGTACTGTACCCTGAACATCTGTGGGTAGCTTTGCTTTGTCCCATCTTAACATGTACTAAATACAGATTAGTTTTTTACTAGTCATCATCTCTCTGTTAATGGAGAACACAGTTATTAAGTTATTCCAGGAATCAACTGGAGGGCTTTGTAACACTGGAAACCTGGACAAAGTACCTAGTTGAAGTAATAAGTGTGTAGCTTCAGAAAAGATGGGTTTGATGAGTTAGTTTGAGAGGAAGAGGGTGTAACATTTGGGTTTGCACTCCTCTCCGGGACTGGGGTGTGCATTTAGTAACAAGAGGTGTTAAAGAGTGTACTTCCTGGAATGATACACGTCTTGTTCAAAATTATCCGAGGGGCAGACATCAGGTCTTTTGGATGTAGGACACTTTTTTGCCTGTAAGGCTTATGTAACTGATGGCACACAGGCATTTGTGTGGGTGTTTAAAGGGGGTGTCATTGAAGCTCAGTTACCCCAAAAAGTCCATTCTCATTTTCTTAGTTATGAAGAAGGAAATGTTTTCAGATTTCAGTGTTGAAAATCTTCAGAAGAGACTTCAGAATCTTCAGAAAGTAGGAAGACAAGTGGGTTTACTTACCCAAAACAAGCTGTAGTTAGTGACAAAACAACAACTAAGGCAAGAGATTTGTTTTCTGAGTGTGATTTGCTGAATATCATGTCTCCTGACCTTTGATTAGATGAACATTATTGGAGATTAATTGGATCAATTACATACTTCAAGTATCTATACAGAAAGATTTCTGCTTTTATCTGATTATAGCAGATTAGTACCTGAAGATACAAAATGTCATACCTACTGTGCATATTTAGGCCTTTCCAGACATCTATTCAGTGACATCTGAGGTGGTTGTTTTGTGTACGCTGAGGGTTTTTTGAGGTGAGTCTACGTTTTAAAAACAGAATTAGAAGGGCCATTAAGGAAATTAGTAGTTTAATGTGGATAGGTTATTTGAGATTTCACTTGTAAGATTGAACAAACACTTAGTTTGTAATTTGTCCAGAAACAACTGGAATGGAACTTGTAAGTAGGCATGTCTCTTCTGCTCAAGAAGCTGAGATGAAACCCTTTCTTCTTAGGTTAAGAAGGTTGAGAAATAGGAACTGAAGCACCTTAAGCTGAAAAAAGAACTGATCTGTCCATTGCTGTGATTCACTAACAAGTAATTTTTGTGATTTTAGTGTTTAGGATGCAGATGGACTACTATTTTTCCTTTTTGAATGAGAGTTGTGTGAACTTTTTTTTTTTTTAACTTGGCATTTGCACATGTAATATTTTGTTGCCATACAGGACCTGAACACTTAATTTCTTCAGAGTCCCGAGGTGTAACACGCAACAATATGCTTCTGCTTTTCTCCCTTTTCCTCACATGCCACTGACTTACATTTTATCTCCTCATGAGGACTAAAAGCTGTGACATCACTTCTCTCTTCTGTTTGTAGTGTACGGCACTTCCTTTCATCTTTTCTATGACTTTCCTTATTTCACTAGCATCTTAAGACTTGAAACAGACCAGTTGTCAAAGACACTGTTACTTTAGGCTTATCACAAGGCATAGTGAATGAGAAAGCCTGAAAACAAGCGTTGCCCAATAAGTGCCCACTAAGTGAATCTTAACTTTCTAACATATGCTTTTTCTGATTATCATGAAATTGTAAACCAGGTAATTCAGTTAATCTGACTTAATTTATGCATGAGCTAGCTGTGAGCATCAGCTCAGCATCACCTTTCAGGGCCTGAGCCCCAGCTTTGAGCTAAAGTTCACATCACCTAAATGGTTTTGTTAGAAGCTACTTAGGAAAGATAAAGTCTTTGAATGCAAATATCATCGAAGCCTGGGACTATTAATTGCTTTAGCCCTCTACATCCATAAAGCATAACAAAGTAAAAGTATCCAGTGAACTATACCTAAAGAGGTCTTAATTACTTTTAAGGTTTCATGTGACAGTTCCAGTCACTTCCCTCTACTTTACAAAATACAAAGTGAAAGTTATCATGTTGAATGTGTTGATCATTCAAATTGACTTTGTTATGTAAAAGGCTATAGCCACATCCTAAAGGCTGCACCCAGAAACTGAGTAAGAGACTATTCATACACCCACCTAGGCTAACACATTTTCAAGTGATACGTTGCATCACAATGTGGGGGAACATGGACAGATGGACACCACTCCTTTTTTGCAAGCACTTTCATATGGTTTAGATGAACTCAAAGGCAGCAGCAATAGTTTTTGTGTTAGTTTACTTACAGGTGCACATGACCCACAAAATCATGCTGCATCTCTAATTGCTGGCAATTAGTGAATTTTGCAAAGTGAATGTGCAGTAGTCTCACCACTAACCTCAAGAACAAGAAACTAATTTCAATTTTTTGTTGCTGTGTCAATGGCTAAAAGCAGCACTTTACAATTCTGAGATCTTACTGAGGAATGCAAGCTCTTCAGCATTGAATGTTCAGTGGTTGTGTGATAAATACATCTATACCAGTAAAATTAAATTTGGGACCCACAGTTGGCCCATACTATTCTGTCTTCCAACCCACATTTAGTTTTTGTGAAAGTATAATAAGCTAAAATCAAAATGACATATCAGTGTGTCTGCTTTATAGCAATCTCCTGGAGAATACTTTCATTTCACTGTAAATGCACTGAAATTAAAGATAGTTTTATCACACCCCTCACTCTCTGGCTGGTAGTGCACCACACCCAAGAAGCTGTAAATTCACTCTAGTTTATACCTCATCAAGTCCTTAAGACATAGCAATAGTCCTTGGCAAAAGTTCAGGTAACTATGGTGTGTAAAGATGAATAAATATGAAAAAATATTGTGGTCAGAGCAGTTTGTTACCCAGCATATGCCATACCCATGTATGCTAAATCACTGAATATGTATGCTGGCTGCTGCACTAATTCATCTTCTGCCACAATGTCTATATTAGTGTTTTGACCACTGTGTTTGTAGAAATGTGTTGTGTTTATTCAGATACCGTTAATTAAAGATTTTTCCACAATGTAATTTGGTTTTATTCTAGTGTGTGTACTCATAAATCTCAGTAATTTCAGTGTCATATGCTGTATGTAGTAGCACTGTAGCACCATCTTGTGTGAGCTGCAAATGTGGTTTCAGTAGATTTAATCAGCAATCTGCATGTTGACTATCACAATTTTACTTAAAACCCTTCCATATAAAACTGAAATTAGGAAAGAACAGAAGATATCTCCTTATAGTATATGTGTTAGATTCCATAACACTACATTAATTTAAGATACTTATTTGTTAAGACCATCCATATAAATGCAAAGTGTGGGATGCTGCAATATGAGGGCAATAAATCTGCGTTTTATCTAGTTTATGCCCCCAAAATAGAGAATTAAAACATAGAGATTAGAATCTTTATGAATAATTAAATGAAACGATAGTATGGGAAAGAGCTGCTAGGAAAGGTTAAGTAAGAATTGTTATAAAATACCTGGAAGGAATAAAACTGGGAAATGCTTTTAAATTTCTCCTCTGTTGTCTTGTGATTGCAGATTGTATCTGAGGGGCTTGGGATAAAATAATTTTTCCTCTCAACTAGTATTTCATTGCACCATCCATTTTTCACTTTTAGATGTGTTCATGCGAGAGATTTAACTGTTTCCTAAGTCAACATTAAACAAATGGAACTATCTCATATAATTGACGGCATTGAGAGTAAAAACATAATTATTAGCCAGTTGAATATAATAATTGAGCTTAAAAGTTCAATAGTAGTAAACACTGAAATATTGGCTAAAAAAAGCGTCAAGAATGGAGGCTGGGTAATGATATCCAAGACTTTAGATTATTTTAATACTGCTTCAGAAGAACTATGGCATGAATACAACCTAAGATAAGGACTGAAAGATTTGTGTAAGAGACTAGTAGAAAGCAAATAAAAGCCATTTGTATATGTGGTCTAAAATACCACTCTGCAAGCCAAGTCACTCACAGTGCATCAAACCATAATAAGTTCTTTCTACTAGGACAATTTGTGTGTTTTGTTTAATGTGCGAAATACCCCGAAATCCTAGACACTGGAAATCCTTTGGAAAGAGAAGGGAAATGCTGCATATATTTAATGTTTTAACATCTGATATCCTGAGTATTGATTTAAAATAAACATAAAAATCAAATCCCTGTTTCAGTTTTGCAGTTTCTTTTAAGACATTGACACAAAGATCAGCTACCAAAATTAAAACATGGAAGTGGTTCTGTTCCGTTCAGCAATCTTTCAGGAAGCCTCAAATTTTCTTCAACACATTTTCTTCTTTTGTTCCCACTGTCCCTGACCATATGAGGCATATAGAAAAATGGCTGATCTCTATGTTGTATAGAGTACTACTTTATTAGCTAAACTGTACTGATAGGCTAGAATCCAAATTTCGCTTACCTAATAATGTAGGGGAAATTGAGTGTGTTTTTCTTCAGGAGTTTATATGCTCAGATGAATTATTTTGGTGTCTTTGTCACTGCTTTTACTGTGATTTGAGAATATTCTATTTAAGTACTTACTGTATGTGCAATTCAGTAATTTTCTTTTCACTTAATTTCTTTCAATTTAGGTAACTCTTCGAGTAATCCAGTAGAAGTGACAGCACTTTATTCATTTGAAGGACAACAGCCAGGTGACTTGACTTTCAAAGCTGGAGACAAAATCACAGTCACGACAAAAACAGATTCTCAGTTTGATTGGTGGGAAGGAAGAATAGGAGGACAAACTGGCATCTTCCCAGCCAATTATGTTGCCATAAGCAAGAGCTAAGTCTCTATGGAAGAAAAAAATTAAAACAATAATATATTTACACTGAAAAATATATTTTAACTTTTAAGATTATATAAAAGTAAGATTCATGATCAAGGCTATCTTAACACTGATACTGAAAAGCATTAAAAAATCTTACTTTTCACTTATGTGTAATTCTTAAATAAAGACTACATCAGTTTATGATAAAATTTTATATTTAAGTACGTTGCTGTATTAAAAAACCTCCAATTTCTGTCTTGCAATATGGATTTATTTTTTATATGAGGGAAATTACAATTTTAAACTAAATATGCTGAAAAGAACATTAATTCCTATTACACTATAATTTCTGGTCTCTTTCTCTAATAAATACTCTCATATTTGTTTCAAACCATCTTTGAGTTGGACTCATTTACTTTCACTGAACAGATACTGTTTTGCAGGTATGGCAGAATAAATTGCCTTTAAAAATCACTTTAGGCATTGATTTTAAAAATTTATTTAGGCATTAGAATCTACTTTAGTAGATTCAGTTTGTTCTTGTTAGGCATACAAAGAACATTTTTAAATAGTTTTGTAACAGTTAAGCAATTCAGCTTCTCTGATGGCTTACCTTAAATTGCCCTTATCTTTGAACAAGTCAAGCACTTCTTGAAGTTTGTTTAATAAAATGCATGGTGTCTTCCAGAAAATACATAGACCTATGGTATCCCTCAATTCCTGTATGAACTTATTCCACAAAATGAAATTAAGAAAGAGAAATCTCTGCCTGGTTCACAAGTGAGCTTGCATAACTCTTCCTGCTTCTTTCTGTTAAAGGTTTTGAATTCTTTAAGGAAAGAGTAGCATGAAGTAAATGACAGAGTAAATAGAGTAAATTATTAGCAGGGAAGATAGATCTGTAGTTGTAATATATAGCACAGTCATTATTAGCAGGGAAGATACATCTGTAGTTGTAATATATAGCACAGTCATTCTCAGATTTCAACTTCATTTTGAGTATTTTTGTAAACCATCTTGATTTGAAAGATTTTACTTGAAAGTCGGCATGATAAATCAGAGCAAAGGTGAGAATGAGACTTCAAAGTTTTGGGAATCAGTTTAGCTTCCTTCTCATTGCTGGATATGCTGAATTTGCCTCTGGTATGGAATTAATGCTGAAATTATAATTATGTTTTTTCAGTCTCAGTTTTCTCCACTTGAAAATGTATTTCATTAAGTTTTTGTTTCTTCCAACAGTACCATGAGTATCAGATGGAAAGTTAGTATGTGTGATATTTCCAGAAGCCAAGTTGAAGTTACCTGATCTACTAAGGAAAGACATTGAGTTGCTGGAGTGTGGCCAGAGAAGGGTTATGAAGCTGGAAGCTGGTGGAGGGCCTAGAGAACAAGTTTTATGAGGAGCAGCTGAAGTAACTGTGGTTGTTTAGCTTGGAGAAGGGGAGGCTGAGGGGAGACCTCCTTGCTTTCTACAATTCCATGAAAGGAGGTTGTAGTGAGATGGATCAGTCTCTTCTCCCTAGTACCAGTTGATATGATGAGTTGAAATGGCCTGAAATTGTGCTAGGGGAGGTTTAGATCAGATATTAGAAAAAAGTTATTCAGCAAAATCTCTTTACTGAAGGAGTGGTCAGGCATTGGGAGAGGCTGCCCAGGAAAGTGGTGGAGTCACCATCCCTGAAGACATTAAAAAAATGTGTAGACATGGCACTTCAGGATGAGGTTTAGTGGCCATGGTGGTGTTGGGTTGATGGTTGGAGTTGGTCTTAGAGTTCTTTTCCAACTGAAACAATTCTGCTATTCCATAATCTATCAGTTGCTGTTTAGCTTTAAGTTATCCTATCTGGAATGACAACTTTAAGCCTAGCATAGAGGAAGACATCACCATCAGAAAATCATTTCCTTCCACTCATTGGTAGAAATATCTGGATTTCTTTTAGACTAGACCACACATTCACTGGATAAATTCAAAATGAGACAGAAGAGGTGCAGTTAAATACATTTGCTACCTTTCAATTAAAATCCTTTATATTATTTGCCTCATGCACAGGGCAGATGTATGTTGTATGTCTTCAGACAGATACCACCACCAAATGGGTCCCTACTACTTGCAGGTATCTTTTCTAGAAAGTATTTTCCAACCAGTAGAAAAGCGTTACATAACTGAATATAGCTGCAATGGAAATGTTAATGTAGGCCTTAGAAACACCGTTGTAACAGTTACTGATATGAGGTATGGAAGCACAATATATGTTTACTTATCTTTCATAATTCCACCTCAACATGAGGGAAGGGTTTTTTTTACTGTGTAGATGCTGGAGCACTGTACCAGGCTGCTCAGAGAGTTTGTGGACTCTCCTTCCATAGAGACTTCCAAAACCTGCCTAGATATGTTTTTGCATGGCCTGTTCCAGGTGATTCTGCTTTGGCAAGGAGGTTGGACTAGATGATCTTCAGAGGTCCCTTCCAACTCCTACCATTGTATGATTATGATTCATAAACTGCATGTATTGCTTATTAAGCAAGAAAATAGGAAATTAACCAATATCAAGATTCAGTGAATAGAATTAATAATATTATCATAGACTCAGAAGCTAGATCTGCCACTTGTTCACTGTTACACAGTACAAGCTGAAGCATCCACTAGCAGAATTGTGCTGAAGTACTTCATTAGTCACTTCCAGAACGCTGGCTGTTTTTTCCAGCCAGTGTACTTGTCTTTGTGTGGAGTTGTTAAACCTTTTCAACTCAAATGTCTTCTTTTGTGAAACTGTCAGAATTTATGAACTTGGAGAGTAAAATCTTTTTATTGTTTATGTAAATTCACTTTATTGGATTGCCTTAGAGAGCTCATAAAAGAAACGAGGGTTGTATAAGTGTCCATGGTAGTCTGTAGACTCTTCAGGGTAGCACTGATTAATTACTAAATCCAAGCTGCATTTTGAGGGGTAAGTATTAAATGGAAAGCATATCTTGCACCTGGAACATGTCTTTCTTCATCTAAATGTAATATAGGAAAGAAAAGATTCAGTGGATCAGCCTAATGCTAAAAAAAGCCATCAGTTGTCAGAAAAACCCACATTGAAGCATTGCAGAACTCTACTGCCTGAATCTACGTCACAGGCTTAGGCCAATTCCAAAAATGTATTTACAGTAGAAATACATTACAGATTTGGACAACTAAGAGATCTGTAAGGAACAAGTAGTTATATAGCAGGTTCTCTGCAGTAGGTCTAGGAACAAAAGCCAGAAGAAGAGAGTCAGCTAAGATACACTTCTGTTCTGGTATGGGAGGTTTGCTATTAAAGTCCATGTACACATTCCTTTGCTATGCCTGACCCAGATCCAGAAAAATTAGAAGAAACTAAAGAAGATGGTGTCTCTAGCACAAACTATTAAATGTTTACTAGTTGTGAAGTGTCTGGCAACCAGTTTTTTGTGAGAGGTTGTGAGTAAAAATGTCTGTAGGACCAAATCAGTAGGTATCCATACTATATCCATGTTTGTAAGTAATATTACTTTTTACTTCCACTGTTTTGTACTTTCAACGCAGATGTACACATAGTGATGGTGGTTTTTCAGGAAAGTTTTCACCAGCTCTGACCTTTCATAGGACATCAGATGATTTGTCTGTAACAAGCATTTGAATGAATCTTCCTGCTATCTGTCTGTTCATCCTTTCAGAATCTTAGATGCTTGCATAAATGTCACAACTGAAGGACAAAACGAATGAAAACTTCAATTTTTCTCACCCTCATCATGAGTATGGGTCTTGCTCAGTTTCAAAGGTATTCCTCATAATAGTTTAGAGAATTAACCAATTTTTTTTTTTAAGTAAATCTGAGGTCATTAAAGCATTACCATCTACATACATTTGTGATAGCCTTCATTGCTTACAGCTGGAGAAAGATAACTGGAAGAAGTTAGTCTGGTTTCTCACCTTAAGCTGTGTTTTCCCACACTCATATTTTCAATCCTTAATTTGAATTAGTTCCTAAGCTACATCTGTTACCTGTAGGAGGACACTTCTGGAGACAGACATGTTAAAGTGAAGTACCAGTGGTCTGAGTTTTCTTCCTTATGAGGGTGTTCACTATCCAATCCATTGTCATCAACTAAATTATATTTTTCTGCAATGGAAGCTTACTGGAGAATAGGTATTGATGGTAACAAGATTGTCTACCAAAGTCTATTCAGCAAGAGTTCAACTCACAAGAAGTTCCTAGTGCATACAATCTCCTCATATGGTGGTTTGGCCCTGTCTGGGGGCCAAGTGCCCACCAAAGCTGCTCTATTACTCCCCTTCTTCAATAGACAGGAGAGGGGAAAATATAACAAAAGCCGGTCATAAGATAGAAACAATTTAATAGTGACAACAAGCAAGGCAATAGACCACATGGGAGCAGAAGCAAAGTAGAGATGTTAATCTCTACTTTGCATCAGCAGGACAATGTTCAGTCTCGGAAAGCAGGGCTCTCTACACTTGGTGGTTACTTTTGAGAACAGATGCTGTGGACAGATCTTCCCCCCAGACTGCCTTCTTTCACTTTGTTCTTATATCTGAGCTGACATCATATAGCATGGAATATCCCTTTGGCCAGTCTGGATCAGCTGGTTTGGCTGTGTCCTCTCAGCATCTTGGGGCAGGAAGATGTTGGTAAAAACCCAGCCTGCATGCTCAGCTCAGCAGTAGCCACCACACTGGTGCATTACCAATGCTTAGCTACAGCACTGCAAAACACAGCATTATAAAGATGTCTTGAGGAGAATTAACCCCAGCTCAGCCCAGTCCAAACCTGCTATACTTCATCAGCTTCTGAATCAAGACTCAATCTCCTCCTCTGTCTACATGATTTCAAGTCACATGACAACTTAGTTTCTCCAAATCCGCCCTTTCCAGAGAATATATCTTCAGAAGGCTTGATACCTGGTTTATGTTGGTATTTTGCAAAATTTCCATGAGCTGACTACAAGTCTGTTAGTTTTGCAAAGGGAAAAACAATCAGGAAAAACAGTATAACACCAAATTTTACATAATGTTTGTAATGGTGGAACAATCTGACAATGCCATGCTTTGAAAATTTCCAATATTTTTAGGCAACCATCTGTCAACAAATTATGTAATTAAGTATTCAGCTTTTGAAAAGGAGGCAGGATGGCATGTTTTGAAGTTTATCTTTAAACCATAAAGATCAGCTTAAAACCCAAAGTGCTCAGTTTATACCAATACCAGCAAAATACAGAGGGATACACTGAAAAAGAAGCATGTTTTCTTTCTTACAAGCAGTTTATTTGCTAGTTAAGACAAAAACAGTGTGCAACTGTTATCACAGATTCACAGAATCTGGGGCTGGTAGAGACCTTGAAAGATCATCAAGTCCAAACCCCTTGCCAGAGCAGGATCACCTATACCAGATCACACTGGAACACTGTATCTGCCCCTTTTCCACCCCACCCCTTTTTCCCCCTAAACCCAGTACACCTGGGCTCTGTTGAGTCTCCTCCCACCCCAGGTGTGGCCACTTCAACCTCCCTTCCCACTCCCCTATTTAATCCACCCCAGGAAAGGCTAAAACCCCAAGATGTACCAAATTGGGTGGAGGGATGATGGATGGATGGATGGATGGATGGATGGATGGATGGATGGATTCATTCATTCATTCATTCATTCATTCATTCATTCATTCATTCATTCATTTATGCATTCTCCTTGTGTTATCACTGGTAAGTCCCCATGGTGCACACTGAGTGAATGGAGGGGAATGTGTGAAGGTTTAAGCCCACCTGGGACCCCCTGTCTTTTC
>VWZI01014948.1:161834-228421 GCA_013396835.1 Psilopogon haemacephalus | reverse complement strand
TGCTGAGTGCTGCCACCCGCTGTTCAATTGTCGGCACTGCAGTTCTGCGCACGAGTGTGGTCTGTCAGTGCTCAGTGCTGCTGCCGCGCGTCTGAAAATTCTCGGGGGGGTTTCGGGGGGAGAGTAGGAGAAGGGCGAGGAGGGGGTTCAAAAAGTATTCAAATCTATATTCCTATTTAGAGTTAAATAGACAGAAATCTCTCCATTTTTTATGCATGTATGGAAAAAAATCCACAACAAACCTCATTTGTACTTAAAATGTACATATCAAGACATTCCTCAAATAGATCTCATAGCTAATAAACTTCTGCCATGCTTCAGTCCTGTCTATCCTGGGTTTCCATGTCTCTCTGTGCCATGTCTGTTATCATTCTCCTGACAAATGGCATTTGGGTCATTGAGTTACAGCTGGGTTATGTGTAAGTCATGACAGGTAGTTGTTGGGAGTGCTTTCTGTTTCAACCCGGTCGAAGAAAAGGGCTTCTGAAACGCCAGGAAAATCCTTACACAGAAGTAATTTGAAAAGTCCTTTGCACTTCCTTCCTCATTCCCAAAGCACACATGTTCAGCAGTTCACTAGGGATAACCCCAGCACAGAATGCACTGTCACTGGCACGTACTCCTAGGAGGATACTGAGGAGACATTAGTAGATCATAAGAATTTAAAAACACAAGTGTTTTCTTAACAAGTTTGTGAAATATTTTGGTTTCAACCTGAAGGGCAATGTGTATGACTCTGAACTTGATCAAAGCTTTCCTAGAGTGTGCTTAGAGATTTCTTTTCAGGTTAAAACCCAAATCAAACCAAATCAACAAACAAACAAACAAAACCCCAACAAAACAAACAAACAAATAGACCAACCAACACAGTTGTTTAACAATCTCTAGTTTTTAAGTAAAATGAAAATCATGCAATCACAGAATTGTCAGGGTTCAAAGGGACCTCAAGGATCATCCAGTTTTAACTCCTCTGCCATGGGCAGGGACACTTGCCGCTAGGTCAGGTTGACCAGAGCTGCATCCAGCCTGGCCTTAAAAAGGGATGAGGCTTCCACCACCTCACTGGGCAGCCTATTCTAGTGTCTCACCATTCTCATGGTGAAGAACTTCTTCTTAATGTCTAATATAAATCTCCCCCCTTCTAGGCTTGGATCCATTCCCCCCACTCCTATCACTACCTGACATCCTAAAAAGTCCCTCAGCAACTTTCTCGTAGCCTGTCTTCAGATACTGGAAGGCCACAATAAGGTCTCCTTGGAGCCTTATCTTTTCCAGATTTAACAACCCCCAACTCTCTCAGTCTGTCCTCTCAGGAGAGGTGCTCCAGCCTGTTATTCTGTGATACTCAGGCTTAAACTTGATCTCATTTTTGAACGGGAGCACTCCCGACATGGATAGAATACAGAGAAGTGAAATATTGCACATAAATATATATATATCTAAGGTTAAATCTAGCCCCATATTTCTTTAGGATATGAAGGAGTGGATAGGACTCTAGAATGATGGAATGAGGAACTTGGTGCATGACATAAGCAGTTTTAAACCTAAGCACTATTGCTCTGAATAGAGGCAAAGTGAACCTTTGGATAGTACAATCTAAAGTTAAAAGTAGCTCACGAAAATTTATTTGAGTTATGAAGGCATTTCAAGGAGCCTGTAGGAAAAGTATAGAATTTAGGTTGCAACTGTACCTTGTTCAGCTGGCACATGAAATTTAGTTTAGAACCCGATTTCATACTCAGCCAAACAGAAGCGGTAGCACAGACCTGGATCAAAAATGTGACAGAGCTAAGTAATCCATTGGAAACAGAACAAGGCAGACATATTCCAGGTAGCACTGGCCTGGGAAGCTGGCACTGAGTGTGGCTTTTTACCAATATGTAGTAAATGTATATTGTTTATTCTGTGAGCAATGCCAAACCTGGAACCTTGTTTGCATGTTGTGAAGCAATGATGACCCATGATGCTGCTCAGGAGGAGCTGCATCATTCCAAGGAGAATTTGCTGTCCCCATATGGATGCTACAGAATCACCTAAGTGACCCTGCAATTGTGGAACAGCTGTCATTTGGCTCTAAGCAACCGTCATGCAGTGAGGTAATGCTGAAGGTCAGCTGAAGGGGAGGCAAACTCCGAATCTTGGTTGTGAGGAGAGGGCTGCTTGGGTCCTAGTCTAAGGAGGCTCTCTAGTCCTCTCAATCTGGCACAGAGCAGCAGCTTCCACTGAGAGCCGGTGGAAGCATGAACGTCTGCTTGGGCAGCAAATCCAGAAGGGTAGGAATGTGGAGACCATGCTTTGTAGGTTTTAATGAGTGTCTGGCTTTCCAGACATCCCTTTGCAACTATAACTCTGGACAGGCTGATCTGTCTTGGAGCAGTTAATGGCTGGTTAATTTGCTTGTGCTGTCCTGGGGAAGAGAGTGTCTGTAGAGTGGCTCTTTGCAGTTTTTGGAAGATCAAGGACAAGATTGTCTGTCACACTGGCAAAAAAAATGTTCTCTTCACTCTCCAAACACTGCTGAGATGTTTCCAGAACAGGCAACATCATCACCTTTCTAAGGAAATAAAGGTAAAGGCATCCTTTTTTTAGTGCATACCACTGGAGTTTGTTCTCCGCTCACAGAAGACTGCATGTGGGACCTGGGTCAGATGTGAAGGTATGTACAGGGTTATCTTGCTGCAGCAGTATCAAGATCTTTAGAGATGCCTTTTTTTTTTTTCCCAGGAAAGTTGTTCCTGGCAGCCCAGAAAAGTCCTGTCAAAGGGTTTTAGAGAGTTTGTTTTTTTGTTGGTTTTTTTTTTGGGGGGGGGTGGGGGGTAAGGGGGGTTGCACTGGAGCCAGTATGTTTAGAGAGAAGATCAGCACTGGTGCAAAACATGTTGCCCAGAGGGGTTGCAGTGGCACCTTCTCTGGAGACCCATCTGGAGCATTCCTGTGTGACCTGCCCTAGGTGATTCTGCTTTGGCAGGCCAGTTGGACTTGATGCTCTCCAGAGGTCCCTTTCAACCCCTACCATTCTACAGCTCTATTTTGTTTCAAGAGTTTAGGGAGAACAGAAACCTTTATAGTGCTACAAAGCCATGTTGTATATCAAGACTTGTGGAGATTGATGATGAACATCGTTGTTTTTCCTCAGCAGTCAGATTTGCAGTATGTGTGTCCATTCTCTCTTTGGGTGTTAGATTATCTGTTTGCCTTTGGATTTTTTTTTTTTTTTTAATATCAGTGATTTTGATTTTTTTAGATTAATGAGGCAAGTTTCCATTACAGAGGGCAGTAATATTCTAAGAGTTTGGCACCCTGCAGCCAAGTGGCTCATAGAAATGCTCCCTGTCATCTGCCACTGTGTTGGAGCTGATTGTGGCACACAGCTGGAGTGCCACAATCAATGGCTACAAACTCTTCAGAAGGGATATGTAAGGAAGGAGTGGTGTGGCCCTCTCTGTCAGTGTCTTGATTGTCCTGAGGTTTCTTTAGTGTATTTTACAAGTTCTCTAGAAGGATTGATTGTGTGCTGTGACACATTTTGCCCTTCACAGACACCCTTGTGCACATGAACCTTCTGTTCACTTGACATCCTCTTCACCATGACCCATTTGTCTGCTCAGTAAGTTTCTGTTTATTACAGTGGAATGGTGATTGTAGTGTTTAACCCAGGAGCTAGCTGGGCTTGAAAACGTATCCATCCCCTTCCTGTTAATTACCCTTTAATGCCTGCTTCTGTTGCACAGCCTCATCTATCATCCTGCTTTCTTTGGGGGGAATACAGCCATTGGATGGCAATTTTTGATGGAGCATAAATAACAGAGCTAAAGACTATCAAAATAAGAAAATAAAGCTGGTGTGGGAACAGATCAAATTAAGGAAAACTTGTCCAGAGAAGAAAATTGCAGCAAGCTAATTCACAAAAGAAAATGAACATACCACAGCCAGGTAACTCTGAACAAGATTAATTGCTACACATGTCCTTCTGCTTTGCAATTTCTGTCTTATTTAATCTTTCCTTTGTAACAGTGTTGTGCTTTAGATCCTCTGTTTGCATCCACTGGTGCATTCTTATCAATTTTGGTTTCATTCCTGAAATATAAGCCAGCTGAGGGATTTTGCTCTGTTGACTTAAATAGAATCATAGAATGGCTTCAGTTGGAAGGGACCTTAGAGACTGTCATAGATTTATTGTTCATTTATTACTCTGAGTTCAGAACCAAGAGCCCTGGATATAAACCTTGAACAGAAATAGACAATTTACAAAAGATCTAAAACAGTATAACCACGAGTACCATACAGGAGAAACAAGCTAGGCGTGGAGAGGACTATCTGAAAAGTTAACCAAGTGTTGCTGTGCATTTATTAGTAGTTTACTTGTTTATTAAACAATAAATCAAGATCCAGGAAAAAAAAAAAAAAAGAAGAAGAAGAAACCAAACCTCTAATTCATTTAAAGTATTATTTGGTGAAATGAGAGCCTGTCAAAAGAGTTGTAGGAGAGGACAATTGATCGGTGCAAATTTAAGTGCAAATTTTGTTTGTAGACTTTAAAATGTTGTGGTGGTGGTGTCCCAGGTATGATACAAATCTCATACTTTTCCCCCAGTATACAATAAAATTTATTATAAACTGAAGTAAAAATGAAAATGAAAACAAACCAAAAAGAAAAAGGGAAAAAAATCAAATCACAGTTTTGTCATTGGTATATGAAGGTTGTTCCAGGGACCCATCCAGAGCTCCTCTTCATCTGACTGTGTGTGTTCACTGTGTGACTCCAAGGGCTCTTTGATGTCCTCACTGTCAACAACTGACTCATGCTCCTCTGTGCTTTTCATTCTGGAGCCCCCTGCCTTTGTCACCAAATTGTCAGCCCCTGTGGCTGAGGAAGCGAAGGAGACACTGCAAGGCCTTGTGTTCATTTTGTCGCTCAGGGATGGCCCCTTGGACAAGGTGTTCAGTGGCACACTCTCCTCGTGTGTCACTGCAAGCTTGTCCAGTTTCTTGAATTGTTTGCCCAGCCTCGCTGGAGAAGTGACCTTTAAGTTATTAGCAAGGCAGCCACGCCGGGTTCTAACCACAGAGCCATTCTGAGCTATGTAGATGTTACCGTTGACATTGGTTTGGGTGCTGGGGGTGCTGAGGCGATTCCTCTGGCTGGAATCTGGAGCGCTGTCTTCTCCAGTGGAGCTGGTCTCATACTCTGGGTCCACTATCAATTTGATCTTTTTCTTTCTGGCCCACTGTTTGACGGTAAAGAGAAATAGTGTTAAATTTCATTGCTGATGCTTACTTTCCCCCTGCCCTATTCCTGTTCTTTATAATGTCTTTTACTTTAGTAATAGAATCATAGAATCATAGGACCACAGAACCATAGAACTGTAGAGTCATAGAACCAAAGAGTCATAAAATAGAATCACAGAAAGGTCTGGGTTGGAAGGGACCTACAAAAGACATCTAGTCCAACCCTCAATTAATTGGCCACTTACTCACTTGGCGATTCACTTTATCTTGGTCTTTTGTGCCCTTCCTCTTAGGTTCTACTCAGATATTTCATTATTGTTTCATTTATTTATGTAACGCTTGGACACAAAACAATTCTTTGCAGTAGAAGTTAAAAGACAGCTAAATATATGAAGTTAGAAATGCAGATCAATTAATTTTGCTTCATGAACTCAATGTGAGTCAGACAGAGTAAGAGATTTCTTGGATTGGTTTTTTTTTGGGGTTTTGTTTTCTGCTAAAGGTGTATTCAGCTGGGCTTGCGTTATGTGGAGAATGCTGAGAGCAGAGACAATTCTTTCAGAAGCAAAACGTCTGTAAATGTGCTTCTTACAAAGAAAGGTTAGGAAAAAACCCAACAACTTTACTAACAAAACCCAAAAGGCATTAACTATAGAATTATAGCACGCTTTGGTTTGGAGGGGACCTTAAAGATCACCCAATTCCAACCCCTCTGCCATAGGCAGGGTCACCTTCCACTAGCCCAGGTTGCTCAAGGCCTCATCCAGCCTGGCCTTGAACACCTCCAAGGAGGGGGCATCCACAGCCTCTCTAGGTAACATGCTCCAGTGTCTCACCACCCTTACTCTGAAGAATTTCTTTCCAATATCCCATCTAAATCTACTCCACTGAAGCTTAAATCCATTCCCTCTCCTTTTTTTATTACAAGTCCTTCTAAAAAAATTCTTCCCAGCTTTCTTGTAGCCCCCTTCAGTAGTGGAAGGCTGCTCTAAGGTCTCGCTGGAGCCTTCTCTTCTACAGGCTGAACAGCCACAACCCTCTCAGCCTGATGGTGTAAATGATACTCCCTCAGTGCTAACAGGTAAATGCATTAGAGGTTTTCTTCCATCATGTGGTCCTGCTCTGACAGGGGGGTTGGACTTAATGATCTCTAGAGGTCACTCCCAAGCCCTAACATCTTGTGACCCTGTGAATTGCTGCATGGCAAAACATATCAAGCAAAGAGAGATCTGCAGACCTACACAAGGGAAATAGTCCAGCAAATCTGGCTGGTTAGATCTAAGGCCTCGTGCTGGTTCCAGTCTAGTGGGATCACTGGAGGTCTGTTGCTGTCAAATGGAAGGTGGTGTAGAAAGAAAACTTTAGATTTTATAACTATGTTTTTCAAGTGTTAATACAAATAACCTCCACGTCGCTGTGACACAACCTCCTCCTTAGTTATTTTGAGTTATAATTGATCTGCCTTCTTGCAGTAGTCTGAAACAAGGCACTAGCCCCTTTGAATTAAAAATGAAACCTCTGATGTCACTAAGGCAGCAGATCACCACCACAGCTTCACTCTCACTGCAGCACATGCACATGCACACAGAGAAAGTCAGGCTTTGGAGGCAGAAAACCATGCAAGGTTCAAACAGGTAGAGGTTACTCTTTGGCTTTTCAGAAGTTATGCTGCTTTTTTTTTCACAATTACTCAGACGCTGATTCTTTGGGTGCAGATAAAGAAAGACCTGCGCTAAGAAAGTGCTAGAAGAGTTCTTTGTGAGTGACACCAGGTGTTACAGGTTACTGAGCTTTAAAAGACAGATACCAAAAGATAGAGTGGAGGTGATAGTTCTCTTTAGCAACTTTATCTCAAACTTTTCAACAGATAATATTTCAAAATAATATAATCACAGTGCTGCTAGGTGGGAAGGGGAGAAGTTGGAAAACACAATCCACTTCCTTTTCTGACTAAGCTAACTTTAAACATCTCCCTATGCATTCCTCTCTTGTACATCAATCTGAATTCCATGATCTAGAAACAGCTTAATCCCAGACTAAGCTCTGCTAGCAATAGTCTGTGCTTCACAGAATCACAGAACGGCCGGGATTGGAAGGCACCCCTGAAAATCGAGTCCAAGCCCTCTGCCACAGCAGGATCCCCCCAGGGCAGGTCACACAGGACAAGGTGGGTTCTGAATGCCTCCAGAGGTGGAGAGTCCACCCAGAGCCTCTCTGGGCAATCTGCTCCAGGATTCTGTTACCCTGAAAGGAAAGAATTTTTTTCCCCATATTGAGATGAAACTTCCTGGGTTCCAGGTTGTATCCACTGTCACTTGTCCTATAACAGGACATAACTGAAAAAAGCCTGTCCCTTTCTTCTTGGCACCCACCCTTCACATATTTCCAAGCATTTAATAAGATCTCCTCTCAGGCTGCTTTTCTCCAAATTAAACAGCCCCAGGTCTCAGCTCTTCCTCATCAGACAGATCTTCCAGTCCCTTCATCATCCTTCTAGCCTCCTTTGGATTCTCTCTAACATAACCCCGTCTCTCTTGAACTGGGCCAAATACTCCAGATGTGGTCTCACCAGGGCAGAGTACAGGTGAAGAAGAATCTCCCTTGACTTGCTGGCCACACTCTTCTTAGTGCACCCCAGACCACAAAAGCACATGGATAACTAATTCCGGGAGTGCTGTTGGCTGCACTTTTAAGTTGTTGTCTCTGCAAACAGGGCTAATGTTTATGGCAGAGACCTCACTTGAAAAGAGACCATAAATCATTTATGGCTTCTAAGGCTTTTCATTCTCATCCTCATTCCTGTTCTTCACTGAATTCCACACTTTGCCCCTTTTCCTTCCTGCAGCATTTCCATTTTGACAGATGTGAAGACAGGGCCCCTAACAGGTTTGTGTCATCAGGTCTGTCAACGTCCCCATCACACGCACCGTTACTTCACCACATGCATGATATAACAAGAACCCCCTCTAAGAATCAACACTTGAAATGAGCAGAGCAAATGGTCTCCTTCCTAGCTTTGTTCAGTGAAAATTCATCTTCCTACACCCACCACCTGAGCAGCCTCTCAGAAATTTCTACAGCCCTATCCCATATAGGACACAACAAGCTCTGATGTTTTCATTTTGGCTGCCTCTAAAGTGAATATTGCATTAGGAAAGACCACACAGAAGGCACAGCAAACAAGACCACTCCTTACTGCAAACCATCCACCTGCTGTCGCCCCTTTTCAAAAGGATGTGGAATCTCCAGTAGTCTCTGACTCCCTAACAGTGGTATCCTTACTCTCATCTGACTGGGACTGACTGGTTTCATGGGTGGTCTTGTTTGTTGTTTTCTTTCTTTGCACAGTGATGTCAGAACGTTGCTTCTCAGTGTCAGGGCAAGTAGCAGTTTTACCAGAGGTGCTGGTGCTTTTGGTCCCTTTGGAAGTAGCACTGATTTCACTTTCTAGGCAGGAAAATTCATTCTTACTCATGGTTTCCTCCCTGTCACTCACATTTGTATCAGCCTCTTCTGTGCCCTCACCATTGAGAGCTGATTTTCCTCCCTTGTCTTCAGGAGCAGCAGTTTTTGCTTTGCTAGACTTCTGAGCAACTGCCTTATTTGAGTTCTCTGCCATCTCACTGGTTTGCTTCACAACTTCTTCTTCTTCTTCTTCATCATCATCTTCTTCTGACACCTCTTCTATGGTGTCTTCTATCTCAAGGCTGGCAGAGGAGGTTTTGCTCTTATAGCTGGACCCTGAAGTTTTCCTGTAGCTCGTGTCCATGTCACTCCCTGATGCATTAGAGCTAATGCTTGATTTCTGGCTGGATCGCCTGGCCCTACCACATCCGCTGCCTCCCCTGCTTTTTGTACTGGACCTTTCAGTGCTTCTTCTACTGCTGGACTCACTAGTCCCTGATCTGCTGTATGAACTCTGTGTGGATGAGCTCACTGACAGGCTACCATCTTCATCACTGCTAGAGTCTTCCTCATCATCATCCTCTTCAGATAAGTCCTCGTCTGATACGCTGCTAGAGCTAGATCTAGATTCCTCATCGGAATCTCCAAAGTCTTCATCTGAGTCCACAGTACTTTCAGTGGCTTCATCTTGGTCAAGAGTCACTTTCAAGTAGTCTTTGTCTTCTGACTCTGAGCTGGATGATTCATCTGAAGCGTATTTCCTTCTCCTCTTCTTCTCATAATCGCTGTCCTCGTGTTCGCTCTCTGCGGTGACGCTTATTGAAACTCCTGATTTGGATTCATCCTCTCCTTCTCCCTTGCTTAAGGGCTCTTGAAATTTCCTGGAGACACTGATGCGCTTTAGGACATGATTGAGCTTCCTCATGGAGGGCCTGTCATCTGTCGACTTCTGGAAGTAACTGCCCCTGATCATCATGCTCTTCCCATCCTCTGCTTTGTGAGCTGACATCAGCTTGGCATAACTGGACTCCTTCCTCCCGCCTTTCACTTTCTGCAGGATCAGTGGGAATATCTTGGCTTTCTTCCACCGTGAGCGGGCAGACTCGGATCTTCCTACTGGTTTGTGAGCACTGACTGCCACACGACTTAAATGCATCGCTCCTTTTAGTCTCCTCTTTCCCTGGCCAGTCCTATATACTCTTCCAGGACCAAGTCTTAGATCCATCCCACCATCTAAAGGTCTACCTTCTACTTGCAGCCCTGCAATCTGGCTTATGCCTCTGCTTGGAGGACCTCTGCCCGGAATCATGCCCTGCAAATCATGAAAATGGAACTTGATTATGAGCTGAAAGGTTATTGCTGTGAAAACTGGTATGCTCAACAGGAATAAATGCAATATTTTCCCAGCATCAAAATGAGCTTTCTTGGTTTACAACTTATTTTTTTAGTCAAAGTCATGGGGAAAGCTTTACTTCTAGGACAGGCTGCAAGAGCACAACTCCCTCACTCTGCTGCCAGATGGAAAAGAATGGCTCAGAAATGTTCTAATTGAATTAAAAGCCATATGATGGATTGAATTAAAAGCCATGTGATGGATTAAGTGTCCAGTATTGGTGAAAAAACAAAAGGGGAACCCTGCAGATCACTTTCTTCTGGCTGCCACTGACATTTGCAGGTTTCATTCCACTCAGTTGTGAAAGTGATGACAGCTGAATTCAGGTGAGTGCTGTTCTCAGTTAGAGGCTGAATATTAGCAATACCCCATTTGGTTAATGACATAAACACGTAATTACCTCAGACTGTGTGGATTTGTCTTTGAACTACAAATCTACATTGCGGGGGGAGGGGGAGTGTGGGAAAGAGATGTAGATATTAATAGCAGCTTTTCAATTCCTTTTCCTTCCTAGGAACAGGGGAAAAGGTGCTGAGACAGACTTTCTGGTCACCAGAAGGACAAACCATGATGAGCATGGAAGATGCACTCCAGTCTGTTAGGAATGCAATCTTCTAATCAATTACAAAAGACAAGGGTTTTGTGGCCTTTCATCCTCTTGCAGAGACTGAATCCACACACCAGAGGCACTTACCTCATCTGCTGTTGATCCATGTGGGCTGTAGTAGTAGCCACCATCATTCTCCACCACAACTTCCCCATACTCATCATACATCCCTGAAGGAGACAGCAGTCTTCGTCGGCTCCCATACTGAGGCAGCTCGTACCTGGCAAGAACACCATCACTTCTTTCTAACGTGCACCAGCCACAAACACACAGTCTCTTCGCAAAAGGACAAGATCATCACAGAAGCCCAGCCTGGTGGAGATTGGGAGGTGCCTCTGGGGATAATCCAGTCCACCTGCCCCTGCTAAATCAAGATCACCCAGAGCAGGGTGCCCAGGATTACAATGTCCAGGTGGGTTTGGAATCTCTTTGGAGAAGGAGACTCTACAACCTCTCTGGCCAGCCTGCTCCAGGGCTCCAGCACCCTCCAAGCAAAGAAGTTTCTCCTCCTGGGTTGCTGTTTGGGTTGATTGTCCCTTGTCCAGTCTCTGGACACCACTGAAATGATTCTGGCCTCGTCCTCTTGACCCCTGCCTGTTAGCTGTTGATCAGCATTGATCAGATCCCCTACTGGGCTGCTCTTCTCCAGGTTAAACAGCCCCAGGTCTCTTAGTCTTCCCCTCTTAGGGAGATACTCCAGGCCTCTGTGCATCTTCATAGTCTCCACTGTACTTTCTACAGCAGTGCCCTGTCTCTCTTGAACAGGGGAAGACAGAACGGGACCCAGTACTCCAGAGTGGCCTGACTAGCGCAGAGAAGAGGTTGGGGAGAACCTCCCTTGATCTGCTGTCCACACTCTTCTTCACGCACCCTAACACCCCAGTGGCCTTTGCCACAAGGACACATTGCTGGCTCAGGGTGAATTTGCCTCCCAGCAATCCCAGGTCATTCTTTGTGGAGCTGCTTTCCAGCAGGTCAGCCCTCACCGGTACTGGTGCAGGCACTTGTTCCTCCCCAGGTGCAAGACCCTAGCCTTGACCTTGTTGACCTTCAGGAGGTTCCTCTCATATGGAGAGAATGCAAGAGTGGGTTTCCTGAGATCATTTATGGAGAATCTCTGTGAGCTTGGAAGAACAGCTGTAAGCTGTGAAGCTCTCACAATCAGACAGGTATTATCAGAACAAAGCAGAGTCATCATCTTCTCAGTAAATGTAAAAGGCCAAATACTGTCTGGGAGCTGGAAGCAGAAACTCAAGCTGCTGAGGCAGAAAAGGGGAGGCGATGATGGAAATTAATTACTAGAACAACAGAGAGATGCACATCCAAAAGTTAATACAAAAGCAGCATGCTGGGTAGCTGGGATGTGCACTCTGCCAGTGGAATAATTAGATTTACAAAGAAAGAGGGAATTATGCAACTTTCATAAAGAATTTTGCTGCTAGCCCCTTGTGGGCATGAGGACTAAAGTCAGGCTGAGGCAAAGAAACATCAGATACTGTAATAACAAGCCTCCCAAGCTGGAAAACCCCAGCATTTTCCATAATAAGACAGGGAAAAAGAAACCGTACCCGTGCTCGTAACTGTAATAATCTTGCCCATAGTATTCCTGCCCTGGATCAATTCCAGACTCCATGCTTAGCTCCTGTCAAAAGAGAAACACTGGTTAAATGCAATTATACACAGCAACAACTGATGAAGAAGGTGTAAAGAAGAGAATCTGGGAGTGCAAAGAAAGAAAATATGAAATAATAACTTTGGGAACATCAACAACTGTCAAGAACCATAATGAGGAGCCAAGAGGAGCTTTATATGATCCTTTCCCTGGGGTATTCCCTATGAGTGGCTGTCATCAGCTCAATGCAGTCATAGATTCACAGACTGCATGGGGTTTGAAAAGACCCTCAAAGGTCATCTTGTCCAACCTCCCCTGCAGTCAGCAGGGACATCTCCAACTACAGCAGGCTGCTCAGGGCCACACTGAGTCTGATCTTCAATGTCTCCAGGGACAGGGCCTCAGCCACGTCTCTGGGCAGCCAGTTCCAGTATTTCACCACTCTCATTGAGAAGAACTCCTGATGCGCAATATAAATCTACTCTAGTTTCAAACCATTGCCCCTCATCACTACAAGCCCTTCTAGTCCCTCAGCACTATTGTGGTGCTGGACCCCATCTCAACTTGTCCCATACAAACCCCTCAGTCATTCACAGCAAATACACTGCCACTGCTTGTGCCTCTCACAGGAGAAAGCTGCATTGAAAAGGTTGGGGCTGTTTTACCTGAAGGGTCTGTCAGATCTCTTTATTTACTGTTTTCTCAATCATCAGCAATCATGAGCATCACTGGACTGAGCTAAGTATTCCTCTGTATGCTACAAAAGCACTGCTGAATTCTTCAGCTCTGCTCATACATAGTGTGGTATGAGGCTGTTCAGTTCATCTCAAGGTACAACAATCACACAATCATAGGACTGTAGGGGTTGGAAGGGACCTCCAGATATCATCAAGCGCAACCCCCTTCCAAAGCAGGATCACTTAGGGCAGGTCACATGGGAACACATCCAGGTGGGTTCAAAATATCTCCAGAGAAGGAGACTCCACAATATCTCTGGGCAGCCAGCTTCCAGACCCTCACAGTAAAGATATTTTCCCACATGTTGAGGTGGAACTTCCTGGGTTCCAGTTTGTGTCCATTGCTCCATGTGTTATCACAGGATACAATTGAAAAGAGCCTGGACCGTTCTTCTTGCCACCCACCCTTCAGACATTTCTAAGCATCAATAAGATCTCCTCTCAGGCTGCTCTTCCCCTGGCTAAACAGCCCCAAGTCTCTCAGCCTTCACTCATCACCTGTTCCATTCCCTTCAGTATCCTCATAGCCTCCTTTGGACACTCTCTAATACATCCCTGTCTGCCTTGAACTGACAAGCCCAGAATTGGACCAAATATTCCAGATGCCGTCTCACCAGGACAGGGTAGAGGGGGAAGAGAACTTGTCTTGACCTGCTGGCCACACTCTTCTGAATGCACCTCAGGATACTGTTGGCCTGCTTGGCCACAAGGACACACTACAGTATCATGGATAATGATCAGTTATCAGCTGAGTGATTTTTGCAAAGGTCAGACAGTGAGGAAATTATTCTGTCCTAGAATATGGACATGAAACCAGGGAAGCCTTAAACGTGTGACAAAAGTCCATGGGAGCAAGTCAAATAAGCTCAAAGGGAAAATACAGAGATGCAAATTATTAACCAAAACATAAATGGGGTAACAATGTTAAGACTTTCCTAAAGGAGACCTTTTGGGGGAAAAAATTACCTAGCACACAGAGGTTTTGGTTAGGAAATTATATAGAAGCAAACAAAAAGTTCTAAACTAATAAAGCAAAAGGAACTGTACCTCTGGTCTGAGAAGAGAAGGTCTCAGCAACTGCTGTTGCTACAAAACAAAATTAGCAAGTGGTTAATGAGGCAGCAACAATTAAAGTGCAGTGATGGCTGAATCACAGAACATTATCAGTTGGAAGGAACCTCAAAAGATCATCCAGTCCAACTCCACTACCAGAGGTGGATCACACAGGGCAAGTCACACAGGAACACATATGGGTGGGTTTGGAATGTCTCCAGATGAGAAGACCCCACTACCTCTCTGGGAAATCTGTTCCAGGGCTCTGACAACCCTCACAGTGACAAAATCTTCCCTTCTGTTCCTGTGGCACCTTCTCTACTCCAGCTGGCACCTGTGCCACTTGCCCTGTCACTGGACATCCCTGAGCAGAGCCTGGCTGTGTCCTCCTGACACTGCCCTGCACATCTTTAGCACAGCAATGAGGGCAGCCCTCAGGCTCCTCTGCTCCAAGCTCCCAGACCCAGCTCCTTCAGCCTGGCCTCACAGGAGGTGTTCCACTGCCTGAAGCAGCTTGAAGGCTCTGGGCTGGACTCTCTCAAGCAGTTCCCTGAGGTCCTTCTTGATCTGAGTGGCCCAGAACTGGACACAATATTCCAGATGTGGCCTTGCTGGGGCAGAGCAGAGGAATAAGAGAACCTCTCTGGACCTACTCTTCATGTCCCTTCTAATCCACACTTCTTGGCCACTAGGGCAAGTTGATGGAGAAAACCTAAAACCCCAGGTCCTTCAGATCCCTTTTGCCAGGTGATACCTCCAGACTCACTGAGTAGTGAGATCACACTTTTCTCTTTCTTTTGCCTAATGTAAAAGCAAATTGTCAGTTTATAAGGTGATTGAATCATATAAAGGTGATTAAATAATTTAACGATTAAATAATTAAATAATTCAATCACCTGTGAGAGCCCAGGAGAACTGTTGCATAGTGTCTGTTGGTGACAGCATGAGAACAATGGCAGACAGAAAAAAATGATCCAACAGGTCAAAAGCAAATTGGAATCGGCAGCAAAGTCTATGACTCAGGTACTCAAAAACCAAATCACAGAATCATGGAAATGTTTTGGATTGGAAAAATCCTCTAAGAACATTAAATTCAACCTCCAGACCAACACCACCATGACCATTAAACCACATCCCAAAGTGCCATGTCAACATGTTCATTGAACACCTCCAGGCATAGGGATTCCACCACTTCCCTGGGCAGCCTGTTCCAATCCCTGAGCACTCTTGAAGCAAAGACATTTTTCCTTCTCTCCAACCTAACCCTTCCCTGTCATAATTTCATGCCATTTCCTCCTGTCTGTCACCTAATACTAAGAATAGAATAGAATAGAATAGAATAGAATAGAATAGAATAGAATAGAATAGAATAGAATAGAAGTCAGTTTGGAAGAGACCTTCAATATTATCCAGTCCAACCTATCACCCAGCCTTATCCAATGGCACTAAGAACCCCATCCAGTCTTTTCTTCAACACCTCCAGGGATGGCAACTCCACCATCTCTCTGAGCAGCCCATTCCAATGCTAATCACTCTCTCTGTGAAGAACTTCCTCCTAACATCCAGACTCCATGGCACAACTTGAGACTGTGTCCCCTCATTCTGTTGCTGGGTGCCTGGGAGAAGAGCCCAACCCCACCTGGCTACAACCTCAATTTAGATAGCTGTAGACAACAATGAGGTCACCCCTGAGCCTCCTCTTCTCCAGGGTAAACACCCCCAGCTCCCTCAAACTCTCCTCACAGGGCTGTGCACCAGGCCCTCCACCAACTTCATTGCCCTTCTCTGGATACATTCCTCAACATATCTCCTGAATTGAGAGACCCAGAAGTGGACACAGCACTCAAGGTGTGGGCTGACCAGTGCTGAGTACAGGGCCAGAATACCCTCCCTGGTCCTACTGGCCACTCTCTTCCTGATACATGCCAGGATGCCATTGGCTCTCCTGGCCACCTGGGCACACTGCTGGCTCATGTTCAGCTACTATCTGCCAGCACCCCCAGGTCCCTCTGCCTGGCTGCTCTCCAGCCACTCTGTGCCCATCCTGTAGTGCTGCCTGGGGTTGTTGTGGCCAAAGTGCAGAACCCTTCACTTAGCCTTGTTAAATCTCTTCCCATTGGCCTCTACCCACCCATCCAGCCTGGACAGGTCCCTCTGCAGGACCCTCCAACGGATCAACACCTGCTCCTCAATTGGTGTCATCTGCAGACTTACTGATGCTGGACTCAATCCCCTTGTCCAGATCATCAAAAAAAGATACTGAACAGGATCAAGCCCAGCACTGATCCCTGGGGCACACCACTAGTGACTGGCCACAAACTGCATATGGCACCATTAACCACCACTCTCTGGGCCCAGGCCTCCAGGAAGAAGAGGTCGACCCCCACCTGGCTCCAACTTTCTTTCAGGGAGCTATAGAGAGCAATGAGCTTTCCCCTCAGCCTCCTCTTCTCCACACTGAACACCCCCAGCTGCTCCTCCCCAGCCCTCTTCTCCAGATGCTTCATAATCTTTGCAGCCCTTCTCTGGACACACTCCAGCCCCTATTTGTCCTTGGAGCCAGGGGCCCAAAACTGAACCCAGCACCCAAGCTGTGGCCTCAGCAGTGCCCAGTCCAGGGGCACAATCCTTGCCCTGCTCCTGCTGGCCACATCATTGCTGATCCAGACCAGGATGCTGGTGGCCTTCTTGGCCACCTGGGCACACTGCTGGATCATCTTCAGCTGCTGCCAACTAGCACCTCCAGGTCTTTTTCTGTTGGGCAGCTTTGCAGCCACTCTGCCCCAAGCCTGGAGCATTCCTGGGGTTGTGGGGACCAAAGTGAAAGACCCAGAAAAAGGTCAAAAGCAAATGGGAATCTGCAGCACAGCTTCTGCTGCCACACAATTACTTTAATTCTCTGTAGTCTTTATATCCTCCTGTGGCTTTTAGCTGAGCACCTTGCTACCACAAAGACACATTAATCTGCAATACTACTAAGATGTTTTGCTACACCTTATAGGATTATTTCCTACTGTATGCAGCACACATGGGCAAAGCTGGCATGAGGGAAAGGACCCTGAGACTCTGCATATAGAGGATTAACAGGATGATGCCTTAAAAATCACTGAATGGTTTGGGTTGTAAGAGATCTTCAAGATCATCCAGTTTCAACCCCTGCCATGGGAGACACCTCCCACCAGCCCCAGGTTGCTCAAGGCCTGATCCAGCCTGGCCTTCAGCACCTCCAGGAAGGCAACGTCCACAGCCTCCCTGGGCAAACTGTGCCAGTGTCTCTCCACCCTCACTCTCAAGAATCTCTTCCTAATCTCTAGTCTCAAACTCCACTCTTCCATCTTCAGTCCATCACTACAAGCCCTTGTAGAAAGTCCCTTCCCAAATTTCTTGTAGCCTGTTTCAGGTAGTGGAAGGCTGCTGTAAGATCTCTTTGGAGCCTTCTCTTCTCCAGGCTCTAGCTCACTCAGCCTGTCCCCATACAGGAGGTTCTCCAGCCCTCTGATCATGTCCACAGCCTCCTCTAGACCTGCTCCAGCAGTTGCAGGTCCTTCTTGCGCTGAGGGAATTTGAGGCAGTGCTGCAGGTGGGGGTCTCAGCAGAGCAGTGCCACACAGCAGCCTCCAAACCTGGGGGTTTGTCTGTTCCAGGATGATTTCAAACTCTCCATGAATCAATACCTCATGGAGGCTGTTAAAGCCCTTTATATTCCTGGGCTCTAGACCACCTGGTAGGGATGAACTTCATCAGGCAGGCTCTGTGAGGCAAATGTGTTGATGTCATCAATATCTGAGCCTTACCTCTTGCTGTGCATATCCTCGCCTGCAAGCCAGAAAAAGAGAAAAAAAACCCATCACGTTAGTATGTTTCTTTGGGACTGAGTGAAGGTGCATGTGGCAATTCTTTCTGGAGAGAGGTGACAGGATAATGTCATCAAAGATAGGACTAGCAAGAAAAGAAGGACATCTACCACACCCCGTGGTCTGGCTATACCAATCATTGTATGAGAAAGTGAACCTTTGGGGGGGGGTGGGAAGGGCTCTTTTCTTGCTTTAGATTGCAAATGAATGAGAGGAAATCGCCAATCCCCAGAAGCCAGCAAGCCAGTGCACTCAGCAGAGGGAAGGGGATGGTGAATGGCCTTTGGCTTTCCTTAAGTCCCTGTAAGAGAGGTCCTGCTTCACCACCTTCTCTGTTGTCTCACAGCCCTACAGAGACCACCTACAGACAGGCTCTGTCTTTCAGACTTTTGCTTAAGCAGCCTAAGAGTTTCTCTTCTGCCTCTGGACTTGCTGTATGCATTTGAGACTTGCTAGAAATTGGTCTGGAGCTTCTATCCCTAATTTCTCATAAGGACATTAGCACTACAATGACACAGTTCCTAATGTTTGCTCAGCAGGGGAGGAGGTGAAAATCCTTTCTGCTCTCCACAATTACTCTGCCACAGGCTTTGTGCTTTTGCTCTTACTGGCAATTTGTTGGTTGTGGTTTGAATTAATTTTCTGGGAGCTGTCTGTATCACATACCAAATGTGGTTACATCTGTCAGCTTCTCCACTTTCCCATTTTGTGACAGCTAGGAAACAGCAATTTAGGGACTCACCCTAAATTATTCTTAAGGATTTCTCCCGCTTAGCCGCACCCACCCAACCCCCACCCACCCTTTTTTTTAAATTTTTAAAAAAATTTTTGGTAAGAAGAAAAGGGTAAATGCTCAAAATGGTGTTGAGCTTACAGGCAGCAGCCCAGGGAAAGCCTTTAAATCACCCTTGAGTAGATAATAAAGAACAGAGTAGAACTTCTTTTAATGCTCAAGTATCACCATCCAGAAAGTTTTCTATTAATATTCAGTGCATGGAATTGGTTATCAGCATTCAAATAATGCTGTTGCCCAGGTAATAGAAAACTAACGAGTAACTGAAATGAAGATTTATCATCAAAAGATGATCTGTGGCTTTTCAAAGCCCGCTTGAGGGCCTACAACCATCTTCAGATAAAGAAGTGTTGCACAGAGGATGGAGTGAGCCTATTACTCTTAACTGCTCTTGAGTAGTGGGTATATTGCAGATTAAAAGCATAATGTAATATACTCTAATTCAATTTGAAACTCAGCTTCCCTTTGAAACAGCAGCAAGCTAGCTGGTTGGACAGATGCTCGTAGTTTTGTGTGGCCACAGTGAGCAGAAACACAAGCTCCCAAATGCAAGACCAAAAATACTTAGTGCAGCACAAGGATTTATTCTGCCCCAAAAAAGGTCAAAGCAACATTATTTGTTTCCAGGTAGGAATGAAAGCTCTCCGCAAGGGAGGAATTGCTTCTGGATAAAGATGAGCAGCCAGGCTTCATTTTCTGCAGTTAGAGAGAAAGCTTCAGCTCACAATGAGTAGCAAAGATGCAGCACCTGCAGTGATGTAGAGGCCTGTGACAGCTACTACACACTGCTGGTGATTGCCATGGAGAAGACAAGAATGAATTCACATGTTCTCAAAATGCCAACCTTCCCCACATCTGTATTGCTAACACAGATTAAAGGAACTGGGGTTGCTCTAAAGGAACAATTCCACAGAATGACAGATTGTCAGGGGCTGGAAGGGACCTCAAAAATTCATCCAGTCCAAAGTCCCTGCCAGAGCAGGATCACCCATGAACACGTCCAGGCAGGTTTTGAATATCTACAGAGAGGGAGACTCCACAATGCCCTTGGGCAGCCTATTCCAATGTTCTCTCTCTCAGTGTTTTCCCTCACAGGGGAAAAAAATCTTTCCTCATGTTTATATGAAACTTCCTGTGCCTCAATATTTCCACCATTGCCCCTTGTAATTTCATTGGGCATCACCCAGCAGAGCCTGGCTCCATCCTCCTGACACTCACCCTTCACATATTTATAACCACAAATGAGGTCACCTCAGTCTTCTCTTCTCCAAGTAGCACAGCCCCAGCTCCCTCAGGCTCTCCTTGTAATGGAGATGTTCCATTTCCTTCATCACCCTTGTGGCTCTGTGCTGGACTGTTTCAAGCAGTTCCCTGAGGTTCTTCTTAAACTGGGGAGGCCTAGAACTGGACACAGTACTCCAGATGTGGCCTCAGAAGGGCAGAGTGGAGGGGGAAAACTTCTCTTGACCTACTAGCCACAGCCCTTCTAATACACCCCAGAATGGCATGGTCTTCTTGTCCACAAGACCACACTGCTGGCTCACGGTCAACTTTCCATCAACTAGGACCCCCAGCTCCTTTTCCCTTTCACTGCTTTCCAACAGGTCAGTCCCTAACCTATGCTGATTCATGGGGTTGTTCTTTCCCAGGTGCAGATTTCCCCAGTTTCTGGCAGCTCAGGTGGTATTTGTTGTTTCATACCTCTTATCTATTCTCATCTTCAAAGCAAAAGCCTCAAAAACCTCAGGTTCCACTCAGAGAAAGCATTTGCTGATCAGTTTGGCTCTCAAAAGGGAGGTTTCCTGCAGTTCATAGCTGGAACTAAGGATAAACAGGCTGGAAAGGAGATGGGTGATGATGAGTTAGTGTTGATGTCAGCTTTGCAAATAGGTCTTCCAAGACACTCTCTTGATGATACAATCCCTGCTCAGAACTCTACCTGGCCAAGCAGCTACTGAAAGGATGAGAGGTATATCCAGGGTCATATCTGACTCTAATTACCCAACTAGAGAGGGGTCAATAAACTTCTATACACTCAATATTTTATCAACTACTGCACTGGCAGCACTGCAGCCTGACCCAGACATCTCAGTGGAACAGTATTTCACAGATTCATAGTATGGGCTGGGTTGGAAGGGACTTCAGAGATCATCCAGTCCCAAACCCCTGCCATGGGCAGGTACACCTCCCACCAGCCCAGGTTGCTCAAGGCCTCATCCAACCTGGCCTTCAACACCTCCAGAGAGAGGTCATCCACAACTTTCCTGGGCAACCTGTTCCAATGTCTCACCACCCTCACTGTCAAGCCCTCTGATCATCTTTGTGGCCTCCTCTGGACCTGCTCCAGCAACTTCCCTGATTAGGTTAAAAACACATCCTGTTGGTCCAGCTTCTTTCCTGGTCTAATAGAATTATTATTATTTTAAATAAAGGCTATTCACATAACCAGCAGAAGATAAAAGGCAGCATTAATTCCAGAGAAAATGAAACTGTATTTTGTAAACTTTCCAACTTCATAAAGGGTTCCATAATGAGGAGGCTTTCCCATTAGTGAAGAGCTTATTACAGAATCACCGAATGTTAGGAATCGGAAGGGACCTCAAAAGATCACCCAGTCCAACTCACTGCCAGAGCAGCATCACTTGGAGTAGGTCATGCAGGAACACATCCAGGTGAGTTTTGAGAGGAGACTCCACAACCTCTCTGGGCAGCCTGCTCCAGAGCTCCAGCACCCTCTCACTGACAGTTTTCCCTCCTGTTCCTGTGGCACCTCCTATGCTCCAGCTTGCCTCCATCACCTCTTGTCCTGTCCTTGGCCATCCCTGAGCAGAGCCTGGCTGTGTCCTCCTAACACTGCCCTGTGCATCTTTAGCACAGCAATGAGAACAGCCTTCAGGCTCCTGCTCCAAGCTCCAAGCCCCAGGTCCCTCAGACTGTCCTCACAGGCAGATGTTCCACTGCCTGCAGAAGCATGGGGGCTCTGGGATGGATATTTTCAGGCAGTTCCCTGAAGTCCTTCTTGACCTGAGTGGCCCAGAATGGGACACAATCGTCCAGATGTGGCCTTACTGGGGAAGAGCAGACGGGTAGGAGAACCTTTCTGGACACCATAGACCTTCTAATCCACCCCAGGATGCCCTTAGCCTTCTTGGCCACAAGGGCACATTTCTGGCTCATGGGCATCCTTTTGTACACCAGGATCCCCAGGTCCCTCTCCCCTGCACCGCTCTTTGACAAGTCAGCCCCAGTTTTCTACTGGTCCTGGTACTTCTTCCCAAGGTACCAGACTCTACCCTTGTCCTTGTTGGATTTCATTCAATTTCTTCCTGTCCAGCTCTCCAGCCTGTCTAGGTCTGCCTGAATGGCAGCACAGCTGGAGGGGTTTCAGCCACTGCTCCCAGTTTGGTGCCATCGCCCAAGTCATCAATGAAGGTATCTGAATAGGACCGGGTTATCATGACCCTCAAGAACTCTTCTGAGCCTGATGAAACTCAACATTTATAAAGCAGCTGCCATATGATGTCCAATCCTTTTGCTTGAGGAATGGCACAAATCATTGTGGTCCTGTAAGACCTTTAGAGTTGGTGCTGTGGATGTCTAACCACCTGTAGTTCTGCTGCCTGACACAAGACACTGCCAGATCATAGGGTCACAGGATGTCAGGGGTTGGAAGGGACACAAAGAAATCATTGAGTCCAACCCCCCTGCCAGAGCAGGACCATACAATCTAGCTCAGGTCACACAGGAACACATCCAGACAGGCCTTGAAAGTCTCCAGAGAAGGAGACTCCAAGACCTCTCTGAGCAGCCTGTTCCTCAGGTCCAGTGCTCTGTGACCCTTATGGTCAAGAAGTTTCCCCTTGTGTTGAGCTGGAACCTCCTGTGCTGCAGCTTACATCCATTGCACTTTGTCCTATCACAGGGAGCAAGTGAGAAGTGGATTAAGTCACCATTCTCTGGTATTTCACTAGTGATGAAATGAACTTCACAGAAGCATCTGTTATGGGTCTACAAGCTCCAAAGTGGACTTTGGGAACTTAAATTCAAATCTTGGTCTTAAGGCTGATCTGCTCTGACCATGCTGAGAACAATCCTAGAAACCTAGAATGGTTTGGGTTGGAAGCAATCTTAAAGATCATCCAGTTCAAACCCCCCTGCCATGGACATGGACACCTTCCACTAGACCAGGTTGCTCAAGGCCACATCCAACCTGGCTTTGAACACTTTCAGGCTTGGAACCTCCACAACTTCCTTGCGCTACCTGTTCCACTCTCAAGGGAAAAAAAATCTTAATGTCTAATACAAATCCAGCTTCTTCCAGTTTGAATCCATCACCCCTCATCTTGTCACTCTGTGCAGTTGTCAAAAGTCCCTCTCCAGGGACTTCATCTGCTTTTAAATACTGGAAGGCTGCTCTAAATCTCTTTGGAGCCTTCACTTCCCCAGGCTAAACAGCCCCAACTTTCTCAGCCTGTTCTCAGAAAAGGTAGCCCAGACCATCTTTGTGGCCTCCTTTGGACTTGCTCTAACAGTTCAGTGCCCTTTTTGTGCTGGGACCTCGAGAACTGACCCCAGCGCTGCAGGCAGGGGTCTCAGCATAGCAGAGAAGAGCGGCAGAATCACCTCCCTCCACCTGCCTATGCTTTTGGGGATGCAGCCCAGGCCATAGTTGGCTTCTGTGCTGCAAGCACACATTACTGGCTCTTACTGAACTTCTCATCAACCAGGGCCTGCAAGTCCTTCTCCTCAGGACCACTCTCCATCTGTTCTCTGCCCAGCATGAATTTGAGTTTGGGATTGCCAAGCAGAAAAATTAATCAGGCTGACCTCTGCACACATCCTTGAAGTTCTTTTCCTTAACAGTTGCTGAATGTTGACAATTTGCTGCAGTGGTGCCACCTAAAATTTAGCATCATTGGCAGATGTTCTACATTGTACAGATTATGAATCATAAAGTCATTGAATTGTTTTGTTTGCAAGAGATCTCGAAGATCATCGAGTCCAACCACCAACCTAACACCACCATGACCATTAAACCATGTCCTTAAGTGCCATGGCCACACCTTTGTTCATCATCTCTGGGCATGATGATTCCACCTCCCTGGGCAGCCTATTCCAATCCCTGACCACTCTTGCAGCAAAGACATTTTCCTCCTCTCCAACCTAACCCTCCCCAGCACAATTTCAGGCCATTTACTCTCATTCTGTCACCTGATACAAGGGAGAAGAGCCCAACCCCCACCTCACTGCAGCCTTTCTTTCAGGGAGCTGTAGAGAGCAATGAGGTCTCCCCTCGGCCTCCTCTTCTCCACACTGAACACCCCCAGCTCCCTCAGCTGCTCCTCCCCAGCCCTCTTCTCCAGACCTTTCCTCAGCTTTGTTGATCTTCTCTGGATATGCTCCAGCCCCTCAATGTCCTTCTTAGAGTGAAGATTCAGATTCTGTTACAGCAAAAATGCCGTTATCATTGCCCTCACACTCACTTAGCTACTCTCTGTGTGTGTCTCGGAATCACAGTCCAACAACAGTTTTAAGCAGAGGAAATTCTACTGTAATATTGTGTGATGGAGCTGGTGGGGTTTGGCTCTGGGACAAAGAAAGAGAAACTACCTTCAGCAGTTTCGGAGTGAAGCATCCACACATGTCCTAACTGCAGGTTGGAAAACAAGAGAAAAGAGAACAAGGCGAGCAGCATGGAAATGCTGAGTAGCTTTAAACAGCCTGATAAGTAATTCATCACCGTTTTGCTCAACATAGAATCATAGAATCATAGAATGGTCTAGGTTGGAAGAGACCTCAAAGATCATCCATGACACCAACTAAAACCAAACTAGGGGGTTTAATTTTCTTCTGTTATGTAATATCTGCCTTCCAACAAACAATATTTTGTTTGTTGTTTTCAATTGTAGTATTAAATAGTTTCAGTTTTAGGGAAAGACTAATAGGAAACTTGGAACCAAACTAACATCCATTTAAATGCCCAAATTGCTTTTGCTTAGATTTTTTTTTTTTCCCAAAGGACAAAATATTAGAATATTTAACTAGAATTGACATATAGATCCTGATCAGATCACAGAATTGTTAGGGCAGGAAGGGACATGCCATGGGCAGGGACACCTCACACTAGATCAGCTTGCCCAGAGCCACATCCAGCTTGGCCTTACAAACATCCAGGGCTGAGGCTTCTGCCACCTCCCTAGGCAACTGGTGCCAGTCTTTCACCACCCTCATGCAGAAGAACTTCTTCCTAACATCCAATCTGCATCTACTTAATTCTAATTTTGCTCTGTTCCCCCCAGACCTATCACTACCTGACATCCAAAAAGTCCCTCCCTAGCTTTCTTGTAGCCCCCTTCAGATACTGGAAGGCCACAATAAGGTCTCTTCAGAGCCTTCTCCTCTCCGGACTGAACAACCCCAAACCTCAGTCTGTCTTCAAAGGAGAGATGCTCCAGCCATCTGATGGCTATAAGCCAGACAAACGGAAAAAAAAAAAAAAAAAAATCCAGTAATTAAACCCATGGGCTTTTTCCGAGGACTGGAAAAATCTTCACTTGGTGACAAGTGTCAAAGAAGCATCGAAGTTAAGGAGATGCCAACCACAAGCACGTGCGAAATAAAAAAAAAACAAGCAGAGGTTCTGTGCACTGAAGACATTACAAAGTGATAAGTTTTCACATGCAGTCACAGTATAAAAAAATTCAAAGGAAGGCAGAGCACAGGTAGTGGGAGGGGAGACAGATGTGTTTACTGACAGATGGGGGTGAAACCCTTCTGAGCTGAGAAGCAGATGTGAGCTGAACACGAGGCAGTGGAGCAGAGGGCAGCGGTGTCTCTGGTGGGGAGGGAAGATGCATTGTGCAGTAACTCCAGCTTGCTACTGCTGAACCTGCTGGTTTTCAGCATCTGCTGGCTCTGACATCCAATATTGGACAGGAAGATTCCTCCCAGGTGGTACTTTATGGGCAAAGCAAAAGATTCCAAAATGCTGAAAAATCACTCTGCTTACTGGTGGTACCTGCAGTGAAGGCTGCTTAACACAAAGCAGTATTGACACCTTGGCTGTCTGTGACCCCATCTTTGGGTGAAAAATGGGCAGTTTTTCACCAAGAATTTTTGGTAATCTAAGAACGAGCATCACAGATGTAGCTCTAAGAAAACAGCCTGGGAGATTGCTATGCATTATAAAGGCCCAAGAAGAAAAGACAACCTCTCTCAATTTGGGATGAGGACTGAACAAATAAACATCAGAGAAAGAGGAAAACAGTCATTTTCTGGAGAGCCTGAGGGCAGATTCCATGAGCTGCATTAGAGTCATCTCACCCACAAAGTTCCTTGTGGAAAACATTGAGCTGTTAGGCATTACAGAGCTGTGGATTGGGAGGGAAAGTGTTTCTCCAGCTCCTCAACACAGCTCAAGCCATTGTGCTGGTTGTGCTCAGCTGCAGCTTCTGGAGTTGGCAGCTCTGGGCTTGCAGTGGGTTTGAGCTTAGCAATGTGCTTGGGCAGGATGTGGTTTTTGTCTATTTGGCTGTACATGTTGGCCACGGACTTCTCAATGGCTGCTAAATTCTGAATGTTCTTAAGAATCCCTTTCAGCTCCCTACGGGTAGGAGGAGGAGGCTCTGGCACTGCAGCTGGTGGCAGTGCAGCTGGCTGTTTGGCAGGGGATATGGAATGCTTGTCAGGTGAGAGGTGCTGGGGGCTAAGAGGAGGTGAAGAAGAAAGAGCAACTGGAGGTGGAGGTGGAGGATGTGGTGGCAACAGACGAGGGGATGGAGGTGGTGGTGGCAGAGGAGGTGGCAGTGGTGGCGGTGGGGGTGGGGGAGTTTTAGGTGGATCTGGAATGCTTTCTAGAGCTTCTTTGGTCTGAGGAGCTAGACAGCTTTGGCAAACGGGTTTCTTTATCCTAAAAGAGGGAGGAGTTGGTTTGTGCGTTGGCGGAGGAGAAGGTTCTTCAGGATAGTCATGGCGAGTGACGATCACAGAGGGGACTGCAGAGGCCTCTGGCTCCGCTACTTCAGCATGAGGTGTTGGAGGAGACAGAGAAGAACGAAGGCAAGGAGATTGAACCACATTCTTGGGAGGCTGCTCTAGCACATTCTCTCCTTCCTGGGGCCAGATGCTGTGTGTGGGCGATCGGAAGGATTTCACATCAGGAGACTTCACTTGCTTCATTTCTTGCAAAGCCTGCTGCTCAAACTGCCTGGCCTTCTCTTTCACAGTCAGCTTGGAGCCACTCAGCTTGTGGAACAGCGGGCTGGTAACATCAACAGCACTAGGCTGTCGTTCGGTTCCTTCCTCCTTTGCTCTGAATCTCTCCTGTTGCCACTGAACAGGGTCCATGATAACTGGCCTGCTCAGGGAACCAGGTGTGTGTCTCCTGGTGACATGCGTTGGTACCGTCCACGCCCGGTGGCTGCCCCGCCAAGAGGCCTCTCTCAAGGCTAGGCTTGAAGGAGAAAGAGTGTCTAAGGTGTCATTTCTCCTTTGCAGAAAGGGAGCAGCGGCAGGGCTTTGACTAAGACCTTCCACATACAGTGGGTTTTGAGTGGTTAATGGGTTCTCATCAGACAAAAACGTGATGTTACTTGCAGATTTGGGGAGGTTATTGTTCAGTGATCCATTGATATTAGATTGCTTGTGAGCCTCAATAGCACGGGAAGCAAAGCTGCTTATAACTCTCTGACGGTCTCCTTCTTCTAAGACTGATTTTTTTCCCCTGCTTTGTTGGAAATGGTAGAGAAGAAAAAGACTTGAAAGAAAAGAAGATAATCACAGGTGAGGAAACATGCATGGACACATAATTATGAGAGAGAAAAAAAAAAAACAAACAACAAAAAGAAGTACTTATGATATGAATCAGAGCCATTAAAGCACTTCTAGCAAGCTACTACTAGCTAAGGGATCACGTTTACTACTCAACTGGGCAAGACATTTACATCTTCTTTAAGGAAGAAGAATGTGAGGAGGAAGAAAAATGAAAACAAGACTTCAGCTACTTAGCAAGTTCAAAAGAAAAAAATATTTATATTTCAAAAGTATCCGTAGTATCTCCCTAGTGACACAAGGTCCCTGTGAATTAGAGAAGAGGAGCTGAACCCACTCAGCTGAGATGCATGTCAGACCCAGACCAACCTTCTGACACTCAACCTTAAAGAATCACCAACCTGGGTGTTTCATTTGTGATGGACATCCTGAAGTGGAAGTATCAATGTGTGTAGGAATTTCACCTCTGCACCATGTTACACCAAATGAAAAAGCTCTATGCTGAATTTCTAAACCAAAAGTAGGAGGTCTCATGGTTTACCTAATGCCTCCAAGTGCTTCATTAACATTCCTTCCTCAAATATTTTTAGTACCATGAATGCCTGAGCAGATTTGATGATAAACAGGATTTAAAAATTGATAGCCCTACACTGCCTGCTAGGAAAGTGTGCCCTTAGAGACATGATTTAAACAATGCTCACCGGAGGCTGAAAGAAACTTATTTCCCATCAAGCTAGGGCAAATTTAAGATATTGGCCAGTGTCAGAGCTAAAAACAACCCCTTTATCCTTTCTGAAGAGATCTAGTTGGAGATGTCCCTGCTCACTGCAGGTTGCGTGGACAAGATGACCAAAAGATCATCTGTGATTTCCCTCATCAGCAACAAGGTGGAACCAAAGTGCATTCCCATTGCTGCCATCTACAAATTTATTGTAACTAAACAAGATATGAACATGAAAAAAAATCCCTCAGCCAACCAACCACCTACTCTGAAAAGCTCTCTGAAATATCAACCAGATCTGTAAGCCAGGCTGTGGTGAGAACGTGATGGTGTAAGGGAACATTAGAGTAGAAACAGGTTATAAAGAATTAATTCCACTTTTGGACACTTCATTTTCAGCTTAACTACTTCTGCTTCATGTTGCTGCTCCACTTTTTTGAACACCATCACCGAATTGCAGAATTGCCAGAGTTGTAAGGGAACTCAAAGATCATCCAGTTCCAACTCTCCTGCCATGGGCAGGGACACCTCACACTAGATTAGGTTGACCAGAGTCACATTCAGTCTGGCTTTACAAATGTCCAGGAATGAGGCTTCCACCACCTCCTGAGGCAACCTGTGCCAGTCTCTCACCACCCTCATGGGGAAGAACTTCTTCCTAACATCCAATATGAATCTACCCATTTCTAGTTTTGCTCCATTCCCCCCAGTCCTATCACAACCTGACACCCTAAAAAGTCCCTCCCCAGCTTTCTTGTAGCCACCTTCAGATACTGGAAGGCTACATTAAGGTCATCTCTAAGCCTTCTCAGTCCTCAGCCCTCTCGAGTCTGTCTCCATAGCAGAGGTGCTCCAGTCCTCAGATCATCCTTGTGACCCTTAAAACATTCCTGTTTTCTGCTGTTAAGCAGCTGAAGTTCATCACGAGTAGCAAGGATTTCTCCATACACACACATAAAACACCAAAAAGCTTATTTTTTTAGTGACTTAGAGCTTCCCATATTTTCAGAAAACCTTCTGAGGTAAAAGCTCTTAAGTCTCATATCTACCAAAATCCATTAAAATTTAGAAAAAAATGGGTTAGATTTTATTAACAAAGGAATAAAGATGAACAAAGATTAGGTGAACATTGGAAGAGGAAGTCTGGTAAGACTGTTTCGTACCTTTTTTATTTTATTTTACCTTTTTGTGTTGTTTTTCACATCTCAGGTCCTACCAAATCTAAATTAAAAGAAATTTAACCTCTAGTGGTTCAGTATTCCCTGGGAAAACAGGAAGAGAAATTTAAATAACTAGATACTAGATGGGAGTTAATTAAGAGGATATTAAGTTTTATCTAAGTTATTTAATACATAAAAGTGCTCCAAAGTCTTGCATTTAGTAATGAAACATGTTTGCTTCTTGTGTTTTTAAATTTTGAGTGGGAGATCAGAGAGAGAGAAAAACTCCAGGTTCCTATTAGTCACAGGGATGTGAAAGGACCAATAGAAGAGTAACCTCCAGGGGTGATTCTCCCATTTGTGAGTAACACCCATCAAAGCCTCAAAGGGTTACACAGAATCACAGGATGTCAGGGGTTGGAAGGGACCCAAAGAGATCTTCCAATCCACCCCAACCCTGCCAGAGCAGGACCATAGAATGTAGCATAGGTCACACAGGAACACATCCAGACAGGGCTGGAAAGTCTCCAGAGAAGGAGACTCCACAACCTCTCTGGGCAGCCTGCTCCAGTGCTCTGTCACCGTTACAGTAAATAAGTTTTTCCTCATGTTGAGGTGGAACTTCCTGTGCTGTAGTTTACATCCATTGTCCTGTTGTAGGGCATAAGTAAGCAGAGGCTGCCCCTGTCCCTTTCTGACCCCCAGCCCTCAGATATTTAGACAGTGTTTAGATCCCCTCTTAAGCTTCTCCTCTCCAGACTAACCAGCCCCAGGGTTCTCAGACTTTCCTCATCAGGCAGTTCTCCAGTCCCTTCATCATCTTTGTAGCCTCCATTGGACTCTCTCCAGTAGATCTCTGTCCCTCTTAAACTGGAATGCCCAGAGCTGCATGCAATATTCTAGGTGTGGCCTCACCAAGACAGAGTAGAGGGGAAGGAGAACTTCCGTTCATCTGCTGGACACACTCCGCTTCATGCACCCCAGGATCTCATTTGCCTTCTTGGCCACAGGGGCACATTGCTGTCCTATGCATACCTTGCTGTCCACCAGTATTCCCTGGTCCTTCTCCACAGAGCTGCTCTCTAGCAGATCACATTCTAACCTGTGTCAGTGAATAAAGTGTCCCTGAGCACTGGGGTTCCTCAAACCCCGTTATGTCTAAGGCATGCCTTTGGGCAGAACAGAACTGTATGAAAAGCAGCTGGCTTCACAGAAATAATAAACTATTTTTGTCTTCTAAAGCAGTGTAGTTTGAGGTCACTCACTCTACTCAAAGGCAAGAGAATGAAGAGATTGTGAACTTGAAGGCTCATGCAAGATGACATAACCGTTATGCTAATGCCAAATATTATTTCCAAAGCTTCTCAGCTCCTTCCTTGCCTCCCATGACACCTCTTAAGGCTGAGGTTATGCTACAACCCCCTTCTATGTACAAGTACTAGAATCCATGTTTATGGATAGGTAATTTAGCCCAGTAAACATCACCAGACTTGTTACAGGTTAGAGAATAGTTGGGCTGAGGCTACCCTGCAATTCTCTTCTGTCTATGTACAGGTATTTGAATCCATGTTTATGGAGAGGTATTTTAACCAATAAACATCACCAGGCTTGTTAAGAGTGAGAAAATGGTTGGGCAGCTCTTTTCCAACCAAAAGGATTCCATTAATCTGTTGCTCCCCAGTTGGAAGCACAACTCTGAACTGAAAGAGGTGGTACCTGCTTTGCAAGGAATTGTAAACAGCAGCCAGGAAAGTTTTGTTTGCATCCAGTTGTGCGATCTTAAGTCCATGAGCTGAAAGCAAACCTCAGATTTTTTTTTTTTTTTTTTTTTNTTTTTTTTTTTTTTTTTTTTTTTTTTTTTAGGCAGTAGGACTCTTTGGCTTTGGAAATAATACCATTCAAGTTCAGCAATCATACTTCATCTCCCATTGCCAGGAAAGGATAAAGAAGGATTGAAGTATTGAAACTTCACAGTAAATGTCTTTCCTTGGTCAATGGACAAATAAAAGATGAGGTTTGGGTTGCAAGATTTCGCTGGAATTACTGTAAGGTAAAGTAATTAGTGTTTCTAGTGGCTACAAATATCAGGAGAATGAAATGAGCTTACTTACTGATGCCTATGTATCCAAAGGCAGAGGAAAATGAAAATGATCAGACAAGGCAGATTTAAAACTAAAGAGCTTGGTTTCATTTTGTTTGCTATAAACACCAACATTAAGAAAAGAAGACATGAGGCAGCACCACCAATGAAAGATGACTAAAGACAACTAGAGACAGGAATTCTGTACCAAAACTTCTTAAAAAATGTTAATAAATGCTATTTTCCAAAGAATAATTTCCTAAAGTATAGCAGTGCCTTGAAATCAAATTATTTGACAAGGAGAAAAGCAGAAAGTTTTTTTTTAAGAAACAATTTATTTATCTTCTTTAAAATCCTAAAGATCTTAATTTATCCTGTAAGGATATTTTCTAGCTTCTTTTTAATTATTTCCTTAGCTTGCTGGTTTGAGTTTATCTTAGCTGCATGGAAAGGCATCTGAGAGGAAATATCCCAAACATGGCATCTTTTGTGGTATAATGAAAACAACATCTACTCAACAAGAACATAAACCTGAGCCTCAATGCCAGTCCTGTAAGTTTGCACCTAGATATTGTAATATTAAAGCATAAAGAAATCTGTAGGCCAATGCCAAGCATGTTGAAGCCTGTCCTGGGTTTAGCCTAAGGGATTCAGCAGAATCAAATGCAGGTTTGTCCACTGGCATCTCCAGTTCGCAAGGATGTCAAGGGTTGGAAGGGACTCAAAGAGATCTTTCAGTCCAACGTGCTGCCAGGGCAGGACCTAGAATCTAGTGCAGGTCGTACAGGAACACATCCAGACAGGGCTGGAAAGTCTCCAGAGAATGAGACTCCACAACCTCTCTGGGCAGCCTGCTCCAGTGTTCTGTCACCCTTACAGTAAAGAAGTTCTTTTTCATGTTGAGGTGGAACCTCTTGAGCTGTAGTTTACATCCATTGTCCCTTGTCTTGTCACAGGGTACAAGTGACCAGAGGCTGTCCCTGTCCCTTCCTGACGCCCAATCCAATATTTAGACAGTGATTAGATCCCCTCTCAGGCTTCCCCTCTCCAGACTAAACAGACCCTGGGTTCTCAGCCTGTCCTCATCAGGCAGTGCCCCAGCCATTTCACCATCCTTGTTGCCCTCTGTTGGACTACCTCCAGTAGATCCATGTCCCTCTTGAACTGGGGAGCCCAGAACTGGATGCAATATTCTAGGTGTGGCCTCACCAAGGCAGAGTAGAGGGGAAGGAGAACCTCCGTTCATCTGCTGGACACACTCCTCTTCATGCCCCCTAGGATCCCATTGGCCTTCTTGGCCATGAGGGCACATTGCTGTCCCACAGAAAACTTTGTGTTCACCAGATGATATTTAAGGTCCCTTCCAACCCAACCCACTTTATGATTTTATGTTTCTAAGGCAAGTACAGGCTATTGCTGAACATGGTGTTTTTCACCCTTCCTGCCCAAGCTTTAACATCTCACAAGGGCCAAAGGCAGGGATTAGCAGAAGCTGTTCTTGCTTCCGCTACCACTGCTCTGTTCATAGACGAAATCTCAAGCTCTAGACTGATTTCAAGCACAGACTGCACTGCCCAGAAGTACAGCAGCTCCCTCATGCCTCCTTAGCATTTCATCAACTTCACCTCAGCACCTGGAAAACTGCAACTTTCCAAGCCAAACAAATTATGACTGAACACAGAGCAGAAGTGGAGAAACTGGGTGGTCCTCAATGCTAACAGCAGCACTCTCTACCTGCCTTGCTGCATTGTTTGGTTTTCAAATGGAAGTATAGAAAAGTGTAGCAAGCTTATAAACAAAGCCCCCAGCAATGGACAATACTGACTGGCTGTTTTCTGCTGTAATATTGTCAAAGAGAGTTGAATTGTTGCTGGAGCCCACCACATTCAGCTTTACAGAAGCAGGAAAATGAAGAGGACTGCAATATTCTTATTAGGAACAAATAATAATTAAAAGATACATTCATGGAACCATCAGTAATTCCTCTGTTCTGATAGTTCCTTTGTCTTTCAACATTCAAACACATTCAAATTTAGAAAAAAAACCACCAAAACCAAACAACTCTTTACCCAATAGAATATTTCTAATTATAGCAAAAAATTGGGGATTTTGGGGCAGTCATTTTACAATAGCAGTGAAAAACATGGTGCACTGGCACTAAGGGAGCCCAGCCCAGGCTCACCCTGGTAGCAACAGCCTGCTGTAAGCTTTTGCTCTGGAAAAATTCATCTGGTTATAGCTTGCTTTTCACCAGCTCAGTAGGGTTATGTTGCTTCTTTCCTCTCCTTTTATAGAGCCAAGCTACTTTATTTCCTGGATGTCTGCAAATGCAAAACAGCTGGGGAAAGACCTTTTCATGAAGGGAAGCCATTGGGACACAGAGTGTATAAAGTGATAGCCTTGGCCTTGGATGCTGCTCTTTGCCTGAGGAATCCAAAGGAATACTTACATGGTGCTGTCACCGAGCTCTTCATAGAGGTTGTTGGCAGCTGCACCAGATGGTTTGCCTGCTGGAAGAGCCATCTGGATCCTAGCAGTCTTGGCACATTCAGCCTGGCGCCTTTGGCGAGCCATAGAGAGAAGGAGAAATGCTCATTAGAAACATTCTGAGCGCAAATGTAAACCAAGGCATAAAGTTCTCTGGTTTTTTTCAACAGCCTGAAACCACCTCTGGTCTTTGTTGTTTTCAAAGCAATAATAAAGTGGTGCAGGCAGGAGAGGTGCAGCTGCCACTGTCCCCAGGACAGCAAAGTTCATTTTTGCTTAGACTCCTGCCAGCTGCAGGACAGCTGAAGGCCACCCTCACAAAGCTTCATGGCTGAGGTTTGGTCTTGCATCCACCACCCAAGCCTGTTGCTAGCAGAGGCCCCTGGCCTGAAAGGAAATAAGGTGAAACTGCAGGGTGCTCTGTGCTTATTTAAGCAAGTTTAGAGTAATTTGGTACCAAAATCTGCTACTTCTCACTGTACAGTGCCAGCTGGTGTGGTTTGCCCAGTCCAGGGTCTTTCATGAACATGGACATGGACATGGTAGGGAGCCATGGTCTAGGAGGGCAAGCCTTGGTCTGACTTGCTCCACGGAGCTCTGCTACCACCTACTCACAGATGAGCCCAGAGGTGTCCTGAGGGAGGAGTGGGTGGTGGATACCAAAGGATGGAGGAGCATCAAAGCCATGCAGAGACACTTTTTCAATGTTTTCCTGGATTCTCCAGCTTTCTGCTATTTGTCCTTAGCGGAATTCTAGAGGTCCCTCTCAGATAAATGTCTCCTGAGCAGCAGGATGTCTCTGAGGTATTGGAAGTGATTCCTCAGGAATCATATACACACTGGCTTTGCCACTGCTCTCACAGGGAGGTTTCTGTCTTGGCTATCCAGGATTAACAGTGGAGAGTGTAAGCTCTCCAGTCAAGCACTTCAGTTGAGTGCCAAGAAACTGTAATTTTAAATACAAGTGTCTGACGAACTATAGCACTTCCAACTTTCCTCTCATTAGAGCTGGCTGGGAGGTTTCTGTCTTGACCAACTTGAAAAAATCACAGATTCATAGAATGGATTAGGGTGGAAGAGACCTTCAAGACCATCCACTTCAAACTCCCTGCCATGGGCAGGGACGCCTCCCACCAGCCCAGGCTGCTCAAGGCCTAATCCAACCTGGCCTTCAAGGAGTGGACATCCACAGCCTCCCTGGGCAACCTGTGCCAGTGTCTCCCCACCCTCATTCTCAACAATTTCTTCCTCATCTCCACTCTCAATCTCCCCTCTTCCAGCTCAAAGTCATTGTCCCTTGTCCTGGCACTCCCAGCCCTTGTCCAAAGTCCCTCCCCAGCTCTCCTGTAGCTCCCTTCAGGTACTGGAAGGCTGCTCTAAGGTCTACCTGGAGCCTTCTCTTCTCCAGGCTGAACAGCCCCAACTCTTGCAGCCTATCTCTATAGAGGAGGTCCTTTTTCATTTGAGCTGGCTGGGAAATTTCTGCCTTGATGAACTGAAAAAAAATATTTCTTTTTTGTTGTTGTTGGGTAAATTCACTGTGAAACAAATTCCTCTTTACTCTCTAGTACACAAAAACTGTAGTTGAATGTCTAACTGAAGGGACCCAACTGATGCACCTTGCTTTAGTTTTGAGAGTGGCCAACACTTGAGCCTTCCTAGGAAAGCCTGACCTGCACCTGCTTGCTTGGGGGGCACCACACACATGGAAATGTGGACTCTTATCTCTGCAGCAAACAGGCCTTGTCCTGACCCATGGCACATTTAACGTGTGTTAGCGTGTTGTTGAGGAAGGCCTAAATTGGCCAGAATGGGCTTGACCATATCCTGGCTTGCCCAGACACGTTCTTCTGCTCTCCCTCTCTCTTTTGTGAGGAGAAGCAACTGTGGGAAAGAGGACAAAGAACCTGGAGCCACTGAGTCTAAGGACCCTGGCTTGCCCAGACTTGTTTTGCTCCTGTTTACATCCTGTGGTAAACAAGGTACATACACTTGGCTTGTGCCTGCTTCGTGCAAGGCCTACGTTTCCCCAGATTTGGGTAAAGTAAGCCTATGGATTCACCTAATACGGTTAAGCTTGGGGCTGACTCTCATTCTGATTGGCTGATCTGTGTCCAAAGGCCCATTAGTCTTGGGATGTATTTAAAAAAAGAGATGAACAGGTAGAGACAACGTGCTTGCAGCTTCTGTTACTGTCATTGCCTCTGCCTTATCATGCTCTCTCTGCTTCTGGCAGTGTTCTGCCTCACTGCCTTATTGCATCTGCCATATTATGCTAAGCTATAACTTAGCCCTGATGCATAATAACAAGCCCTGATACTTTGGGCTTATTTGCCTGGAAGATGCCTGCTTTCAGTTTACCAGGAACAGGCACAAATACCTCCATGTGATAGGCCTGCTTAGCCAGCGTAACACCCGTGCCACAACTGCACATCTGCCAAGACATCCTTGCCTATACCTGCAAGCCTCCTGCCAAGATGAGGAACCCTGGAAGGGACACACAAATTGTCCAGAGGAATCAGGACCAGGTCAGAGATTGTCTGCCTCTTTCCCCAGCACCCTGTGACATCCAGGAAGAATCAGAAGCCTCAGTGGCTAAGAAGACACCAACAGAACCCTCTGCAAGTGTTTGGGTACTGTCTGAAGCTGTAGTTAGTCCCAAGGAACCAGGAGATTAATATCTGTGAGTAAATATTCAAAAGCCTCAAAGCCTCTTTAGCAACCTCCGTAATTGCATCTCAGTGAATCCTAACCTTCTGCCATAAGCAGAAAGGAGATCCTTGAGTCCATCTAGTGGACAAGCGATATAATTAACCACAAGAACCTCTCTTCAGTTCAACTGAGTTTAATGTTCTAATATTGCTAGTTATTTGTTCTAGATCCAATTATTCCTTTGTATAATGTTTGCATGACCGTTGCGAAGAATTACTATTAAAAATTACTGAGTGGGTAGTGAGAGTTTTGAATATTAAAATTAATAAACAATATTATATTTAAAAAAAAATCCCATCTTATTAATTAATACCCTCTGTTACACATGTACTAATTAAACATACTGAGTAGTCACACAAGTATCTTAATCTCGAAGGTGTTCAGGAATTAACTCTTAGTCAACATCAAGTACCTTGCCTTAAACATAAAGATTGGGAGAGGCTGCCAGTACTCCTCCACAGGGTGTTAGAAACAAAGCTGAAAGGAAATACTTACTCTTTGAATCTGTTTTGTTATGCGTGAAAAGAAATAAAGAGATAAAAAGCAAGGTTAAATGAATTCCATATGCATCAACACTCCTCAGCAGTGAAACTAACAGAGTTGTAAACTAGATGCTGCTTAATTATTAGTTCTATGCATATAATTACAGAATTAATTAGGACATGCTTAAAGAATCATCATTTCTGGAGCTGTTGAGCTGCTATTTGGGATCCTCTTCAAACATGACCCTGAATTACAGTGGAAAAACTGCTTGGGGTTGAGGGAAAACATGCAGGAGAAAACCTGACAACATGGATACACCTCACAATACTTCTTCAACAGGTGGACTTAGTAGGGATAGATGCATTTTTAGAGCTGTTTTCTCATTTTAACAAGTTGATTTCAGCATTTAAAAAAAAAATAATTTCTCATCTCAAGAATGCTGCAGAAAACATCTTCAGTGGTGAAAGAGTATGAATTTTGTGGGCTGTTTAGAAGGTAAGAGTCCTCTGAGGTTAGTAAATAATGAGTAAATAACACGTTCTTGATGATTACCTTTTGGGGTTATATTGGACAGTGTATTTCAAGGGCTTTAATTAGGAGGGAAAAATAATGATTGTTCCTAGCTTTTTAATGTGGGCAACAAACTGCTCTTTGCCAATGATAAATTAATATTGCAGGATGGTAGGGGCTGGAAGGGACATCTGGAGATCATTGAGTCATACAGATTCACCTAGAGAATGTCACACAAGAACATGTCCAGACAGATTTTTTAACGTCTCCAGGAATGGAGACTCCACCACCTCTCTGGGCAGCCTGTTGCAGTGCTCCATCACCATTAAACTAAAGAAGTTCCTCCTTGTGTTTAGATGGAACTTCTCATGTTCAAGTTTGTGCCTGCTACCCCTTGTGCTGTCACTGGGTGCCAATGAAAAAAGTCCAGCCTGGTCCCATCCTCCTGACACCTACCCTTTAAGTACTGATCAGCACTGATGACTGCTCTCTTCCAGACAGCCCCAAGCCTCTCAGCCTTTCCACATCACAAAGATGTTCCAGTCCTTTCAGCATCTTTGTAGCCCTTTGCCCTCTCACTCTTGAAACATTACTTCAGATGAGGCTTCACCAGGGCAGAGTAGAGGGGCAAAAGAACCTCCCTTGACCTGCTGGCCACACACTTCTTGATGCATCCCAGGATGCCACTGGCTTTCTTGGCCATGAGGGCACATTGTTGGCTCATTGCCATCCTGCTGTCCACCAGGACTCCCAGGCCATTTTTCCCCAGAGCTACTCTCCAACAGGTCAGGTCCCAGCCTGTACTGATCCATGGAGTTTTTCTTCTCCAGGTGCAGGACTTGACACTAGCTCTTGATGAATTCCATTTCACAGGATCACAGGATGTCAAGGGTTGGAAGGGACACAAATAAATCATCGAGTCCAAACCCCCTGCCAGAACAGGACCATAATCTAGCTCAGATCACAGAGGAACACATCCAGACAGGCTTTGAAAGTTTCCAGAGAAGGAGACTCCACAACCTCGCTGGACAGCCTGTTCCAGTGCTCTGTGACTCTTACAGTCAAGAAGTTTCCCCTCGTGTTGAGCTGGAACCTCCTGTGCTGCAGCTTACATCCATTGCTCCCCGTCCTATCACAGGGAGCAAGTGAGCAGAGCCTGTCCCCCCACTCCTGACACCCATCCCTCAGATATTTATAGACATTGATTAAATCCCCTCTTAGTCTTCTCTTCTCCAGACTAAAAAGCCCCAGGTCCCTCAGCCTCTCCTCATCAGGCAGTGCTCCAGTCCCCTAATCATCCTCGTAGGCCTCTGCTGGACCTTCTGCAGCAGACTACTGTCCCTCTTAACCTGGGGAGCCCAAAACTGAACACAGTACTCACGATGGGGTCTCACCAGAGCAGAGTAGAGGGGGAGGAAAACCTCCCTTGATCTGCTGGACACACTGTTGGTTTGATTTCTCCTCACCCAGCTCTCTAGCCTGTCCAGGCCATGCTGGATGGGAGCGCAGCCTGGTGAGTACCAACCACTACTCCATCTTCAGCATTATCAGTTTTCAGTGATTGTTATTTTTACAAAGTTTAGTAACCTGATGTTGAAAGCACAGAAATCATGGGACTACAGCAAAGGAAAAGTTTGAAGCATCAAGAAATGGTGTTAATTCCACCCTGGTTGCTGGGGGTATGGCAGTCACATCTACCCCACTCAGTGTCAAACTGCAGCACTCACTCTGCCAGAAGTTTATCAGGGAGCCACCTGAACCTCTTTTTGAAAAGGAAAAAGAGGGTTGCAGAAACTACCTGTAAGTTTGCGGACAGATTTTGGTGTTGATATCAACATTAAAATCCTTCTTACTTTCCTTGTCACTCTTCAGTGACCTGTTTCTCATGCAAGTACAATTTCATCACGTAATAGAATCACAGAATGGTTCGGGTTGGAAGGCACCTGAAAGATCATCCACCTCCTACTAGCCCAGCTTACTCAAGGCTTCATCCAGCCTGGCTTCGAACACCTCCAGGGAGGGGGCATCCACAATCTTCCTGGGCAACCTGTTCCAGTGGCTTCCCACCCTCAATCTAAAGAATTTCTTCCTAATCTCTAGTGCCAGTCTCTTCCAGCTCAAAGCCATTGCCAATCCTTGTCCTATCACTCCCACCTCTTGTCAGAAGTCATTCCCCAGCTCTGCTGTAGCCCCTTCAGATACTGGAAGTCTGCTCTAAGGTGTCCCTGGAGCCTTCTCTTATTCAGGCTGAACAATCCGAGCTTTTGCAGCGTATCTCCATAGCGGAGGTCTCCCAGCTCTCTGATCATCCTCATTGGTTTTCTTTGGACCTGTTCCCAAAAATACCAGGAGAATAGAGCCAGCCTTTTCTCACTGATGCCCAGTAACAGGACAAGGGGCAATAGGTGGAAGTTGAGGTATAGGAGGTCCCATGTGAACCTGAGGAAGATTTTTTTCACTGTGAAGGTGACAAGAGCACTGGAACAGGCTGCGCCCAGGGAGGTTGTGGAGTCTCCCTCTCTGGAGATATTCAAGAACCATCAGTGTGATCTGCTCCAGGTAATTCTGCTCTAGCAGGGGGGCTAGACCAGATGATCTTTTGAGGTCCCTAACAGCTCCTGACAATCTATGATTCATTCTATGATTCTATGTCCTGTTGGATCAACCTGCTGGGCACCCAACTACAACAAAAATGTGTGGGTTTTGAGAAACTAAAGTTAGACAGAACCCTTAAAACTCTTTAAAGGCATCCATGATCTCCTGATGACCTAACAGACATCAAGGTAACACAGTGCTATTAGATCTCTTAAAGAAACAGGCAATTCAGATCATAACCCAGTTGTAGGCTGAGCTGGTTCAAGCAGCATTCCACTGGAAGCAAATTTTAGATATAGTTTTGGGAGAAGCAGCACTGAGGCACTGACACCTCACTGCCCTCCACACAATGAAAGGAGCAAATCTCAAAGATTTTTTTTTTTTTTTTGGAGGTAGAGACCAAAGCAAACACAAAAAGAAAACAAAAAAAAATCTTGCGGAGGGTGCTGGAAACTGCTTCCCACCTGGTCCTGTGGAGCAGAGCTGTTTTCCATTATGGGGGCATAGAATCATAGGATAGAATCATAGAATTGTTTCAAATTGGAAAAGACCTCTAAGATCAGTGAGTCTGACCATGGCCTGAGTCTACAAAGGCTGGTGCTAAACAATGTACCTCAGCACCACATCTCTGCAGCCTTTAAACACTTTCAGGAATGAGTATTAAACCACCTCCCAGGATGGAGACTCAACCACCTCCCTGGGCAGCTTGTTTGATTGTTTGAACACCCTTACACTGAAGAAATTTCTTCTATTATCCAACCTAAACCTCCCCTGCTGCACCATTTCCTCTCATCCTACCACTTCTTACTAGAAAGAAATGACTGAACCCCACCTCACCCCAAGCTTCCTTCAGGGAGCTGTAGAGAGCAATGAGCCTCCTCTTCACACTGAACACCTCCAGCTCCCTCAGCTGCTCCTCAGCAGCTATGTTCTCCAGACCCTTCCCCAGCCTTCTCTGGACCTGCTCCACCCCCTCAGTGTCCTTCTTGGAGTGTGGGCTGCAAAACAAACCACTACTCAAGGTGTGGTCTTGCAATCACTGCCCTGGTCCTGCTGGCCACACCATTACGGATCCAGGCCAGGATGCTGGTAGTCTTTTTGGCCACCTGAGCACACTACGGCTTCATCCTCAACTGTCTGTCAGCTGCCAACCCCAGGTCCTTTTCTGATGGTCAGCTTTCCAGACACTCTGCCCCAAGCTTGGTGTTTGTTGTAACCCAAGTGCAGTACCTGGCATTTGGCCTTGTTGAATCTCATCCCACTGACCTTGGTCCATCGATCCAGCCTGTCCAGGTCCCTTTGCAGAGCCTCTCTACCCTCAAGCATGCTACATTCCAGGGAGTTCACCCATTTTGCAGTGAAGAGAGGAAGCTATGGAGGCACAGACCATCATCTCTAGAGGCTGAATGTAACCATTTCCTAGGTCTAGTGCACAGAATAATTTCTGTTTGCATTTGGAACAACCAGAAGTGCTTTGAGGGCTAAGAGCATGCATGTGGAATTAGAGATCTTTGGTGACAAGAAAATGGCAGAATAAATCTGACAGCCTTTAAGTCCAAATGCATTGATTTTAACCATGATGTGATGTTGATCCTTTAATTAGTCTATCAGCCCAGCATCTTAAACCGCTGGAGTCTACAAGAGGTACGTGGAAATATCATGAAGGTTCTTTCTGGCGTATGCTGCTTTAGTGCTAAAATGGCACAAAAATCAATTCTTCAGGAAACATTTGCAGTCAAGGAGCTTACAGCTAGGGAAATAATAGAACGGGGAATTATAGATGCAATAAAAACAAGTTGAGTGGTCTCTTTGCCTGAACTACACAATTTGAATGACACTGAACTGTTGGAGTGGGTCCAGAGGAGGTCCACAAAGATGATCAGAGGGCTGGAGCACCTCCTCTATGGGGACAGGCTGAGAGAGCTGGGGCTGTTCAGTCTGGAGAAGAGAAGGCTCCAGGGACACCTTAGAGCAGCCTTCCAGTACCTGAAGTGGGCCTACACGAAAGCTGGGAAGGCAACCTTACAAAGGTTTGTAGTGACAGGATGAGGGACAATTGCATTGAGCTAGAGAAGGGCAGATTTAGTCTGGAGTTGAGGAAAGAATTCTTTAGAGTGAGGATGATGAGACACTGGAACAGGTTGCCCAGGGAAGTTGTGGATGCCCCATCCCTGGAAGTGGATGAAGCCTTGAGCAACCTGTGCTAGTGGGAGGTGTCTTTGCCCAAAGCAGGGGTTTGGAACGGGATGAGCTTTAAGGTTCCTTCCAACCCAAACCATTCTATGAAATTGATTTTTGAGCCATTTATTGAAATAGAACCTTTTCTGCTCATTTTCTTTTGACATTTTCTGGATCCTGCACTTCAATCAGATGTCTTTGTGTTTCAGTAGGTATTGTACAACAGCAGCTGCACTACCACATCAGGAAGTACAGCCAGATGCTCTTCCCATGCAGTTTTCCTTTTCCTGCGCAGCCCACATCAAGCTGGGAACAACTCCTCTGCTGAGAGGAAAATGAAAACTCTTTCTCTGTATAATAATTTCCCTCTACACTGCTCTGGTGAGACCCCAGATGGAGCAAGGTGTCCAGTTTTTCAGCCCTATTCCAAGAAAGATCTGGGCATGCTGGAACGTGTCTAGAGAGGGCCATGAAGATGATTAGGGGCTGGAGCTTCTCTCCTATGAGGACAGGCTGAGAGAGTGGGGTTTGTTCTTCTGAAGAAGACAAGGCTCTGAGGAGTCCTTATTGTGGCCTTCCACTATCTGAAGGGGACTACAAGAAAGCTGGGGAGGCACTTTTTGGATGTCAGGTAGCAATAGGACTGGGATGAATGAAGCAAAACTAGAACTGAGTAGATACAGATTGGATGTTAGGAAAAAGTTGTTCCCCAGGAGGGTGGTGAGCGACTGGAACAGGTTGACTAGGGAGGTGGTGAAAGCCTCATCCCTGGGTGTTTTTAAGGCCAGGTTGAATGTGGCTCTGACCAACCTGATCTAGTAGAGTGTGTTGTTGCCCTCTTGACAGTGAGGGTGGTGAGACACTGGAACCCAGAGAGATTATGGATGCCACGTCCCTGGAGGTGTTCAAGACCAGGCTGGACAGGGCTCGGAGCAACCTAATCTAGTGTGAGGTGTCCCTGATCAAGGCAGGGGGGTTGGAGCTGGATGACCCTTGTGGCCCCTTCCAGCCCTGACAATTCTGTGATTATTTTCAAAGCAGTTCTGCCAAGAAATGTAGGTGGTTGAGCCTACATCCCTGGAGGTATTTAAAAGACAAAGAGATGTGGTGCTGAGGGACATGGTTTAGCACATAGAGTGAAGAGAATGGCTGTACTCCGATCTTCAAGGTATTTTCCAACCAAAATGATTTTATGGCTCCATGTAGTATCCCTGCTACAAGGTTGCTACCACCCAAAGGAGGAGTACTTACTGTCTGTAGCTGACCATAACTATTAAAATTGCTGGCATACAGCAAAGGATGATGATGATAGCCAGAGCGAGGAGGGCACCTTCCGTGTAGCCTACAGCCTGTGCCTGCTTCTTGACGTTTGCCACCACGTCTGGGGTGCGGATCTCCAGGATGCGTCCCCCCTGCCCCAGGTATGGCTGAAACTCTTTGTTGATGTCCAGCAGTTTGCCATCCAGGAACCTTCAGTGTCAGGAAAAGAAAAACTATCAGAGTCAAGTTATTGTAAATCTTAAGCATAAAGTCACAGATTGGTTTGGGAGGAACCTTTTACGATCACCTACTCAAACTGTCTTGCAGTCAGCAGGGACATCCTGCAGTCAGCAGGGACATCTGCATCTAGAGCAAGGTGCTCAGAAGCCTGTGTAACCTGACCAGGAATGGCTCCAGGAACAGGGTTTCTGCCATCTCTCTGGCCCAGCGTTTCACCACTCTCAGTGTAAACAAGTTATTAAGTCTGCTCTAAATCTCCCTTTTCTAGCTTAAAACCACTCCTCCTTGTCCTGCCACAGGCCCTGCTCAAAACTCTTGTCTCCAGCTTTCTGCTGGGCCCCTTGAAGTGCCACCAGAAGGTCTCCATGAAGCCTTCTCCTCTGCAGGCTGAGCAAGCCCAACTCTCCCAGCCTGGCTTCACAGCAGAGGGCTTCCAGCCCTACCAGTATTGCTGTGGCCTCCTCTGGCCCTGCTCCAACAGGTCCCTGTCTGTGCTGAGGACTCCAGAGCTGGCCCCAGCACTGCAGGGGGGAAGATCTCAGCAGAGGGGCAGATTCCCATCCCCATCCCTACTGTCCACACTGCTGGGGATGCAGCCCAGGAGACAGTCAAATGATCTCATTTCCTATAGCGTGAAAGACTTTTTACTGGGAGACTTTTTGATAGCAAATAGTATGTTCATTAGAGAAATTCACTTTAGGATTTGGAAAACATACATTGGCCAGGAATTTAACTTCCATAGGAAAAGAGAAACTCTTGGATCACTTGGGCAATGTTTTAAAATTAGAGCAGGGTATATTCAGGTTGGACATTAGGAGGAAGTTCTCTACAATGAGAGTGTTGAAACACTGGAACAGGTTGCTCAGGGATGTGATTGAGGTCCTACCCCTGGAGACATTCAAGATCAGAATCAATGTGGCCCTGGGCAGCCTGCTCTATTTGGAGATGTTCCTCCTCAGTGCAGGGTTGCTGGACAAGATGTAAGTTTGGAGATGGCTCTTCATTTTCTCCTCATAGATTTGACTTTAATCATAGAACTCTTTTCATTGAGAAAAACCCCCAAGAGTCACAGATTGCATTGGGTTGGAAGAGACTCTCAAAGGTTAGCTTGTCCAACCCCCCTGCAGTGAGCAGGGACATCTCCAACTAGACCAGAGTGCCCATGGCCACAATGAGTCTGATATTTAATGCCTCCAGGGATGGGGCCTCAACCCTTCCAACCCAATGCATCTGTGCCTGTGAAGTGAGAACTTGATTGTCTCGTGAGATGCTAAGGTAAAGGCTCAATTATAAACAATAGGAGACAGCCATTGAGATAGATCAGGATCCTGATGGCTCTTAGCTGCAGCAGAACAACAGATCCTAACACTGCAATGGTTCTTCAGGAGAACAAATGTGAAAAACACTGAGAGCAAAAAAGCCAAAACAAACGAACAAAAACGATAGCTAAACATATTCTGGAATGATTTCTGTGCACAGACTCTGAATGACTAAAGGAAGCCTGAAATAGTTTTTCTTTCCTTAATGTGTTCTTCAGGCAGAAATGACACTTCCAGAAGACCATTCCTTCTATGTCTCCATCAACATTAACACTGTTGAGAGTGACCCTGCAGAAAAGGACTTGGGGGTGATGGTGGACAAGAAGCTGAATGTGAACCAGCAATGGGCACTTGAATCCCAGAATGCAAATCACATCTGGGGATCCATCAGAGCAAGTGTGGTCAACAGATTGAGAGAGGTGATTCTGCCCCTCTGCTCTGGTGAGCCCTCACCTGAAGTGCTGTGTCAGCTATGGGACCCCAACACAAGAAGGACATGGACCTGCTGGAGCAGGGCAGAGGAGGGTCACAAAGATGATGAGAGGGCTGGAGCTCCTCCACTATGGGGACAAGCTAGAAGAGTTGGGGTTGTTAAGCCTGGAGAAGAGAAGGTGCCAGGGAGACCTCAGAGCAGCCTTGCAATATCTGAAGGGAGCCTCCAAGAAAGCTAGGTGGGGGTTTATACAAGGGCTTGTAGTGATAGGTTGAGGGACAATGTTTTTGAGCTGGAAGAGGGGAGATTAAGACTGGATGGTGGGAAGAAATTCTTTAGAGGGTGGTGAGATGCTGAAACAAGTTGCCCAGAGAAATGTGATTGAGGCCTCATTCCTGCAGAGATTCAAAGTCATATTTGATGAGGTCCTGAGCAACCTAATCTGGTTGGTGATGTCACTACTCACTGCAGGGGCGTTGGACAAGATGACCTTTGAGGGTCCCAATGTATTCTGTGTGACTCTGATTCTATGCTCTGCTGATATTCACAACTAATTCATGGATTTCTTCCTGGCTTCTGAGCAAAAATCCCTTCTCACAGCTTGAACCTCTGCAACGACATGAGCACAAGGCATAACTCAGCAGAAAGGGAGCTCTGCTTCTTTTGATGCACACTAGATGTCACTGCTGCATGGTCCTCTGAGCTAGCAGAAATATTCGGGTTGGGACAGCACTAAATCTCTGGCTGATTTTTACAACTCTTCAGTTAAGATCCTTTTAGCATTTTCTTGACAAACCTCTATTTTAACAGGTCCATAACTCAGCCACACACATTTACTCCATGATGGAGTGTGACACACTGTGCAAAAGGCTCAGACAGTCTAAGCATTTTATTTTTAATGGGGACCATATTTTAGATTCATCTAGTTTTTTTTATGCTCCAATAAAATAAACCTCTTTTTCATAGAAAACATTAAAAAATAAAGGTTCGCTTTAGTATGTGAAATTATCTAAGTGGCCTCAAAGTCCTGTAGGAGTTTCTGGAGCAGGGAGGAAATAACAAAGCATGGCAACTTTTTAGACTCATTTTCTCAGAGTGACAGAATCATAGAACTGTTTTGGTTGAAAAAGTCCTCTAAAAGCACCCAGTCCAGCTGCCAAACCAACACCACCATGGCTACTAAACCATGACGTCAAGTGCCATGGTCGCACCTTTCTTAAACACCTCCAGACTCCACCACCTCCCTAGGCAGCTTATTCCCATCCCTGACCACTCTTGCAGCAAAGAAGTTTTTCTTGTCTCCAACCTAACTCTCCTCTGGCACAATTTCAGGCCATTTCCTCTCCTTCTATCACCTGATATTAGGGAGAAGAGGCCAACCCCCACCTCATTGCAGCTTTGTTGCCCTTCTCTGGACTAGATTCAGCCCCTTGCTTGGAGGTTATAGAAGTTTTGCCACATAGAAAGCAAACTCCTTAAGAGGAATTTAATTTGGAAGCTACTCCACCAAATGTTCTGCAAGTTCTTACAGTGAAATCTAAATCATGTGTTTGCTGAGGCCACTCAGCTCAAGGGAATGGACTGCGCCCAGTGAGGTTGTAAGTTCCCAAGATGCAGGCAGAGTAGGTGTAGGGCAATGTCCCAACTTCAACAGAGCAGGATAAAAACCACTTGGCTGGCAGAAACAGATCAACGGGCTTTGAACTAGGCCACAGAAAACACAGAGAAGCAACAATTGATTGACTCACTTGAAAAGTTCGCTCCTCATGATGGCTCTGTTGGTTTGCGGGTCAATGGCGTAGACCATCAGGTCAGACTTGCTGTAGTCCTCTTCAGAGTAGCCATCCCCAAACCTCCGTGCACCGATGGATTCCACTACCACTGTCGCGCCAGGAATCTGATCTTGGATGTAACGTTCCAAAATCCTAAAGGTGACATGGAGACAGAAAGCTGCAGTGATTGACTTGTGCTGATCTAGACTGACAACACCCAGAAAGAGATGCTAATAGAGACAAACCACAGGCTTAGCAGGATTGGGTTGGAAGGGTCCTTAAAGATCATCCAGCCCCAACCCCCTGCCATGGGCAGGGACACTTCCACTGGCTCAGCTTGCTCAAGGCCTCATCCAACCTGGCCTTCAACACCTCCAGGGAGAGGACATCCAGTACCTCCCTGGGTAACCTGTGCCAGTGTCTCCTCAGCCTCACTCTCAACAATTTCTTCGTCATCTCCACTCTGTCTCCCCTCTTCCAGTTCAAAGTCATTGTCCCTTGTCCTACCTCTGCATGCCCTTGTCAAAAGTCCCTCCCTAGCTCTCCTGTACTGGAAAACTGCTCCAAGTTCTCCCTGGAGCCTTCTCTTCTCCAGGTTGAACAGCCCCAACTCTCCCATCTGTCCCCTCAGGGGAGGTTCTCCAGCACTCTGATCATGTTTGCATCCTCCCCTGGACCCTTCCCTTCTTGTTTTGGGGTCCCCAGAACGGGGTGCTGTTTTCCAGGTGGGGTATCCTGAGAGCAGAAGAGAGGGGGAGAATGAGCTCCCTCCTCCTATTCCTCACACAACCTGAAAAATGGTTGGCAAAGGTAACCTTCAGAGGACTTCCAAAGAATCTCTGCTCAAATAAAACCTCTTCAATGCTCAACTCTTGGGAAAACCTTAGCAGTGTTCAGAGAGGTCATCACAAATAGTCTCCTTAATTCCAATTTTTCATATTTATGACATCAACTTAGTTTTAAATGGCTTGTGGGAAATGCCATCTATATTTCACACAGAGAAGCCCTGTCATCATTTTATGAGGCTCTGTGATTTCAGAATGCTTTGATTCCAGCCTTAGGCAGGACACACAAAAGAATTTTTCAGCTGCAGAAACAACTACCTTACCCATTTTCAAGGGGGTGTATTTCAGCTGGGCCTCCAATATAGCACAACATAGAATTATAGAATTATTTTGGTTGGAAGTGACCTCTTAGTTCATTGAGTCCAGTCCTCACCCTAATACCTCCAGGACCATTAAACCACATCCCAAAGTGCCGTGGCCACGCATTTCTTGAACACCTCCAAGCATGGAGATTCCACCACTTCCCTGGGCAGCCTGTGCCAATCCCTGGACCACTCTTGCAGCAAATAATTTTTTCCTCATCTCCAACCTAACCCTCCCCTGGCGCAATTTCAAGCCACTTCTTCTCATTCTGTTGCCTGATACTAGGGAGAAGAACCCACCCCACTCCATCCTGCTTTTAGAGAGCAGAGGTCTCTTCAGCCTCCTCTTCTCCACAATAAACACCCCCCAGCTCCCTCAGCTGCTCCTCACCAACCCTGTTCTCCAGGCCTTTTCCCAGCTTTATTGCTCTTCTCTGGACCTGCTCCAGCCCCTCAATGTCGTTCTAGGAGTGAAAGGCCCAAAACTGAACCCAGCCTCACCAGTGATGAGTACAGGGGCATGATCACTTCCCTACTCCTGCTGGTCACACCATTGCTAATCCAGGGCAGGATGTTGGTGGCCTTCTTGGCACCTGGGCACACACTGTTGTGTGCCATCTGTCAATTCTCACACCTAGCCCCTTTTCCACAGGGAAACTTTCCAGACACTCTGTTTCACATATCTGGTGCCCGTAAGAAGGCTGGAGTATCAAGCTGACACGTTTGCTATAGGAAAAAAAATAAGATTCAGAAGTTCTAGGAACATACAGAAATCAGCAGTGGCTATGCCCAAAGCAGAACAACAATAAATAAAACCACATCTGTCCAGAAGATTTAATCAGAAGCTGTCCCAGCACATACTAGACTAGCGTAGCTGGACATTAGGAAAAAGGTCTTCACAACGACAGCGATGAAATACCAGAGAAGATTGCCCAAAGTTGTGGTTGAGGCTCCATCCTTGGCAATATTCAAGGTCAAACTTGATGGGTCCCTGAGCAACTATCTATTGGAGATGTTCTAATAAGATGGGACCATTAAGATTGTTCCAAACTCCCTGCCATTGGGGGGTTCCCAAATCCTAAAGGTGAGATGAAGTCAGAGAGCTGCAGTGATTGACTCATGCTGATCAAAACTGACAGCAGCCCAAATAGGGATGCTACTAGACACAAACCACAGGCTTAGCAGGATCATAGAATGGGTTGGGTCGGAAGGGACCTTAAAGATCATTTAGTTCCAAGTCCCCTGCCATAGGCAGGGACACCTTCATCAAGCCCAGATTGCTCAAGGTCCCATCCAGTCTGGCCTTGAACATCTCCAGGCAGGGGGCATCTACAGCCTCCCTGGGCAACCTGTGCCAGTGTCTCCCCACCCTCACTCTCAACAATTTCTTCCTAATATCCAATCTCAATCTCCCCTCTTCTGGCTCAAAGCCATTGCCCCTTGTCCTGTCACTACAAGCTCTTCCCAAAGGAACATGCCGCCTGTTATATCAAGGATGGAACAGGCTGCAAATGAAAACAAATCTCATCAACTGGACATCAATGACAAATAAATTATTTGGTTTAAAATAAAACCTTTTGCAGCTGCTGAGGTTACATTTTGAGTTTTGTTTTTTCTTGTTTTCCTCCTGACAGAAGGTTCCAAAAGTAAAACTGTCCAAGTAGTATGGTGATGCATCAGCATTTGTCAGGACCACTGATTCACACATCCATCCAGTTTCTCTGCTCTCTCTGCAACTTTAGAGTGTCCAAAACAGAAGCTTTTGAAGAATCCAAGTTTGTCACACCCAGCTCCTATCCTAGTAGTGAATATATACCATGAGTACAGGTCTGCTGTTGTTGGAAATACCAAGGTCAAGGTTGTCTTACACATTGCTGGTTGACTGACATGGTCCAAACAAGCACTCTTTGTGGGCTGGAGCTCCTCTCCTATGAGGACAGACTGAAAGAGTTGGGGCTGTTCAATCTGGAGAAGAGAAGGCTCTGAGGAGACCTTACTGTGGCCTTCCTGTATCTGAAGAGGACTACAAGAAAGCTGTTGATGGACTTTTTATGGTGTCAAGTAGTGATAGGACTGGGGCGAGCAAATCCAAGCTAGAGGAGGGGAGATTTAGATTAGATGTTAGGGAAAGTTCTTCCCCATGAGAACGGTGAAACACTGGAACAGGTTGCCCAGGGAGGTGGTGGGAGCCTCATCCCTGAGTGTTTTTAAGGCCAGGAGGGATGTGGCTCTGAGCAACCTGATCTAGTAGAGTGTGTTGTTGCCCATGGCAGGGTGAGTTGGAGCTAGATGATCATTGAGGTCCCTTGCAGCCCTGACAATTCTATGATTCCTCTTGTTTGCAGGGATGAAAACCTCCAGTTTTCTGCTTCTGGAACACACTAACCTGAGAGCTGGTGCAATAACCTGTCCCTGCCACCTCAGCATCATTAATTCTGCCAGATCAACCTTGACAGAACACATGTGGGGAAATGTAGGTTGCTATTAAAAAAGCCTTCAAACCTTTTGTGGATGTTAACTGACCAAAAGACACCAGAAACTATCTTTAGAATGGCCTTTTGCACAAGCTGTCATACCATAGGATGGATTTGGCTGGAAAAGACCTCCAAGAGTCCAACCCCCATCCCACTCCACCAAGGCTGGTGCCAAATCATGTCCCACAGCACCACATACATGCAACATTTAACTCCCTAATTAGTATACAAAGATTTTCTGTTGCTTCACTGGGGGATGCCTTTGTTTCTTCACACAGAGCTATCCTGCAGGTTCAGGTTGACTATCACAATAAAATGTTTCCTTTGGTTCAGTTTTTGTCCTCTCACTCCAAGAAGGACATTGAGGGGCTGAAGCAGGTCCAGAGAAAGGCAATGAAACTGGTGAAGGTTCTGGAGAAGAGGGCTGGTGAGGAGCAGCAGAGGGAGTTGGGAGTGTTTATTGTGGAGAAGAGGAGGCTGAGGGTAGACCTCATTGCTCCCTACAGCTCCTTGAAAGGAGGTTGGAGCCAGCTCATGTGTTGGTCTCTTCTTCCAAGTAACAAGTGGTAGGATGATAGGAAACAGCCTCAAGTTGCAGCAGGGGACATTCAGCTTGGAGATTAGAAGAAACATCTTCCCTGAAAGGGTTCTCAAATAGCTGGAACAGGCTCCCCGGGGAAGTGGTTGAATCCCCATCCCTGGAGGTGTTTCAAAGAGACAGAAATGTGATGAAGACATGGTTTAGCACCAGACTTGTCAGAGTTAGAGAATGGTTGGACTGGATGATCTTGAAGGTCTCTTCCAACCAAAATGATTCTATAGTTACTTCACTCAAGACAAATACCCTGTAAGACTGGAAGATCATAATGTTGAGGTCCCTTGTAGCAGAACGGTCACAACATTCAGTGCCACCTTCTGTGGTGAAATAGTGTAGGTCTTGTTGACCTGTCTGCTTCCACTGATGAATCATTTGCCATGACTCTAATGTCTGTCTTTACTGAAACAGTGGTCAGGCATCAGAACAGGCCGCCCAGGGAGCTGGTGGTGGAGTCATCATCCCTGGAGTGACTGAAAACCCATGCAGACATGGCACTTCAGGACATGGTTTAGTGAGCACAGTGGTGTTGTGTTGATGGTCAAACTGGATTATCTTAGAGGTCTTTTCCAACCTTAATGATTTTATGAATCTCCTTTTCCACAAAATTCTGGCATGGCTTCTGCTGGAATTTATTGCCCTGGAGAATATCACAGAATTGTCAGGATTGGAAGGGGCCTCAAGGATCATCCAGTTCCAAGCTCCCTGCCATGAGCAGGGACACTTCACGCTAGATCAGGTTGCCCAGAGCCACATCCAGCCTGGCTTTAAAAACCTCCAGGGATGAGGCTTCCACCATCTCCCTAGGCAACTTGTTTCAGGCTCTCACCACCCTCATAGGGAACAACTTTTTCATAACATCCAATCTGAATGTACTAATTTCTAGTTTTGCTCCATTCCCCACAGTCCTATCACTACCCAACAACCTAAAAAGTCCCTCTCCAGCTTTTCTGTAGCCCACTTCAGATACTGGAAAGCCACAGTAAGGTCTCCTCAGAACCTTCTCTTCTCCAGGCTAACAACGCCAGCTCTCTCACCCTGTCCTGATAGTAGAGGAGCTCCATCCCTGTGATCATCCTCGTGGCCTTTCTCTGGACTTCTCTTAGTCAACACGTGATGGAAGAATAAATATAATACTACTTCTTGGCCACAAGAAAGAGGCACAGTGCAATTATTGGCTTTTACTGACATGGCAAGAAGACATCAGAAAGTACAGTGGGACGATAGCAAGATTCCATCTCAAAACAACAAATTCTATGTTTGGGTTGGAAAATGCAATAAAAATGCACTGAAGACTGAAAAGTAGTAATTAAAGGAGGCACTTAAAGATAAGGAAGTTCTCTGTAGGGTTATTTGAAAAATCATCCAGCTGAACTTGTGCTGCTGAGAGCACTTCTGTGTTTTGAAGTCCTGCTGGAAGTGACTACCTGCTTGTAGCACTGCTCATGAGAAACTGGGGGTTTGTGATGCATTCTTTCAGCAATGACAGCATCTGCAGTTCTGCTGGACACATCAGCAAAAGTGAGCTCAAATTAGAATCACAGAATGGTCTCAGTTAGAAGGGACCTCTAAAGCTCATCTAGTCACAGAATCACAGAAAGACACAATGGTCTGGGTTGGAAGTGATCTTCAAAGGTCATCCAGTCCAACCTCATCTGCAGTCAGCAGAAGGATCCTCAACTAGATCAGGTTGCCCAGAGCCCTGCCAAGCCTCACCTTGTATACCCCCAGGGATGGGGCCCTAAACATCTCTCTGGGCAACCTGTTTCAGTGCTGAACCACCCTGACAAGTCTGTCACTTGTTCCTGCAACAAGGGTGATGACCATCCTCCCAGCCCTGGTGTAGGGAGCGTAGAACCAGCAACTTAACAGGGGCTTTCCTACTATATTTACCTCTGCAGACAGAATTGTAGAATGATTGATTAGGTTGGAGAAGACCTCTAAGATCATTAACTTTCAACCTGAGACCACCATGGCCACTAAACCATGTCCCCAAGTGCCATGTCCCCAAATTTCTTGAACACTTTCAGGGATGGTGACTCCACCACCTCCCTGAGCAATCTGTTCCAATACCTGACCACTCTATCAATAAAGAAACTTTCATGTAATGAGAAGAAATGTCGCCATCTTTGTCACCATTGCCTGCACAGTTCCTACCAGGAAAATGAAAGACAGAAGGATTTTTACTGTTAGGGAGAACACGATCACAGAATCACAGAATATTAAGGACTGGAAGGGACCTCTGGAGATCACAGAATCATAGAATGTTAAGGGGTGGAAGGGACCTTGAAAGATTATCTGGTCCACCCCCCTTACCAAAGCAGGATCACTCCACTGCCAAAGCAATGAGGCCCTAAACATCCTGAAATATCAAAGATTGCTCTTTTTTTGTCATTTGGATGGAAAGGCAAAGAAGCACAACTGCGATGGCTTGTAGAACTGTCCCTTGGCTGGTGGCATTCTGCTACTCAGAACATTTCTGAAATTAGCAGGCCCCAAAATGTGGGCTAAGGCCCACAGTCTGTGAGCTGCTGTGTATCTGAGGCATGGCAGGGCTGAGGTTGCTGCACTTTATTACGGAAACAGGAAACAAGATTCTGATGGGTACAGGCCTAAGTGAAGAGAAGCACCCTGGCTTCATAGCAGACAGGACAGGTAACCCTCAATTGCCCACTAAGGGATTGCAGCCCATGGATGGCATCTTCAGGAGCAAGCTGAGAGATCCCCAGGGTCAAGCCTCTTCTGCCCTGGCTGGTGTCCCAGGAGGACTCTGTCCCTTTTGCCTTCCTGGAGATGTTCAAGAAACATGTGGACATCGTTTAATGGCCATGCTAGTGTTGGGTTCATGGTTGGACTCAATGATCTTAGATGTCTTTTCGAACCAAAACAATTCTCTGATTCTCTACCTATCAATGGACTGAGGAGAAAAAACATTGATAATCTATTTTAACACAGTTAAGAGTTCTTTCAAGGCACTCCACAGTATCCCATCCAAGGGGTGGTTGTCTGGCTTTATGTAAGGTCCCAAGCATGCTGGAACTTCAGTGCTGCCTCAGAACATCTGATTCCATTATACACAGCCACATTTCAAGTGTGTTGAGGTTCAAAAAGCAAAAGTGTAGAGTCCTGCACCATGCAGCAGTACAGATCAGGGTTTGACTTTCTGGAAACCAGCTCCATGGAGAAGGACCCTGGTATCCTGGTGAACAGTAAGTTACCAATGGGCCAGTAATGTGTCCTTGTGGTCTAGAAGGCAAATGATATCCTGGAGTGCATTAAAATGAGTATGGCCAGCAGGTCTAGGCAGATTTTCCTCTCCATCTATTCTGCCCTCCAAATGTGCCCTGGTCACATTTGGAGCATTATGTCCAGTCCTGGGCTCCTAAGTTCAAAAGGGACAGGGATCTACTGGAAAGAGTCGGACAGAGACTACGAGGATGATGAAAGAACTGGATCCTCTATTTGATGAGAAAAGGCTGGGAGACCTCGGGATGTTTAGCCTGGAGAAGAGAAGGCTGAGAGGAGATCTTCTTAGTGTTCACAAATACTTGAAGGATGTGTGTCAAGAAGAAGGGGCCAGGCTCTTTCCAGTGGTATCCTGTAATAGGCCAACGGGCAATGGATACAAGGTGGAACTCAGGAAGTTCCAGCTCAACATGAGGAAAACCTTCTTTACTATATTGTTAGGGTGCATTTACTCATCACTGGAATAAAGTCCTAAGGGAGGCAGTGGACTCCCCTACACTAGACAGTTTCAAGGCTCAGCTTCACAGGATGCTAGGCAATCTCATTTAAACTATATTCTCTATATTCTTACCTTGAGAAGTTGGACTCTCAATCCCAAGCACAAATCCAGGATGGGTGGCAAATGGCTGGAGAGCAGCCCTGAGTAAAAAGCCCTGGTGGTCTGGGATGATGAAAAGCTCAACATGAACCAGGAGTGCGCATGCACAGCCCAGACAGCAACTGTGTCCTGGACTGCATTAAGAGCAGCATTACCAGCAGGGCAAGGGAGGTGATTCTCCCCCTTTACTCTGCTCTCATCAGACCCCACCTGGAGTACTGTGTGCAGTTCTTTAGCCCCCAATACAAGAAGGACATGGAACTGTTGGAGAGAGTCCAGAGGAGGGCCACGAAGATGATCAGAGGGCTGGAGCACCTCTGCTATGAGGACAGGCTGAGAGAGTTGGGACTTTTCAGCCTGGAGAACAGAAGGCTTTGAGGAGACCTTGTAGTAGTCTTCTAGTGTCTGAAGGGGGCCTACAGGAGGGCTTAGGAGGGACTATTCACAAGGTCTTGTTATGACAGGATGAGGGGGAATGGGTTTAAACTGGCAGAGGGGAGATTTAAATGGGATGTTAGGAGGAAGTTCTTGACAGTGAGGGTGGTGAGATGCTGGAACAGGTTGCCCAGGGAGGTTGTGGCTGCTCCCTCCCTGGAGGTGTTCAAGGCCAGGCTGGATGAGGCTTTGAGTTACCTGTTCTAGTGGGAGGTGTCCCTGCCTTTGGTGGGGGGTTGGAACTGGATCATCTTTGAGGTCACTTTTAACCTAAACCATTCTATGTGCAGTCCAGAGGATATGAAAAGGTTTTTGGAGGCAAGCACCTGAAGTGTCTATTGAATGACTGCAAGGATTACAACACTATCAGAAACATCAGCTGAAAAGATGCCCATTGTATCCCTCAACAGACCCAGTCTCCCAAGCCAAGGAGATTGTGATGTTTTAAATCCTTTCTTATGTGGTATGTGCTTCCTTTAGCTGATTTCTAGTCAACAGACTGCTCAGGACTATGCTGTGTAGATCATAGGATCACAGGGACACAAAGAAATCATTGAGTCCAAATCCCCTGCCAGAACAGGACCATAATCTAGCTCAGATCACAGAGGAACACATCCAGACAGGCTTTGAAAGGCTCCAGAGAAGGAGACTCCACAACCTCTCTGGGCAGCCTGTTCCAGTGCTCTGTGACCCTTACAGTCAAGAAGTTTCCCCTTGTGTTGAGCTGGAACCTCCTGTGCTGCAGCTTACATCCATTGCTCCTTGTCCTATCACAGGGAGCAAGTGAGCAGAGCCTGTCCCCCAACTCCTGACACACATCCCTCAGATATTTATAGACATTGATTAAATCCCCACTCAGTCTTCTCTTCTCCAGACTAAAAAGCCCCAGGTCCCTCAGCCTCTCCTCATCAGGCAGTGCTCCAGTCCCCTAATCATCCTCGTAGGCCTCTGCTGGACCTTCTGCAGCAGACTACTGTCCCTCTTAACCTGGGGAGCCCAAAACTGAACATGGTCTCACTAGAGCAGAGTAGAGGGGGAAACCTCCCTTGATGTGCTGGACACACTCTTCTTAATACACCCAGGATCCCATTGGCCTTCTTGGCTACAAGGGCACATTGCTGTCCCATGGACAACTTGTTATCCTCCAGGATGTCCAGGTTGCTCTCCACAGGGCTGCTCTCCCACAGATCACCTCCCAACATGCACTGGTGTAGTTTATTATTCCTCCCCAGGTGCAGGACTACATCTGGTGGAATTGAATTTGATATTTCTTAACATCAATTTCCAGTGGAAATTACAAGGGAGAATCTGTCATGGCAAAGCTGTTCAAATCACTGTTTATTTTTTTGTGAAAAATCAACACCATTTCAGGAACTCCCCACTCCTCTTGCATGCTCCCTCACCCAGGACTGCAATTGGTGTCTAAATGTTATCTTTGCAGTGGTGGCATCTCCATCCCTGGAGGGATTTGAAAGCTATGTAGATGTGGTACTGAGGGACATGGTTTAATGGTGACCTGGCAGTGCTGGGTTAATCTTAGAATCAGAGAACTGATTCTGTTGGAAAAGACCTATAAGACTATGGAGTCCAACTATGAGCCTACCATCTCCATGGTCACTAAAACATGTCCCAAAGTGTTATGTCCACACATTTTCTGAACACCTCCAGAGATAGGTACTCCACCACCTCCTTGGGCCCATACCAATCCCTGACCACTCTTGCAGCAAAGAGACTTTTCCTAATCTCTAACCTAATCCTTCCCTGGCACAATTTCAGGCCATTTCCTCTCCTTCTACACCTGACACTAGGGAAAAGAGACCAACCCCCACCTCACTTCTATCTCCTTTCTAGGAGTTGTAGAGATCAGTGAGGTCTTCCCTCAGTCTCCTCTTCTCCAGACTAACCAGCTCCAGCTCCCTCAGCTGCTGCTCACTAGTCCTGTTCTCCAGATCCTTCACCAGCTTTCTTGCTTTGCTCTGGAAATTCTCCAGCCCCTCAATGTCCTTCTTGGAGTGAGGGGCCCAAAACTGAACCCAGTATTTGAGGTGCAGCCTCACCAGTGACGAGTACAGGGGCATGATCCCTGCTCTGTTCCTGCTGGCCACACCATTGCTGATCCGGGCCAGGATGCTGGTGGCTTTCTTGACCACCTGAGCACACTGCTGGCTCATCTTCAGGTGACTGTCAAGTAGCACCCTGATGTCCTTTTCTGCTGGGCAGTTTCCAGCCACTCTACCTCAAGCCTGGAGCCTTCATTGGGTCATTGTGACCCAAGTGCAGGACCCAGCACTTGGCTTTGTTAAATCTCATACAGTTGAACTTACCTTGTTGATTCAGCCTTGTCAGATCCCTCTGCACAGCCTTCCTACCCTCAAGCAGATCAACACTGGTGCCCAGTTTAGTGTCATCTGCAAACTTAACTGAGAGTGCACTCAATCACCTCATCCAGGAAACTTATAGAGATATTAGCAAGAACTGTCTGCAGTACTGAGCCCTGGGGAGCACCACTTGTGACTGGCCTTCAACTGGGTTTAACTCTATTGACCACAAGTCTCTGTGCTCAGCCACCCAAACAGTTCTTTACCCAACACAGCCTGTGCCTGTCCAAGCCACGAGCAGTCAGTTCCTCCAGGAGGATGATGTGGGAAAATGTGCATGATAAAATCCTTTGTTTGTATTGGAAAGTATTCGTGTTTCCCATTACCTGTCCCTCCATCACAACATGTCACAGCCACTAGGCCTGAAGAATAGCACCCAGTGTAAATTGCACCACTGTAAATTCAGCTTTTTCTTAGAGCTCCATCACCCAAATAACACCAGAGAGAACAGAGAACAGTAACTTCCCTGAGACGCACAACCTCAGCCTTTTGGAGATGTGCTTTATTTCACACGCTGGATTTTGGTGGCTCTGCTCTGGACCATGGTAGGGGCAGCTCTGAACCAAGTTTCAGCCTGCAAATGTGGGCAAATGCACAAGCAAAGGAGTGCTGATTCTCTATCTTCTCTAAAGGAAGGGCAAAATGTTGACTGGGGATGGACAGTGCTGTTGCTCAGTCAGTTCTATTGCCCATCCAAAACCAACTTTGATTTTCAGGGCCCTTAGCCTGAAGAAGAGGAGGCGGAGAGACCTCATGGCTCTCTACAGCTACCTGAAAGGAGGTTGGAGTGAGGCTGGTGTTGGCCTCTTCTTGCAAGTGACTAACCATAGGACAAGAGGAAATGTCCTCATGCTGTGCCAGGGGAAGTTTAGGCTGGATGTTAGGAAAATTTTCTTTGCTGCAAGAGTGGTCAGGCATTGGAACAGGCTGCCAAGAGAGGTGGTGGAGTCACCACCCCTGGAGGTGGTTAAGAAATGTGTAGACATGGCACATGGGGGCTTGGCCTAGTGGTCATGGACGTGTTGCGTAGAAGGTTGGACCTGCTGATCTTTGAGGTCTTTTCCAACCTTAATGATTGTATGATCATGGCATAAATGGAGTGGTCATGCTGAATGTGAACACATACCCACTGAATGGCTCCACATTTGTAGAGGAAATAAATATATTACCCTATGAGCTGATCTTTGTTTTGCTCCACAAGGGTGGGAGGTACATTTGAGACGATGACTTGCATATCCAACTGATTGACCACAGAGACCTGGAAACAAAAAGTGATTTACAATTGGTGTCACATCTTCCCACACACACACACACAAAAATAATTAAAAAAAAAAAAATTAAAAAAGGAGTAAAGGAGTAATTACTTCCCTGTCCTTACAGCTGTGCCTTAATGTAGGGATTCCTCATTTTAATTATGAATAAGATTGCTGGGGAATCTTGATTTGCTTGGCAGCCAAAAGCAACAAACAGCAGGCAAAGATTTATCTACAACTGGAATTGCAGGACTGAATCAACTGATAAACAATTTACACCGAGGCAAATGCAAACATGATTATTTCAACCACATTGATACTGCTTGATTAGGAAATCACAAGAGACTTTGAAGCCATCAGTGAAACTTCAATTTCAATCTCTAAGTTTTTAGCTTCTTCTTCTTCTTTAGAGCATAAAACTGTGCATAATCAATTTTACAACTGAACTCTTTTCTTTAGAAGTCCAGAAACAAACAAACAAAAAAACACCCAAAAACCAAACACAACCAAAATGCTTTTGATATACTCAATGGGAAGATACTGGAACAGGCTGCCCAAGGAGGTTGTGGGTGCCCACTCCCTGGAAATACTCAAGGCCAAGTTGGACATAACCTTGAGCAACCTGGTCTAGAAGGGCCATTCCAACCCAAACCATTCTATGATTCTGTGAATACCTGTGTGCTTTGTTTAAAGAAATAATAATGAAATATTGCAAGATTCCACCATAGAACAGACTGCCAGATTCTGCCTCAAATCTCCTGATCTGGCCTCCTGAAGCTGTTTCTATCCCCTATCCCCCCACCAAAGTCTGCTAGTGAAATGATGCTTTTTTTCCCTTTCCTTTTAAAGACTGGTTCGCTTTGCAATAGTTCTCTGTCTGCTGGCACAGTCAACTACCTCCTTAGGTTGTGGGAGGACAATTACTCCCTGTGCTAGTGCAGAGCCATGGGATGGTTTGTGTTGGAAGGAACTTTAAAGATAATCCAGTTCTAACCCACATCACTGGCAGTGACACCTCCAGGGAAGGGGCATCCACAACCTCCCTGGGCAACACGTTCCAGTATCTCCTTATTGAGTGTATGAAAAGCATTTTGAGGTTTGGGTTTTTTTGTGCCCTTTTAAAGAAAAGAGTTCTGTTGTAAAATTGATTATGTCCAGTTTTATGTACTACAGCAGGTTGCTCAAGGCCTTGTCCAATCTAGCCTTGAACACCTCTAGGTAGGAGGCCTCCACAACCTCCCCGGGCAACCTTTTCCAGTGTCTCACCATTCTTACTGTAAAGAATTTCTTCCTAATCTCCAGTTTCAATCTCCCCACTTCCAGCTCAAAGCCATTGCCCCTCACTGAGAAGACATTACTTCCAACTTGGTTCATGTCATGATAGCAAACCTTGTCCTCCAAAACTATACTCCATGTAGAGGATCCTGGAGGCAAATTTGGGAAAGCAGAACAGCATTAAACCTGACAATGTAAGAATCATCCCTCCTAAAATAAACAACAAAACCCAAACCACAACCGCCCCCTTCCCTCCCAAATTTTCAAAAGGGAAGCACTTCAGCAGACAAGCATACAGGGTTGTTCTACACTTTGGCCACAACAACCCCAGGACCCAGGCAGCACTACAGGATGGGGACAGAGTGGCTGGAGAGCCCCCAGGTCTGGGGGTGCTGGTAGATAGTAGCTGAACACGAGCCAGCTATGTGCCCAGGTGGCCAGGAGAGCCAATGGCATCCTGGACTGGATCAGGAACAAGGGAGGTTATTTTGCCCCTGTACTCAGCACTGCTCAGGCCACCCCTTGAGTGCTGTGTCCAGTTCTGAGCCCCTCTATTCAAGAGAGATGTTGAGGGACTGGAATGTGTCCAGAGAAGGGCACCAAGGCTGCTGAGGGGCCTGGAGTACAGCCCTGTGAGGAGAGGCTGAGGGAGCTGGGGGTGTTCAGCCTGAAGAAGAGGAGGCTCAGGGGAGAACTCACTGCTCTCTACAGCTACCTGAAGGGAGGTTGTAGCCAGGTGGAGTTGGTCTCTTCTCCCAGGCAAATAGTGACAGAATGAGGGAGAACAGTCTCAAGTTGTGCCAGGGGAGGTTTAGGCTGGATGTTAGGAGGAAGTTCTTCACAGAGAGAGTGATTGGCATTGGAATGCGCTGCCCAGGGAGGTGGTGGAGTTGCTGTCCCTGGAGGTGCTGAAGAAAAGACTGAATGGGGCTCTTAGTGCCATGATCTAGTGATTGGATCAGGTTGGGTGATAGGTTGGACTGGATGATCTTGGAGGTCTCTTCCAACCTAGTTAATTCTATGATTCTATACTTGGACATCAAACACTAAGTCACCAGCTTTGAAGCTTAATTCAGCGTTAAATATTTAAATGTTCTTGACATGTCATCAGATGCCCTGCCCTGCACCTACAGGCTTCTGCGTGAGAGGAAGAGAATTCTAATGGACTCAAGGGAAAAGGCAGGCTAAGAGCACTGAAAGGAACTTTAAAGATATCAAAAGTTTATTAGAATTAACTTCATTAGCAGTAGGAGCAACCATTGCGCACCTAGGTTCAGAGGGCTGCATAAATGCAACACTTCAAAAAACAGCAGCAGCTCTTCTGACATTAAAGGAGTCACAATTGTTTGCACCACATGCAGAAAAAGCCCTACTCTAATCACCTTCATGTTAAGCTACAGTAACACAAGAATGCTGATCAAAAGCAGTGTGAGAAGCAGGATGGAGGTGTCTCATCCTCTGCTCTTCTCTTGTGAGACCCTATCTGAAGCACTGGGGACCCTAGCACAAGAGGGACATGGAAGTGTTGGAATGGGTGCAGAGGAGGCCAGAAAGATGATCTGGAGAGCCTCCTCTCTGAGGACAGGCTGGGAGAGTTGGGGCTGTTCAGTCTGGAGAAGAGAAGGCTCCAGGGAGACCTTAGAGCAGCCTTCTAGTACACTATTACATGAAGTGATCTACAGAAGAGCTGAGGAAAGACACTTGAAGAGGGCTGAAATGCCAGGATGAGGGACAATGGCTTTGAGCTAGGAGAGGGGAGACATAATTTAGTTGAAGAAGAAATTCTTTAGAGTGAGGGTGGGGAGACACTGGAACAGGTTGCCCAGGAGGCTGTGGCTGCCCCTTCCCTAGAGTTTTTCAAGGCCAGGGTGAATGAGTAACCTGGGCTAGTCCCTGCCCATGGACACTGACCTGGAAGTTTGCTGCATTACGGAAATCATCTCAGTGTTGACAATCACGGTCCCATAAGTGATATCCCTTTGATCCCAACCTTCATTCACTTGCCACTTTCTCATGTTTAAATCAAGCAAGGTGGAGCCTACAAAGAGTCTTGATTATTGTGGACCTAGTCCTTAGGGACATGGTTTAGTGTTGACTCTTCAGAGCTGGTTTGAGGGTTCAACTGCATGAGTTTTCATCTCTCTCCCAAGTGGATGTTTTCTGTGATTCTACGATTATTAATGGATTCCTGGGAACAGCTTATGCTGGGAGCTGAATGAGGAAGGGCCTTGGTATCATCTGAACCCCCCCCCCCCCAAGTTTGATTATAGATAAGATCATGCTGAATATTCACTGTACACATTTACTTAATACCTGTAAGTACTTTCAACAAGCTTCCTCTAAAAGGTAATTGCTATATTTCTTTTGTTTCACGGAGGCTAAAACAGGAAATTCCATCACATGGAACTAAATTGTAGATCCATGAATGCCTAACTTCAGGCATCCTGACAGTGGAAACAGAATGGTATCCTTCATATGGACCATCCCCTGTGTCACAAAGACATTTTACCTGTGGATTTGGCAGCTTATGCTGCTCATAGAGCTGTGCCATCGCTCTGAGGAAGCATTCTGGTCCTGGTTCTGGAGGACATCTTGCTCTGCTTAGGTTCTTTCCAATACTGGCCCCTTGGTGTTGCCCTGCTTCTTCTCCCTAGACCTCCTCCCATTGCAATTCTTCTTCCAATGCAATCCCATCTTCCCATCTTCTTCCTCACACCTTACTATTTTGCCATTAGTAATAAAACTAATTTCTCTTGTCTAGGTGCACTCCAGGAGCTTGTATTGAAAGAAGTCACACCTCCCAGTATGAGCACCATGACAGCAGGACAAATTCTGTTCAAATCATGAAGGCCAGGGACATCTCATCCTATTTTGAAAGGATCTTCAGGTATGGGCCATTCTCAGTGCAAAGCCAGACTTCCATGGTGGGATGGTGTCAGTCTGTAATGGTATTTACAGGTACTCTAAGCTTTCCCACCTTGCTCAAAACCAGAGTGTAGTGCTCATTACTCACTCGGACAAACAAAGCTACCTCTATCAAGCAAGCAGACATACTCCACTTCCTAATTTTCATGTCAACACCCTCTGGTTTGATTTTCATACCCTACTAATGCATGAATGGCATCAGAATGCCCTCTCAGTTTGGGAGGTCAAGTGTGAGGGCATCATGCATTAAGTTTATGTGCTCAATTCCTCCATAACTCAATACAACAATCACCTGTAGCATTTGACAGTGTTTCCAGGAACTAGATAATGCACTTTGCCCCCATGGCATTGTGCTAATATTAATCCAATCCATTAAGCTCTATAGGCTTTAAAGAAATATAGCTTTGATGGCTTCCATGACTGGACTGTCCTTTACTTAGTACAAAAACCCAGGAGCTCAAGGCCTAAAGCAGTTGCTGTTTTTGAAATGTTGCTTCCCTGGAAACTTTTACAGAATCACATAATGTTAGTGTTTAGAAGGGACCTCAAGAGATCACCAAGTCAAACCTCCCTGTCAAAGCAGCATCACCCAGGGCAGGTCACACAGGAGCACATCCAGGTGGGGCTTCAAAGTCTCCAAAGGAGACTCTACAAACTCTCTGGGTGGGCAGCCTACTCCAAGGCTCCAGCACTCTCACAGTGACAAAGTTTTCCGTTCTGTTTCTGTGGAACCTCCTCTGCTACAACTTGCCCCCATTGCCCATTGTCCTACCATTGGATATCACTGAGCAGAGCTGCCCTGCACATCTCTATAAACATTAAATACAGTCCCAGTCCTGGTGTCTCCCTTCCAGACATGAGCATCTAAGATGTGGCAACCTCATTGAGTCAGAGAATCATTGAATTGTTTTGGTTGGAAGAAACCTTCAAGATCATCAAGTTCAAACTAAGACCACCATGGTCATTAAACCATCTCAGCAGCTGTTGAGCAGTACAGTGTTACATGCTAAAGGAATCCAGATAGAGAAATCAGAGTGCCTCCCCAGAACAACAAAACTGTTGAGTTGTTGTCCATCTTGGCACATACACCAGTGTGACACAGAAACTGACTATTAACAGGAAAAAACACTAATTTATTGAGCGGCAATGGCTTCAAATTAGAGAGAAGCAGTTTTGGGTTGGATGGTAAGAACAAGTTCTGCATCATGAGGGTAGTGGAACACTGGAACAGGATGTCCAGGGAGGTGGCTGAGGTCCCATCCCTGGAGATATTCAAGGTGAGGCTTGACAGGGCCATGGACAACCAGATCTAGTTAAGGATGACCCTGCTGACTGCAGAGGGGGTTGGACTGGATGACCCTTGGAGGTCACTTCCAACCCAGACCATTCTATGAAATCTTTTGAATAGTCAACTGACTCCTGGCTTTCAGAGCCTATTTCTCTGCACTGCCAAGATACACAAGATCTAACTCCAACCCCAAAGCTACATACTCATGTTAACACAGAGTAGAGCCCAAGTGAGCAAGCTTGGCTTATTGACTAGGCTTTGATGCCATGCTAAGCCTGCTTCACAGCTTGGACACAGAAGCTGGCTGCATCTTGCTGGTGTAAAGAGTAGGTGGAGATGATCTGTAAATGTTGGTGGCCAACTTGCTCTATACTTATATATACAAACCCAGCACATTTTAATTGCTGCCAAACATGTCCAAAAAATGCAGAGCATAACTTGGCTCCATTAAGGAACTTGAAGTGACTTGAACGTCTCTCCTATGAAGAAAGACTGAGAGACTTGGGATTGTTTAGTCTGGAGAAGAGAAGGCTGAGAGAGGATCTGATCAATGTCTATAAATAGCTGAGGGGTTGGTGTCAAGATGAAGATGCCAGGGTTTTTTTTGGTGGTGCCCAGTGATAGGACAAGGAACAAAGGTACAAGCTGTAACACAGAAGGTTCTACCTCAACATGAGCAAAAACTTCTTTGGTGTGAGGGTACCAGGGACCTGGAGCAGGCTGCCCATATAGAAGTTGTGGAGTCTCCTCCTCTAGAGACTTCCAAAACACACCTGGATGCCTTCCTGTGTGATCTGTACTAGATGATCCTGCTTTGGCAGGCGAGGTTGGACTCAATCTCCAGAGGTCACTTCTAACCCCTAACTATGATTCTATGAATAGTAATAGATCACTGAATAAATAAAATAATGACCAATTAGAATCTAAATTTTAGCTTTAATAATGTGTTGCTAAATAAATAAAATCAACATCACATCTTTGTGTGGTACCTGAGAGCAGTATCTCTGCCATGAAAAGATGGCTGCAAACTTCAGATGGTCAGAAAACCAAACTTGGCGTAGTGTTTGAACTGCCTCAGGAGTTCATGGCTCATACTTACAAGCACTTCTGCTTTGCTGCTCAGTCCTTGTCCGTAGTCATCTGTTGCAATGACCTGAAACTTGAAGTAAGACCTTCGCATGTTTTTAAACATCATAGCAGTTTTTATTAGCCCTGTGTAAGCTTCAATCACAAAACCTTCTTTACCATCCTTGATAGGAGGAATGATCAGTCTGTACTGCATGGCACTGTAGTTCCCAGTGTCTTTATCATCAGCCTAATAAGAGAGAAAAAAGAAAAAACAAAAACAAGCAGAGGCAAATAAAGTAAATATGCATGCAAGGAATCTTTAACCCTTGCCCTTTGAATAAAGCTGAGTACTGGTCCAGCCAATTTTTTCGCATCCTGACATTTAAAATATTAGATCCTAGAGAGAAGATATCATCACTGCTGTAAACACTTCATTTAACTCTGCTGCAGACAGTTTTGCTTTTCTAGCAATTTCTTTCTCCTGCTTTGGCACAACACTGCTC
>VWZI01014948.1:87603-161797 GCA_013396835.1 Psilopogon haemacephalus | reverse complement strand
CTAAAAAAAAAAAAAAAAAAAAGGAGAAAAGAAGACAAATGGACTTTTCAAGCCGGCCACAAACTGAGCAGCTAAGAACAGTTTAATTCTGAGAAACCTCCACTGCCAAATTCTTCTTGATAGTAAGACATCAAACACAGCAACACACTCACAAACTGTAAACAGTAATAATGTTCTCCCTTCTCCCAGAGACTTTCTGCACCTTCACTGATTAAGTACATTTATTTTCGGAGTAATTGGTTCCTATTTAATTAAAAAAAGACAGGGTTGAGTGGAATTCCTGGCAGAGAGACAGGGAGCTGCCCTGGCATTTCCCCACTGCTAACTACTGCAGAGTTAGGAGTTGTGCTGGCACTAGTGAGGCAGTCGTGGGGGATGTGCTATTTCATAAAGTCATTAAGGTTGGAAAAGACCTCTAAGATCAGCAGGTCCAGCCATCAACATATCCCAAAGTGCCATGTCCACATGCCTCTTGAACACCTCCAGGGATCGTGACTCCACCACCTTCCTGGGCAGCCTGTTCTACTGCCTGACCACCCCTTCAGAAAAGGAATTTTCCCTAATATTCTCCCCTGGTGCACCTTGAGGCCATTTCCTCTTATTTTATCACCTGTGGTGATTTGGGAGTAACCCACCCCCCCACACACTTTGAAATTGCCCAGGCTAGACTCAGATGGCTGGCTGTTAAGGAAATGAAGCTCTGTATTAACAGCTTTGCACAATATACAAGCAGATATTTACACTATATAGCAGATAATTACAGATAAATGGAGTAAAAAAGATAGCACAGGAACACCACACCCCTCACAGAGATCAGAATCCCTAACAGGGGTTTCCAACCACCCTACCACCTTCCCCACGTCCTAATTTTATCTCACCATCTGTCTTAGGTGCTAGGTAAGCAAAGGTAGATCAGCCAGGGGGGTTAGCAGCAGGAAAGTAGTTAAGTTATGCAGATACAGATAAGAAGGGAGAGAGAGCGATGCAGCAGCCAGCACGGTGCAAAACAGTCTGTCTTATCCTTGTTTGGATTCTAATTTTTATAAATTTTTCAGTAACCTATGAGTGAAGTACAACCACCACAGAATCATAGAATCAGCCAGGGTTGAAAGCGACCACAAGGATCATCTAGCTCCAAGTCTCTTGCCATGAGTAGGGACACCCTACCCTAGATAAGGCTGGACAGAGCCTCATCCAGCCTGGCCTTAAACACCTCCAGGGATGCAGTCCCAAACACCACACTGGGCAACCCATTCCATGGTACCACCACTCTTATGGTGAAGAACTTCCTCCTCACATCCAATCTGAATCTCCCCACCTCCAGATGGCCTCCAGGTCCCTCTGGATGCCATCCCTGCCCTCCAGCATGTCTGCCGCACCACACAGCTTGGTGTCATCAGCAAACTTGCTGAGAGTGCTCTCAATGCCTTTGTCCATGTCACCCACAAAGATGTTAAACAAGACTGGTCCCAGGACTGATCCCTGAGGGACTCCACTTGTCATTGGTCTCCACTTGGACATGGACCCATTGACAGCCACTCTTTGGGTGCAGCCATCAGTCAGTTCTTTATCCATGTGGTGGTCCACCCATCAAACCCATGTTTCACCAGCTTGGAGACCAGGATGTGGTGTGGGACAGTGTCAAAAGCTTTGCTCAGCTCCAGGTAAATGGCATCAGTTGCTGCCCCTCATCTATTAATGTTGTGACCTGTTCCTAGAAGGCCACCAGGTTTGTCAGGCAGGATCTGCCCTTGGTGAAGCCATGCTGATTGGACCCAATCACCTCTTCACTATTCTCCTGTCTCAGTAGTGCCTTCAGGAGGATCTGCTCCATGATCCAGGCACAGAGGTGAGACTGTCTGACCTGTAGTTCCTCGGTCCTTCTTCCTACCCTTTTTGAAAATGGGAGTTATGTTTCCCCTTTTCCAGTCAGTGGGGACTTCACCAGACTGCCAGAACTTCTGGAATATAACAGAGAGGGGTTTAGCAACCTCATCTCCCAGTTCTCTCAGTACCTGTGGGTGTATCCTCTCGGGTCTCATGGACTTGAAGACTTTCAGGTTCTTCAGGTGATCACAAACCTGATCTTCACTTATGCTGGGCAGCTCTTCCTTCCAGTCCCTGCCATTATTTTCCATGACTCCAGGAGCATGGCTGAAGGCCTTTGCAGTGAAGACTGAGGTAAAGAAGTCATTGAGAACCTCAGCCTTTTCCATGTCACTTGTGACCATTTCACCTGTTTCCTTTCTGAGGTGGCCCACACCTTCCCTAGTCTTCTTTTTACCATTAATATACCTGTAGAAATTCTTTGTGTTCCTTTTGACCTCCCTGGCTAGATTCAATTCAAACTGTGCCTTGGCTTTCCTAATTGGATCTCTGGCTGCTTGGGCAGCTTCCATATATCCCCCCCATTCTAGCTGTCCTTTATTCCACTCCTTGTAGAGTCTCTTTTGGTGTGACAGGGAGTCCATGATATTTTGGCCAGCAGATCCCTGAAGACATCAAAGTCTGCATGCCTAAAGTGTAGGGTCGTAAGCTTAGAAAACGTCGTTCTGGTTGCCCTGAGGATCTTAAATTCAATTGTTTCATGGTCACTGCAGCCAAGGCTGGCCCTGAGCCTCACAATGGTCACCAGCCCTTCCCTGTTGGTGAGAACAAGGTCCAGCATAGCACCTTTTCTTGTCGGTTCCCCTACCATTTGGAGGAGGAAGTTGTTGTCTATGCAATCCAGGAACATCCTGGATTGCTGATGCCTTGCTGTGTTGTCCCTCCAGCAGATGTCAGGGTGGTTGAAATCCCCCATGAGGACCAGGGCTTGTGACCTGAAGGCTGCTTCTATTTGCCTGTGAAGGGCCTCATCTGCTTGGTTCTGCTGGTCAGGTGGCCTGTAGCAGACCCCTACAGTAACATCACCCTCCCCTGTCTTCCCTTTAATTTTAACCCATACACTCTCAATCAGCTCATCATCCTTCCCAGGTGGATCTCCACTGATTCCAGCTGATCACTGATATAGAGGGCAACATCTCCTCCTCTCCTTCCCTGCCTATCCTTCCTAAAGAGCTTAATGTTTTCCTTTCTCAGCCTATAACCTAATTTCTTATTAAAATCCTCCAATTGGTTTAAACCAGCACATAACCTGATACTGGAGAAGACTGACTCTCACCTCAGTGTAACCTCCTTTCTGAGAGTTGTGAAGAGCAATGAGCTCTTCTCTTAGCCTCTTCTTCTCCAGACTAAACAGCCCCAGTTCACTCAGCTGCTCTTCCAGGAGGGTCTCCAGACTCTTCACCAGGTTCACTGCCTTTCTTTGTAAATGCTCCAGGATCTCAATGCTCTTCTTAGAGCAAAGGGCCCAAAACTCAACCCAGTCTTTCAGGTGGAATTGATTTCATGATGATGTGCAGCAGGTGAGCTTTTAAACTAATCACTTCCTTGCCTCACTCTGTGTAAGCATCTAAGACCAAAAAGGACCAGAAATCCATCAGTCCCTTAATATTAGCAAATACTCCCTCTCCTTCCCATGAGACATTCAAACCCTGCCTGGACATGTTCCTGTGTGACCTACTCTATGTGAACCTGGATCTGGCAGGGACGTTGGACTGGATGATCTTTTGAGGTTCTTAACAGCCCCTAAATATTCTGTCATTCTGTGATAGGAAGATGGGACTTCAAAGAGCAGTTTATTTCAGTGACAATAGAAATCAAATTCACCTTCAGCATTTGAAGCTCGCAGCTGTGTGCCACTAAGGAGAAAAAGAGATTTGGATCCAAATCAGCCCAACAGACATTGAAGTCATTCCTTCTGAACAAATATCACCATAGTTGTGTAGCTGCTTCCAGATAATACCATGGTTGTTCTCCCAGCTGACTTTAATGCAGCAATCTCCAGTGAAAGAGGGATTTTGAGATTTCTAAGCAAGCAGGCTCTAAATCCCACAGTTCAGATGTCCAAAGCTGGTGGACAGGTGTCCTGGTAGGGCATAAATCCTGCCAAATTAGTTCAAACCCCTGCTCTCCTCCTCCTGTAGCAAGGTCTGGGGTTGAGGATGTGAGCAGAAGTTGAGGGTTTGGCCCAGGAAAGCCCTTAGGGCTGGGTGTATGGCACATGACCAAGTCAGGTGTCTTGTGCTGTCCTTCAAGTGCAAGGGTGGACACCAAGGCAGAGAACTTTGAATTCATTGGACAAAACAATGGATGCTAATGCCTATTGGTCAGTTTCAACTTTCAAAACAATGTAAGGGGGTGATTTAGAGCTGTTGTTCCTTTTTTCCCTGCTGTATTTCACAGGGACTGGACGTCTATTCACACACCTTTCACAGCAGCCACGTGTTTGCAGTGTGCACTGCAGATTTGCACCAGCTGTGGCAAGGCAAAACTTTCCTCCTCCTCCCTCAGGACACTTTGTACCTATCCCATCTGTGAGTAAGGCGGAGTTAGAATTTTCCCTGTTATCAGGTCCCTGTTTCCCAAGTTCTGACTGTTTAAACTCATTAATTCTGTGTTTATAAATAACCTTTGTGTAATTGCCTCTTGTTGACTGAACATCCAAAGAACCTCAGAAGATATTGAGGGGTGAGCAACTGATGTCATTTACCTGGAGCTGAGCAAAGCCTTTGACACTGTCCCACACCACATCCTGGTCTCCAAGCTGGTGAAACATGGGTTTGATGGGAGGACCACCAGATGGATAAAGAACTGGCTTAATGGCTGCACCCAAAGAGTGGCTGTCAATGGGTCCATGTCCAAGTGGAGACCAGTGACAAGTGGAGTCCCTCAGGGATCAGTCTTGTTCAACATCTTTGTGGGTGACATGGACAAAGGCATTGAGAGCACTCTCAGCAAGTTTGCTGATGACACCAAGCTGTGTGGTGCAGCAGACATGCTGGAGAGCAGGGATGGCGTCCAGAGGGACCTGGACAGGCTGGAGAGGTGGGCACAAGCCAAATTCATGAGGTTCAACAAGGCCAAGTGCAAGGTCCTGCATCTGGGTCGAGGCAATCCCAAGCACAAATCCAGGCTGGGCAGTGAGTGGCTGGAGAACAGCCCTAAAGAGAGGCACTTGTGGGTGCTGGTAGAGGAGAAGCTCAACATGAGGCAGCAGTGTTCACTTGCAGCCCAGAAAGCCACCCAGATCCTGGGCTGCATCAGGAGAAATGTGGCCAGCAGGTCGAGGGAGGTGATTCTCCCCCTCTACTCTGCTCTAGTGAGACCCCACTTGGAGTACTGCATCCAGTTCTGGAGCCACTATTACGACAGGGACATGGACATGCTAGAGCATGTCCAGAGAAGGGCCACGAGGATGCTCAGAGGGCTGGAGCAACTCTGCTATGAGGACAGACTGAAAGAGTTGGGGCTGTTCAGTTTGGAGAAGAGGAGGCTCCCAGGTGACCTTATTGTGGCCTTCCAGTATCTGAAGGAGGCCTACAGAAAAGCTGGGGAGGGATTTTTTTGGCTGTCAGGTAGTGACAGGACTAGGGGGAATGGAGCAAATCTGGAGGTGGGGAGATTCAGATTGGATGTGAGGAGGAAGTTCTTCACCATGAGAGTGGTGGTACCATGGAATGGGTTGCCCAGTGTGGTGTTTGGTGCCACATCCCTGGAGGTGTTTAAGGCCAGGCTGGATGAGGCTCTGTCCAGCCTTATCTAGGGTAGGGTGTCCCTGCCCATGGCAGAGGGGTTGGAGCTAGATGATCCTTGTGGTCCCTTCTGACCCTGACTGATTCTAGGACTCCACAACTACCCTGGGCAGCCTGTTTCAGGCCTTGGCAATCCTTTTGGGGAAGAAATTGCACCTCATGCTCAATCTAAACCTTCTCTGGTGCAATTTGAAGCTGTTTCCTCTTACCCTCTCATTACTTAGCAGAAGGGACTGACCCCTATCTTTCTCCAAACTCCTTTCAGGGAGCTATAGAAAGAAAGTCTCCCCTCAGTCTGCCTTTCTCCAAGCTAAAAATTCCAATTCCTTCTGCAGCCCCACAGAAGGCCTGTGGTCTATATCCTTCACTAGCTCCAGCATCAGACACATCTTCCTTAGCAGCTCAAAAAAAAGAGCTTCCCTGAGTCTTCCACCTTTTCCCTGGCTTCTTGCAAAGACAATCCTGCATGCCAGAATGCAATCTGCATGCAGACAAGCAAAGCCAGGTGCAAAACAGGCTGAGGGGATTGGAAAAAGAATCAGATTAAAATATTTTAATCTGGTTATTTCCATTTGTCCCTCATCTCCACCACTGTTTAGACTTGGATTCTACCTAACAACACTCTGTGACGTTCAGCTTTGCAGGACCATCACAGAGTGCTTGTGAGCTGCTGCTGTTAACATCCTCCTGTCTTTAATAGGGAGGAAGGATGTTTGCTCTCCTTGTTATTTGTCCTGAAGGAAAATACTTTGGGCATCTCATTAAGAAGAGATACACAACATTTCATGAGTTGCATTCTGACTGTCAAAGAAGAAGAGGAGCTATACTTCTTAATCTTCTAGCCATGTATCTTCCATGTATCTTCTGTGCAAGAAATACAGATGTCTCCCCAACTGGCCTATGATTGCATCATGCAAAATATCTATGACTTCAGGCATTACAGGCCAAATTCAACCCTCCTCTAAGTGTGCCCACCAGGGCCAGAACAATCCTTACTATCAATACAGACTGGGGGATGAGGTGATAGAAAGCAGCCCTGCAGAAAAGGACTTGAAGGTGCTGATGCATGAAAAGCTGGACATGAGCAGGTAGTGTGAGCTTGCAGCACAGAAGGCCAGTGGCAGCCTAGGCTGCACCCAAAGCAGCATGGCCAGAGATGGAGAGAGGGGATCCTGCCCTCTGCTCTGCTGGGACCTCACCTGCAGTGCTGTGTCCAGCTCTGGAGACCTCGATACAGGAAGGACATGGATGTGATGGTGACAGGTCCAGAGGAAGGCCATGAAAATGATCAGTGGTTTGGCGCAGCTCTGCTATGAGGACAGGCTGAGGGAGTTGGGGGTGTTCAGCCTGGAGAAGAAGGCTCCAGCAAGACCTAATAACGACCTGAAGGAGGCTACAAGAAGCATGAAGCGAGACTGTTTCCATTTGTCTTCAAAGTTCTACACTGTGAGGTTGGTGGAACACTGCACAGGTTGCCCATGGAGGTAGCGGAGGCTCATTCCTGGAGATATTCAAGATAAGGCTTGACAGAGCAATCTGATCTAGTTGAGGATGCCTCCCTGGGCAACCTGTTCCAGTATTCCACCACCTTCATAGTGTAGAACTTGTTCCTAACATGCAATCTAAATCTGCTCTTCTCTAGTTTGAAGCCATTTCCCCTTGTCCTGTCACTGCAGGCGTTTGTAAACTGTCTCTCTCCAGCTTTCTTGCAATCCCCTTCAGGTGCTGGAAGGTTGCTATTAGGGCTCCCTAGAGCCTTCTCTTCTCCAGGCTGAGCAACCCCAGCTCCCTCAGCCTGTCCTAGTAGCAGAGGTGCTCCAAACCCCTGATCACTTTTGTGGCCCTCATTTGGATCTGCTCCATCAGGTCCATGTCCTTCCTGTACTGAAGGCTCCAGAGCTGGACACAGCATTCCAGGTGCAGTCTCACCAGAGCAGAGCAGACGGGCAGAATCCGCTCTCTCTGGCCATGCTGCTTTTGATGCAGCCCAGGATGCCACTGGCCTTCTGCAAGCTCACACTGTCTGCTCATGTCCAGCTTCTTATCCATCAGCACCCTCAAATAAAATACAATCAAGAATAATAAATAAGAGGGAAACTGCAATATCTACAATATATTCACTGTCTTCAGAGCTGAAAATATTTAACAGCCTGTAAACTCCTGCCAGCACAGAGGGTCCTGTTCTAAAACCTGGTTTATGTGCCAGCAACTGATTTGGAACAGGTGAACTTGCCATCTACTAGGGAAAAGAATAAAAACCTCAATTCATTTCACATATCATGTTAGTGTCCTTGGGCTCATGATAAAGGGTGAGCCTGCTAAGGAGACTGGGAAACACTTAAAATGAACAACTGCTTTAATTCCAAGTAGGCAGCTTGAATTGAGCTCAGACTGATAATCACAGAACCACGGAATTGGTTTGGTTGGAAAAATACCTCTGAGATCAGTAATGATAAAAACTGCAATGCCCTGGATATTGTGCAACAGCTTCAGGTGTTATGGTTAATGAAGAGCTTACTGCTCACCCCAAACAAGTCACTGGCAGTTCTGGTCTGACTGCCACATGGCACTGGTTTGACACCTCTGCCTGGGTGCAGGGATAAGTGCTCTACCGTAACACTGTGGTTGAGCGGCCAACTAGTTGTGCCCCACACTGTGGTATTCCCTGTGGATACAAGCAGGCTGGAGACGTATCATAGAATCATAAAGTGGGTTGGGTTGGAAGTGACCTCAAAGATCATCCAGTTCCAACGCAACTGCCATGTGTAGAAATAGTGAACCGCATAGTAGAAGGTAGGGACACCTTCTACTAGACCAGGCTGTTCAAGGCCCCATCCAGCCTGGCCTTGAACATCTCCAAGGAAGGGGCATCCACAGCCTCCCTGGGTAACCTGGCTTCTGTTCCAGTGTCTCCCTACCCTCACTATCAAGAATTTCTTCTTAATTTGTGGTCTAAATCTGCCCTCTTCCAGCTTAAAGCCATTACCCCTCATCCTGTCACTCCAAGCCCTTGTCAAAAGGTCCCTCCACAGTTTTCTTGCAGGCTCTTTTCAGATACTGAAATGCAGCTCTAAGGTCTCTCTAGAGACTTCTCTTCTCCAGGCTGAACAGCCACAAATCTCCCAGCCTGTCCCCATAGGGGAGGTTCTCCAGCCCTCTGAATATCTTTATGTCCTCCTTTCGACCCACTTCAACAGTTCTATATCCTTCTTGTGTTGTGGACCCCAAAAACTAGACACAGTGCTGTAGGTGGGGTCTCAGCAGAGCAGAGCAGAAGGAGAGAATCACCTCATTCATCCTGCCACAACTCGAGATTTAACAGGGATAAAAGTGCCTGGGCACAAAACGAACCCCAGTGTTGTCTCTGTATGTAACACACAGCCATAACCAGGAGCTGTAAACATTTGTCCTCTCAATTGCTTAGATCAGGACGCAAGCTGGAGTAGAGGGTTCAATTCAGGGCTTGGGCTTCCCAGTTCAAGGGAGACAGGGAACTAGAAAAAAAGAGTGCAGAACAGGCTACGAACATGCTGGGCAGACTGGAGCATCTCTGTGAGGAGGAAAAGCTGAGAGCCCTGGGGCTGTTGAGCCTGGAGAAGAGAAGCCAGATGGCTTTTAAGAATTAAGGTTAATAGAAGGTAATTCCTGTGACTGTGTGTGTCATCAGGACACAAATCTGCAGCACAAAATGGCTTTGTTTTACTTTGCTGTTCTCCATGCTAAGTTATTCAAGCAATGATAAAGGACGAAGATACATTATGAAGCCTATGAGAAAAGGGGCACAAAAGACAGAAAAGGTCTCAAATGAAAATTTAATCAAGTAAGAATCAAGTTCCCTTGTGGATGTAATTGTGTTTCAGTCTCCACTGGCTTCTATTATGATCCTCAAGCCTGTCTGGGCTTCATATCAGGGTTACTTCTATTGAACAGAGTTCAGCCACTTGCAGAGACATTGAGTCATTGCCATTTATTTTGGCCAGCTTCCTTTCCTGTAAATATTTTCAGTTCAAAGATACCTTTATAAACTAAGGAGTGATTCAGAATAAACAGTCTCATCTTTTTTCCTGGAATGGGGACCTCTGCTAGTTCCTCATTTTGATGTATTTGCAGCAGTAGTGAGGCCACACCTTGACTACTGGATGCAGATTTGAGCCTCTCACTTGAAGAAGGACATCGAGGTGCTGCAGCATGTCCAGAGAAGGGCAATGAAGCTGGTGAAGGGTCTGGAGAACAGGGCTGGTGAGCAGCGGCTGAGGGAACTTGGATTGTTTAGACTGGAGAAGTGGAATCTGAGGGGAGACCTTTATCAATCTCCAGAACTCCCCAAAAGAAAGTTGGAGCAAGGTGGGGTGTGGTCTCTTCCTTCTAATAACAAGTGATAGAATGAGAGGAAACAGTCTCAAGTTGTACCAGTGAAGATATTGGTTGGACACTAGAATAAACTTCTTCATTGAAAGGATCTAAGACACTGGAACATGCTCCCCAGAGAGGTGGCTGAATCCCCATCCCTAGAGGTGTTTAAAAGACACAGAGATGTGGTGCTGAGAGACACGAGCTAGCACCAGCATTATAGAGTTAGAGAGTGGTTGGACTCAATGATCTTGAAGATCTTTTCCTACCAAAACAATTCTTTGATTCAAAAAACCACTAAAGAGATTAAACAGTGTAAAAGAAAATATTAAAAAGCAAGGGCTAACCACACACCATTGGAGTGAAAAGTCAATTAATTCCCACTAGTGATTTCCTCATAGACTGTGTGGATTTAAGCGTTATTTTTATGGATCAGATTGAAAATATTGTGCGTGAGGCTAGAGGGTGCCTGGTTCTAATACAGAGGGCAATCAGAGAATGGGTTTGGTTGGAAGGGACCTTTAGTATCATCTCATTCCACACCCCCCCCTCCACGAGCAGAGACACCTCCCACTAGACCAGATTGCTCAAGGTCTCATCCAACCTGGCCTTGAACACCTCCAGGGAGGGGGCATCCACAACCTCCTTGGGCAACCTGTTCCAGAGTCTCACCTCTTGGAAAATCAGCAGTTACATGAAAATACCAATGGCCAAAACAGAAGCAGTAATTGGAACATAATGAAATGTAAGGCAAATCTTGAAGCTCAAAATACATCTACTAGTAGTAATGAACATTATAGCTGTTTTAAATTAACACATTGAAAAAGCAAAGATCTTTCATCCTGGAAGTGGGCTCTTCAACAGGTTGAAAACTAGAGTGGAAAACAAGAGAATTGCAGACAAGGGGCGAGAACATGAGAGGTTCTGATAACACTAATCCCCAAGAGGACTGTCCAACACCTGCAACCTTTTTCTGAGCACTACCAGTCCTTTGATTAAAGTGATTTTCTGGAGTGCTATTCCAGCTGTCTCACACTGCAGGTCCAGCACAAAGGCTGAAGAATGAAATGGTCATACTGCAGCTATCCTACCACCATTAGGAAAATAATTGTCCTACCATCCACAGGGAAAAAAAAAATCAGAAAAGGAGTGGTCAGGCATTGGAATGGGCTGCCCAAGGAGGTGGTTGAGTCACCAACCCTGGATATGTTTAAAAGTCATTTGAATGTGATGCTTGGTGGTATGATTTAGGGTGAACCTTGCAGAATAGAGGTCTCGGTTGGACTCAGTGATCCCGAGGGGCTTTTCCAACATGACTATTTCTATGATTCTGTGACCATGGCTTCTGACCACTCTTTGGTCTAGCACCAAATCAGCCTGGACTCTAAAGATCTTGTGGGTGCTGTGTATATCTCTGGCGGGAATGAGCAGACTTGGAAAGTTGGTGGTGTGAAACTGCTTGTAGACTGGAGACAGGATAATCAGCTTCCACTCTCATTTGCAGGCACATGGTATTTAACACTCTTCCATGCTTCGTGCTGAGCTATTGGCAACATAAATATAGTCTTGAAGATGCTAGGAATAAAGCCTTGATTAAGAAGTGTCATTTGAATAAATGACATTCTGGTCTTGTGTGTGTACCAGCTTTTAGAGGACAGTGGCTCAAAGACATTAATTAAAATGGACTTTTAGATAATGATTCATAGCATTCATCTGAGCTCATTGTAAAAATCTAGAGCAAGACCGTGTACTTCAACAAGGGCAAGTGTAGAGTCCTGACACATGGGGAGGAATAATCCGCAGCACCCCAGATGAGGGCTTAACCTGTCTGAAAGACCTGCACTGTGGAGAAGAACCTGGCAGCACTGCTGGACAATCTCCTCTGAAGACTTTCAAGCCCCACCTTGATGTGTTCCTGTGTGACCTGCTCTGGGTTACACTTGATCTCCAGAAGTCCCTTTTAACACTTACTATTCTATGAACACTCCACCTTCAAGGTCCATCAAAGCTGTTGCTAGTGACAGGAAAGATGAGAACAGCAGCTTCTTTTCAAGATTGCTCAGATGTCATTATTAGAATTTAGCAACTGATAATGAATGCAGAAAACAAAAACTTAATTTAAATCTCTTGCTAAGAATCAAAATGTGAATCATTTCTACCACGGAAGCTATGTGGTTACTTTCTCAATGTTCTTCAATTCCACTTGGAAAACTACTTCTTCTACCCACCTGAACTCTTCAAGAAAATACATATACTTGATTAATTCTTCCCAACACTAATTGGGATGGGGATCATATTTATCTAGCAGAGCCATTGCTTTTGTTTCTGAAGGAGAAAACAAGCTAACTAGCACTGACTGGAAATGCTTGCTGCTAGAACAATAACTTACAACCCCATTCTTGCAATAAGTGCCTCTTAGCTGCTTCTAATTTTACTTTAGCTAAACATGCAATGATGTTTGATGCCATGCACTAGGAACAGCTTCTGTTTCACACCTTGTTCCATTTTGCCTGTCCTCAAAATCAGGAAGGATCTTGTCCTATGTGTTAATGGAGACAGGTTAGAGACAGAAAACTGAAATTTCTTTTGTGTCTTCTGCTAATAGTCGTCTTTTCTGCTGATAATCCTTGTTTTATCCTCTGATCCCCAAAAAGCCCCAAACACTCTGGGCTAGCACACAAAGGAAACAAATTTAATCTAGGGACTTTCCATCCAATAGCCAATACTTTAAAATTTCCCACTTCTCTCCTTTTACAGGCTTACTTTTGGAAGAACTGTCATGAAACAAAGCAGCAATGGATATCTTTCATAAAGTCTGACATTCTCTATTTCATTCCTGGTGTTCCAAACACATTGTGAGGTCAAAGTCAAACTCAAAGTAGGTCACATTTCTGTGCTGTTTCATGCAGTAGTTAGAGTCAGCAACTTCAGAGCTCTTCTGCTAATGCTTAAGGTGAAAAAACAGATGCAGGAGGCCCACTGAGGTAATAGAATAAAGGCAGAGTTAAAAAGCTGACTTGGGAAGTCCTGGCAGCTCAAACTGGCTCTAGTATCACAAAGCAGGTAAGAGCAGAGAGCTTTTCAAGAATCACAGAATTTTTCCAGTTGGGAAAGACCTTTAAGATAACTGAGTCCAATCTTCAACCTAAGCCCACCATGGCTTTTATTCTAGGCTATTTTTATTTCTGATGCAAACAACATTCTATATATGAACTTCCCTTGAATTGTTCTTCTCTCTCTCACCCTCAACAAAAAAAAAACCCCAAAACTAGGGGCAGTCAATTTTCCTTCACCATGAAGTCACAATGCACAGAGCTGAAACTGCTTTTCTGACCTGAAACAAAAACTTCTTACCTCTTAACCCAAAACACACTGGTGACCAAAAAGCAGTCAGGAAAAAAAAAAAAGAATGTAAAAACTAATGTTGACCATAAAGGACTCCTTGAAATAGTAACTTCTCTAAAATGACAGAATCACAGGATGGTAGGGTTTGGAAGGGACCTCTGGTGATCAGGGAGACCAACTCCCCCCTGCCAAGGCAGGTTTACCTAAAGAAGGTCACACAGGAACATGTCCATGAAGGTTTTGAATGCCTCCAGAGACAGAGAATCCAACAAACCATCAAAGGAAAAATGAGCACATAAAATTCAATAGAAATAAAACTTGCCTTTTAAGCTCAAAATCAACCTTGTGCCAATAACTGCTGGGGTACTGGGCTAAATCGTGGCAGTCATATGCACACCATGGAAACCATCACACTCATGGACAGACATTAGCAAGAATTTCTTTGCTGGAAGAGTGGTCTGGGATGGGAATGGCTGCTCAGGAAGGTGACAGAGTCCCCATCCCTGGAGAAGTTCAAGAAACACATGACCATGGGGACATGGTGTAATGGCCATGGTGGTGTTGGGTTGAAGGTTGGACTCAATGATCTTAGAGGTCTTTTCCAAGGTCAATAATTCTATGACTCATGGTCACACTCCAACATGGATTTACTAAGAATTACCCAGTCTGTGCTCACCAGGCTCGTTTAGAAAAAGAAATCAAGCGGAAATTACTCCCAGTGTATGAGAAGCTGAAACAGTTTTAGAAGAAACATATTTCATTGCCTTCTGTGTGAGACCAATGCATTGGACAAGGAAGTTATCTTCAGTGCATTCCAGGAATCTCTTAGATTGCTGGTGATGTGCTGTGTTGTCCTTCCAACAGATGTCAGAGTGGTTGAAGTCCCCCATGAGTATCAGGGAGTAAATATTTTCCTGTTGCAAGTGAACATTTTACAAACATGTGCAGCCTTACCTTAACTTTAAGCACAGAAGAAAACATTTTGGCATCTTCAGACACTCCTCCAATGTACATTTTTTTTGTGAAGACAGGCACATGGTCGTTTTCATCCTTCACTTCAATAAGCACTTTGGCTGTGTTACCTAAAAGAGGGAAACAAAAGCTTATGTCAAACATTTTGCAATAAATCATTAAGACTGGAAAACATCTTGGAGGCCATCAATGTTGGGAAGAATTTCTTTTCTGCAAGAGTGGTCAGGCATTGGAACAGGGTGCCCAGGGAGTTGGTGGAGTCACTGTCCCTGGAGGTGTTCAGGAAATGTGTGGATATGGCACTTGGGGATATGGTATAGTGGTCATGGAGGTATTGGTTAGAAAATTGAACCTGATCATCTTAGTGGTGTTTTCCAGCCTTTATGATCCTACAAAATCTTTAACACCTTCTAGAATTCACACATTGGCAGCCCAAACAGGTCATGGAAAATAAATGGATGGATAACACTGAAAAAAGAAATAGGTTAGGAGCACATTTGGACTGGGAAGAATACACAGGGGGGGTTATATCAATCTACCTTTGGAATTTCTTCATCTGTCATTTTGTCTGAATGCATTTTGATCAACATTGGAGCTGAGATTTCACAGAATCAAAGAAGCATTTTAGTTGGAAAACACCTTTAAGATCAGCACCACATCTCTGCAGCTTTGAAACACCTCCAGGGATGGGGATTCAACCACCTCCCTGGAAAGCCTATTCCAGTATTTGAGAACTCTTTCAGGAAAGAAGTTTCTTCTAATACCCAACATAAATACCCCTTGGTGCAATTTGAGGACATTTCCTCCCATCCTACCACTTGTTCCTTGGGAGGATACCAGCCCCAAACCTTGATCCAACCTGCTTTCAGGGAGCTCTGGAGCAAAGGTCTCTCAGCCTCCTCTTCTCCAGGCTAAACAACTCCAGTTCCCTCAGCTGCTCCTTACCAGACCTGTTTATTATCTTTATGGAAAATGGTTTCCATTCACTGCAAACCTCCACTTTGCTGTCAGGGCCACCTACACATGCCTGTAAGCAAGAAGCTGCCAAGACTTCTTTTGGAAAGCAAGCTATTGGGGGAAAATCTAAGACAAGGCACGGAAGTCAGCTTTTCAAATGAGTAGAAAAGCAGAAGGAGTACTACCAGTCACACAGGTTTTAGTCACATTAAATGCTGTCCTAGTTTGAGCTGCAGCAGCACTGAGTCTGGTCAAGGATTTGACTTCTCAGCCCAGGCTCTGCTCACTGAGGCACTTTCTGCAGCTCAGGGCAGCTTGGCACAGCCAGGGGCTGCTGATGGGCGGAATCATTGCCAAGGGCTGGGCTGTACACCAAGAGCACTGCCACAGCTTGGGCCCCACCTCAGGTAGCAAGAAAGCACAGGTGGCACCTGCAGAATGGAGCAGCCAGGGCAAGTGACCCTGCACTGCCCACCAAGGGATTGCAACCCATGGATAGCATCTTCGGGAGCAAGCCTCTTCTGCCCTGGCTGGTGTCCGAGGAGGACTCTGTCCCTTCTGCCTTCCATTCCCATCCCTGTGCTCCTGAATCCAGTTCCAGGATCCAGACCGCAAAACTGGTTCCCATCTGCTGCTGAGTCCACTCAGGGACTTGCCCAGTGCCTGTTCCCAGCAGCAGTGGTGCCAGTAGTGCCATCAGTGCCACCACGGGTTGTGTTCCCTGTTGGTTTGTGTTTCTATGTCTCTACTCCATGGCATTGTTCCTCTTCCCATCCCATCAGTCTCTCCCACGTCTTCAGTTTCTCTTCTCTTCAGGAAGGGAGAGGGATTCATAGAGAGCCTCGGGCACTCATCTAGTGGCCAGCCCAGCTCTGACCCTTCACAGGTGCTCAGTAGTGTTCTAAAGAGGTGATAGACACTAATTATTAAGCTGCAAACAGTACTTGCTTTAAGTGTTTTAATTATTCATCACTCCCATAAAATCTTGCAATTGTTTTGTTTGAAAAAGTCCTTTCAGATCTTCCAGTTCAACTATTCTCTAACTCTGGGGCTAACCCATGTCCCTCAGCACCACATCTCTGCATCTGTGGAACACATCCAGGTACAAGGATTCAACCACCTCCCTGAAAAGCCTGCTCCAGTTGCTTCACTTTCATTTACCCCAAGAGAATTTTTGAATCTTAACAAGAGCTGGCTGCTGGCTTGGGACACTAGGTTGTGACATTTTAATTGCTGCAGTATGCCCCTCTCCTGCTGCCCAGGGTTGGCTATGGACATGGGGTTGTGGCAGTCACATCCAGTGCTGTCTGGACCAGGCTTTTAACACCCTCCAACTAGCTGTGTCTAATGCACTGAAGCATTTTTTTCTAATATGTAAGCTAAACATCCCCTGGTGCAAATTGAGGCCATTTTTTCTGATTCTACTACTGTAGGGAGAAGAGACCAACCTCACCTCATTCCAGCCTTCTTTCATGGAGTCACAGAGAGTGATGAGGTCTACCCTCAGCCTCCTCTTCTCCAGCACTGCACCGGTACCTCCACTCTGGTCCTGCTGAGCTCAGGAGTAGCTGGCTCTAACACCCTGACCCTACCCTACTCATCCTGGGCATCCCTCCATGAGCAACTTCAACAATCATACAGCACAACTCCAGTCCCCTTAGCTGCTCCTCACCAGCCCTGTTCTCTAGACCCTCCAACAGCTTCATTCTCCTTCTCTGGACACACTCCAGCACCTCAATGTCCTTCTTGGAGTAAAAGCCCAAAACTAAACCCAGTATTTGACCTGTGGCCTCATCAGTACCCAGTAGAAGGGCATGAGCATTTCCCTGGTCCTGCTGGCCACACCATTGCTGATCAAGGCCAGGATGCTGATGGCCTTCTTGTCTGCATGGGCACACTGCTAGCTTATGCTCAGCTGGCTGTGGATGCTCAATGGGCAGCTCTGTCCCATGCCCATACACACACATGCAGGTGTAATATTGTGCTGCCTCAGGAGCCCAAACAGCTAACAAATCTACTGTGCTGAATACCTGCCTATGCCAGGCTCTATCGCACCCCTGGTGACTCCAGAAAGATTATTTCCCTCTGAAGGTTCAACAGAGCTTCAAGCAAAAGCTGTTAATTTATGTTTTATTAGACAGCTACTGATCTCCCCCATTGAACACTAAACATCTCTCCACTTCTGCAAGGACACCAACTATGGACCTAGTGCAGAAAAGGGTTCAGCTGTGCAGTAATCCACACGACACAGAATCACAGAATTGTATGGCTCACAAGGAACCTTCAAGATTATCACTTCCCTATCCCCTTGTCATGGGCAGGGACATCTCCCACTAGCCCAGGTTGTTCAAGGCTCCATCGAACTTGGCCTTGAACACTTTCAGAGAGGATGCATCCACAGCCTCCCTGGGCAATCCGTTCCAGTGTCTCCCCACCCTCACTGTAAAGAATTTCTTCCTAATTCTCCAGTCTAAATCAAACATCTGCTTGTCTCTTTCAGAAGTGCATAATCCAGAAAGATTGCTGAAAATTTTGGCATGCAGTTAATCAAACCTCCATTTTCCAGTGATAAATGGTCTCATTTTGGAGTTTTCCCACCTTCTTTCAGTGCCAGGGTAATTGCAAAGCAGGTGCCATGCTCAGCAGCACAAGGTAGCCTCATAGAGCTTACTAGCTATGAAGAAATTAAAGCCCAGACTACCTCTTAAACTGCCAAAGTCACCAAAAATATTTTGTCCTTCTGATTGTCCAGTTGATAGGAAGTAAAAGAGGACTTTATAAACACAACTGCAACCTGACAGAACCTGAAATTCTGTTCCAAACAATGAAGGGGAAAAAAAAAAAAGAGAGAAAGAAAAGGGAAAAAAGGGCAATGACATTTCCTCAGAGGAATAATCAATTATTCACCTTCCACATGCATCTGTGCAGATGTATCAGACAAAAGGGAGATGCTGGTATCTCATGGCAAAATGACTTCCAGACAAGCTTTATTTTTAGGGATGTGGAAGAAAAAAATCCAATATCTAAATGTTTGTAATGTGGACATAATTGTCTGCTTGTCATCATCCTTAGTTTGCTCCTGCTAATTTTAAAAGCACTTCTTGACTACCTTTTTTATTGCAGCGATTAAGGTTTTCAAAGATGCATTGTGAAGTCTTGTGAATAATCTCAAAACTCCAGCATGGTGATGGCTGGAAGGGACCTCTGAAGAGCATCCAGTCCAACCCTCCTGCTAAAGCAGGGTACCCACAGCAGCTTGCCCAGGATCACAGTGTGAGTTTGGAATCGATTTGAGAAGGAGACTCCACAATCTCTCTGAGAAGTCTGCTCCAGGACTCCAGCACCCTCACACCAAACAAGTTTCTCCTTCTGTGCAGACAGAACCTCCTGGGTACCAGTGTTGGCCCATTTCCTCTTGTCCTGTCCCTGGGCACCACTGACAAGAGTCTAGCCCAATCCACCTGACCTCCACCCTTTAGCTCTTGCTGAGCGTTGAGAAGATACCCTCTGGGGCTACTCTTCTCCAGGCTAAACAGCCCCAGAGCTCTCTGCCTTTCCTTCTTGCAGAGATGCCCAGGTCCTTCAGCAGCTTTGCAGCCTCCACTGGACTCTCCAGTCTTTCCCAGTCTCTCTTGAAGTGGGGAGCCCAGAGCTGGACCTAGGACTCCTGATGTGGCTGCACTAGGGCAGAGTAGAGTTGGAGGACAACCTCCCTCCATCTGTTGGTCATTGTCTTCTTAATGTACTCCAGGATTCCATTGGCCTTCTTGGCCATGAGGGAACATTCCCTCTCCTCCAATTCCACCAAGCATTTTTAAGATACATGTGACTGAGAGCTTTATCTGGATCTAAAAACCAATCTTATCAGCTGTTTGGTGTTGCTTCACTTTCATTTACCCCAAGAGAATTTTTGAATCTTAACAAGAGCTGGCTGCTGGCTTGGGACACTAGGTTGTGACATTTTAATTGCTGCAGTATGCCCCTCTCCTGCTGCCCAGGGTTGGCTATGGACATGGGGTTGTGGCAGTCACATCCAGTGCTGTCTGGACCAGGCTTTTAACACCCTCCAACTAGCTGTGTCTAATGCAGCTGAAACATGTTTACCATGGTGCTTGCAATCTTTGAATTCTAGAATTGATTGGTCGGAGAAGACCTCTAAGACCATCGAGTCCAACCATCAACCTAACATCACCATGGCCATTAAATCATAACCCTACTCTGCCCTGGTGAGACCTCATCTTGAACACTGTGTTCAGTTTTGGGCTCCCCAGTTTAAGAAGGACAGGGATCTGTTGCAGAAGGTCCAGCAGAGGGCTAGGAGGATGATTAGGGAACTGGGGCACTGCCTGATGAGGAGAGGCTGAGGGACCTGGGACTTTTTAGTCTGGAGAAGAGAAGACTGAGAGGGGATTCAATCAACGTTTATAAACATCTAAGGGCTCGCCAGAAGGGGTGGGACAGGCTCTGCTCACTTGCTTCCTGTGATAGGACACACATTTCTTGAATGCCTCTAGGGATAGGGATTCCACCAACTCCTTGGGCAACCTCTTCCAATTCCTGACCACTCTTACAGCAAAGACATTTTTCCTCATCTCCAACCTAAACATCCTGTGGCACAATATCTCTCTTGATACTAGGAAGAAGAGACCAAGCCCTACCTTACTCCAGCCTCCTTTCAGGGAGTTGTATAGAGCAATGACATCTCCCCTCTAGTCTCCTCTTTTCCACACTTCAAAATCCAGGTTCCCTCAGCTGCTCATCCCCAGCCCTGTTCTCTTTGTTGCTCTTCTCTGGGCCTGCTCTGGCCCCTCTTGGGGTGAGGGGCCCAAAACTGATGTCACTTGCCCTTCTGTAAAAGAAACTTGCTCCTCAAGTGAGAGCAAGCACAACTGTAAACCAGAACAAGTTAATTCTTTACAGTGCTTTTTGCTTATTTTTAATTCCTCTGAAAAGGCAATGAAAGCAACCATGTGGTTCTGCCATTGTTCAGGCACCTAGGAATATGGAACATTCCCTTACTTCTCTTCCTGTCCCTACTCTTTATTTAGAGCCAGTCAAGACATCCAGAGTGCAAGGAAAGCTAAAGAGGTGGATGAAGGAGAAATGACAGTGGGAGCACACGCGGGGCCAGAAGTTACTTGATGAAGATGAAATCTGTAGAGGTGAGTTCCACTGCATTTACAAGTGCATGATAGAAGAAATCCCCCTTTCCCCCCTGCCACCAGAATGTGACTTATTCAGAAGTGTCTCAGAGGCTGTCTTAAAGCCAATGAAAACAAGATAAAATCTACCATGGAGCAAACTTCAGTCAAAACCAGCCCCTCTGGCCTCCTTCATAGCAGCTGATGAAGCATGAAGCTGCTAACACACGCAGCTCCTAATGAAGACAAACCTCCAATGCAGCCCTGTCCCAACTGGTACCACCTTTGTCTGCAAGGTTTAATTTTCAGACAATCTGCTTGCATCCATGTCTGTAGATGGCTGCCAGAAGAGCCTGGGGGCTTCTTGGCTGAGCAGTAGCTGGATGGTAACAACATGTGAAGACAATAGAGCAAGTGCCAGCTGCTGGCAGCAGGTCAGGGAGCCAAAGTGCAGAGGCAAGCTGAAAGAGTCATGGAGGAAAGGTGCACTCTGCTCAGTTGCTGGTAGTAGTGAACATTTGAAAACATGAGACTGCCATGTCAGGAAAGGCTGAGAGAACTGTGATTGTTCAGCCTTGAGAAGGCTTATGGGACACTTTGTCACCATGAAGCAGGATGGAGATTCCCTTTTATTAAGTAGAGGTGCTCCAACCCCTGATCATCCTCATGGCCCTTCTCTGGACATGTTTCTCAAAGGTCATCTTGCCCCATCAGCCTGCAGTGAGCAGGGACATTTCATGTTCATCTGGCTGCCACCCAGCACCCCCAGATCCTTTTCCCAAAGAGTTTCATCACTTCAGTGCCACCAAAGTTCACAGCAATGCATTAATTCCGTCTCATCTCTTCCTGCTGTAGTTCAAGTCAGTGCCCTGCAACTCAGAAATAGGATTTGACCTGATTAAAATTCATCAAGCAAGATTAAAGGTGTGGGGAAAACGGAAAGCCATACATCAAACAAATGTAGGGATCAAAGCTACAGGTCAACAGAGCTCCATTATAAAGACATAAATGATTTAATGAGCCAGGTACTTGTGAAGTATTTTAAGACATACATCCACCAAATTCTTCAGCTGCTATGGTGCATATTCAAAACCTGGCACATGCGATACTCTTGGCTACCCAAAAACAGACAGCAAGTGCTCTCTTCATCTGGACCAAATTCAAGCTTCTGTTGTTATCAAGTAGTCCTAAATTAAATAGTTCAGCTCTCACCCTTTTAAAATTGCTGCCTAGTCAGCACGACTGCTCTAGTGCAGGTAAGAAGTCTGAAGAGGGATACAGAAGGATGCTTCCTTGACTGAGAGACCTGGGGCTGTTTAGTCTGGAGAAGAGAAGGCTGAGAGGGGATCTTATTATTGTCTATAAATATCTAAGCAGTGAGTGCCAGGAGGAAGGGGCCAGGCTCTTTTTGGTGACATCTGGTAATAGAACAAGGAATGATAGTTATAAGCTAGAACACAGGAGATTCCACCTCAACACAAGGAGAAACTTCTGTACTGTGGGGGTGATGAGCACTGGAGCAGGCTGCCCAGAGAGGTTGTGAAGTTTCCTTCTCTGGAGACTTCAAAGCCAACTTGGATGCATTCCTGTGTGACCTGTCCTAGGTGATCCTGCTCTGGCAGAGGGAGGGTTGGACTTGATGATCTCTGGAGGTCCCTTCCAACCCCTAACATTCCATGATTCTGTGATCAGAGAGGGCTGCCCAAAGACCTCTGATGGAACCTGATGACCTGTAGCTGCAGCAGTGTGGACAGCAGGAAAACAGCAGTGATCCTGTACTTGGCACTGGTGAGGCTACACCTGAAATATCGGAATCAGTTTTGGGCCCTTCACTTCAAGGATATTGAGGTGCTGGAGTGGGTCCAAAGAAGGAAATACAGGGTGCTAGAAACTGAGGATCAGACACAGGTGGATGGAGGGGAAGTCCACGTGCTCAATTGCCCAAATCATCTTTTCATCTGTTATTCCAACTGATGGCAGAGACACTGGAATAAGCAACTTGTGCTGGTTTGATCTAATTGGAGGATTTGAATGAGAAATTAGAGTACAGGCTGAGAAAGGAAAAGATCTGCTTTCCAGATCCTTTTTGATCAGGAAAAGAACTATGCTTTGCTCACAGATAGTTCCTGTCGTCTTGTTGGGAACAAGCGAAGATGGAAGTCAGCAGTCTGGAGTCCTACCAGGAGAGTTACTGAAGCAAAAGATGGAGAAGGTGAATCCATTCAACGTACTGAGGTAGAAGCAGTCCAACTTGCTCTTGTAGTGGCTGAACAAGACAATTGGCCTATCCTTTACCTATACACCAACTCATGGATGGTAGCCAGTGCTCTATGGGGTTAGCTAAAGGACTGGAAAAAGGGTGGTTAGCAAAGGAAAGGAAAGCCTATTTGGTGTGCTGATCTATGGCAGGACATTGATGCACGACTGGAGAGAATTCCAGTGAAGGTGCAGCACGTAGATGCACACATGCCTAAAAGCAAAGCTACTGAGTAACATCAACACAACCATCAGGCAGACCAAGCTGCTAGAATTTCTTAAGTTGACACAGACAGTGGCAGTGACCTTGATCTTTATTTGAAACACTGAGGTGAACTGTTCTTAGCTTGGTGGGCCCATGATTCATCTGGACATCAAGGCAGAGATGCAACATACCAATGGGCATGTGATAGGTCAATTGACTTATCCATGGACGCTATCACTCAAGTCATACATGACTGTGATATCTGTGCTGCTATTAAGCAGGCTAAGCACATCAAGCCCTTATGGTATGGGGAGAGATGGTCAAAGTACAAATATAGTGAAGTGTGACAGATTGACTACATCACTTTACCTCGTTCTCGTTCTGGCAAGCACCGGATGGCTGGAAACCTATCCAGTTCCACATGCTACTGCACGTAACACCATTCTTGGCTTGGAGAGACAAATCACATGGAGACATGGAACTCCAGAGAGAATTGAATCAGACAATGGCACTCATTTCAAGAACAATCTTGTGAAAAACTGGGCCAAAGAGCATGGTATTGCATGGATCTTCCACATACCCTACTATGCACCAGCTTCAGGAAAGATCGAATGCTTACAACGGTTTGCTAGAGACCACCCTAAAAGCCATGGAGGGGTGGAACTTTCAAAACTGGGACAAGCATTTAGCACAAGCAACCTGGATGGTAAACAGTAGGGGTTCTGTAAACAAAGAAGGACCTGCCCAATCAGATTTGGTACAAACAGTGGATGGTGATAGAGTTCCTGTTGTACATGAAAAGAATCTCTTAGGAAAAACTGTTTGGGTATTTTCTCCTCCGGGCAAAGGGAAACCTGTCCAAAGCGTGGTTTCTGCAGAAGGTCCTGGTCATACATACTGGGTAATGCATGAGAATGGTGAAATCCAGTGTATTCCACAGATAAATCTAACTTTAGCTGAAAGAGTTTAAATTCAGAGTGTTAGGAGTTTTGCTTTCTAGGTTTTACCTGGCGTCCAACACAACAGAATCTACAGTACGTGAGCACAAACCCAATGTCACCTGAGAGTCCCTGGTCTCATCTCATCTGTGAGGAGACAAACTGTTTCCCATTTTCTGAACTTTTGAATCACCTACATCCAAGATACATCTGGAACAAAGTGTGAACTGAGTTTGTAATATTCATTATTGTAAACACTGTTTTAGATTAGATAGATAATTCTCAGTAAACTCTGAGTGAAGTAGACAGGGGTGGATTGTGCTGGTTTGAAATAATTGGAGGATTTGAATGAGTAATTAGGCTATAGGCTGAGAAAGAAAAACACTGATGATGCTACTTCCCTCACAGCTTTACTGAGAAAGAAAAAAAAACTGATTAAGAGCTGCAACTCAAATATAGATAAGTGAGACTGCTTCAGACCGCTTTGGGCTGTGGCTGCTGTTGCATGGCTCTTTCTGCCTTTCGTAGCTGGATCTGAATAATTTAATTAACTTCTTTCCTGCTGCTAACCCGCCAGCCAATCTACCTTTGCCGATCTGCTGCATAAAACAGATGGTGAGATAAGATTGGGGAAGGGGGGAAGGTGGTAGGGGTGGTTAGAGACCTCTCTTATGAATTTTGATCTCTGGGAGGGTTGTGGTGTTTCTGTATTACCTTTTTACTATATATATCTGTAAATATCTCTTATACATTGTAAATATCTGTTTGTATATTGTGCAAAGCTGTACATATAAATCTTCATTCCTTAACTTCCATCTGACTGAATCCTAGCCTGGGTTATTTCAAAGTGTGTGGGGGGGAGGTAACTCCCGAACCACCACACAGCTGAATGTAGTCTTTTAATACATGGCTCTGTGGATGGTGTCACCACCATAAATTTGTTTTTTTTTTATAATGGTATGACCAATACAGCACCAGAGTTGCTGACACCAAACAGGAGACACCTCTCTCAAAGGGGGAAGAAGGTATTTGCAAAGGAGATAGCAGGGCTAGTTGACAGGGCTTTAAATGGGATGTCAAGGGGGAGGGGGACAAAGTAATCAGGCTTCCATGTGGCAAGGTGTGGGAGGACAGTGTGGGAGCAATGGGTGATTAGTAAGGGTTCTCCACCTGCTGCCCAGAAGCATGCTGAGGACAGAACAATGCAGCCAAAGCTCTGCAGAGATGAGCCAGATCCACTTCAGGTAATAGCTGCCAACAAGGAAACATCAAGCGGTAATCCATGTGGTAGTAATGACATGAGGGGTAGAGATAGTCTAGAAGTTACAGAGGTGTCTGAGCATGGACAGGTCCAAGTACGGACTGAGAAAAGCGTGCTCAAAGAACAGGATAAAGGAAAATCAGTGGGTAAGTCAGCTCCAATAGAGGCACAACTGAAATGCCTCTACACTAACACAAGGACCATGGGAAACAAACAGGAAGAATTGCAAATATGTGCAGGTCTACAGAGTTATGATGTCATTGGCATCACTGAGACATAGTGGAATGGATCTTATGATTGGAGAGTAGGGATAGATTAGGAGGGACAGGCAGAGGAGAAGGGGAGGGGATGTTGCCCTCTACATCAATGATAAACTGGAATCCACGGAGCTCCACCTGTGGATGTGCAATGCCAAAGCAGAGTTTATGGGTAAAGGTTAAAGGAAGGCACAGGAAGGGGACATAATAGTGGGAGTCTGCTACAGACCTCCCAATCAGGAAGGCCCTTTACAAACAAATAGGAGAAGCTTCATGGTCACAGGCCCTAGTACTCATGGGGGACTTCAACCACCCTGACATCTGTTGGAAGGACAACACAGCACAGCACCAGCAATCTAAGAGGTTCCTGGAATGCATTGATGATAACTTCCTCCTCCAAGTGGTAGAGGAACCCACAAGAAAAGGTGCTGTGCTGGACCTAGTCCTCACCAACAAGGAGGGGCTGGTGAGTGAAGTGATGCTGAAGGGTAGCCTTGGATGCAGTGACCATGAAATGGTAGAGTTTAAGATCCTCAAGGCATCATAGAGGGTGCACAGCAAACTCACTGCTCTGGACTTCAGAAAAGCAGACTTCAGTCTCTTCAGGAATCTCCTTGGCAGGGTGTCATGGGAAAAAACTCTGGAAGGAAAGGGGGACCGGGAAAGTTAGTCAATGCTCAAGGATCACCTTCTTCAGGTCCAGGGGCAATGCATCCCAAAAAAGAGGAAGGCAGGTAAGAATGTCAGGAGGCCTGNCGGCTGCTTCTCTTGCATGGTTCCTTTGTCTCTGCCTTTGTAGCTGATTTTTCATAATTCCACTAACCTCTTTCCTACTGCTAATCCCCCTGGCTGCTCTACCTCTGCCTATCTGCTGCATAAACAGATGGTGAGATAAGATTGGGGAAGGGGGGAAAGGTGGTAGGGGTGGTTAAAAAAAACCCTCTTAGGGATTTTGATCTCTGGGAGGGCTGTGGTATTTCTGTATTACCTTTTCACTGTATATATCTGTAAATATCTGTTATACATTGTAAATATCTGCTTGTATATTGAGCATTGATGTAAATATAAAGCTTAATTTATCAACTTCCAGTGTCCTGAGTCCTAGCCAGGGTTATATCAAAGGTGGGGGGCAGGTAACTGCTTAAACCATCACAGGGGCCCAGGAGAGCTGGCCAGTGCTTAAGGATCACCTCCTTCAGGCCCAGGAGCAATGTACCCCAAAACAGAGGAAGGCAGGTAAGAATGCAAGGAGGCCTCCATGGATTAGTGGAGAGCTCCTGGACACACTTATATGCAAGAAGAAAGCCTACAGAAGAGTGGAAGCAAGGACAGGTAACCTGGGACAAATACAAAGACATTGTGCAACCAGAGATCAGGTTAGGAAAGCTAAAGCACAGCTAGAGTTGACTGTGGCTAGGGACATTAAGGGGAACAAGAAGAACTTCTTCAGGTATATCAGTGAGAAAAGGAGGACTAGGGAGAATGTGAGAGCCTTCCAGAAGGGTCAATGACTTCTTTGCATCAGTCTTCAGCATTAAGTGCTTTAACCACAATGTCCAAATTCCAGAGAGCAAAAGTAAGGACGGGGGAAAGAAGGTCTGCCCATTATAATTGAAGATCATGTTTGTGAGCACCTAAGGAACCTGAACGTGCACAAGTCCATGGGGCCTGATGAGATCCACCCACAGGTCCTGAGGGAACTGGCAGATGAAGTTGCCAAACCACTGTCCATTGTATTTGAAAGGTCATGGCAGACTGGTAAAGTTCCTGCTGACTGGAAAAGGGCAAACATAACACCTTCAAGAAGAAAAAAAGGATGACCCTGCGAACTATAGATCAGTCAGTCTCACCTCTGTGCCTGGCAAGATCATGGAGCAGATCCTCCTGAAAACTCTGCTAAAGCAAATGGAAAACAAAGCAGAGGTGATTGGTGGTAACCAGCATGGCTTCACCAAGNACTGCTGGATAAGGAACTGGAGTGGTAATCAATGGCACAATGTCCACCTAGAGACCAGTGACAAGTGGCATCCCTCAGGGGTCAGTGCTGGGACCAGTGCTGTTTAACATCTTTGTCAGTGACATGGACAGAGGAATCGAGTGCACCCTCAGCAAGTTTGCAGATGACACCAAGCTGTGTGGCACAGTTGACTTGCTGGAGGGCAGGGATCCATCCAGAGGGACCTGGACAGGCTGGAGAGGTGGGCCCAGGCTAACCTCATGAAATTCAACAAGGTAAAGTGTAAGGTCCTGTACCTGGGTCAGCCCAAATCCAAGCACAAATCCAGGCTGGGTGGCAAGTGGCTGGAGAGCAGCCCTGAGGAAAAGGACCTGGGGGTCTGGGTTGATGAAAAGCTCAACATGAACCAGCAGTGTGTACGCAGCCCAGTCAGCAACCGTGTCCTGGGATGCATCAAGAGCAGCATGGCCAGCAGGGCAAGGGAGGTGATTCTCCCTCTTTACTCTGCTCTCATCAGATCCCACCTGGAGTACTGTGTGCAGTTCTGGAGTCTCCAACACCAGAAGGACATGGAACTGTTGGAGCGAGTCCAGAGGAGGGCCACGAAGATGATCAGAGGACTGAAGCAGCTCTGCTATGAGGACAGGCTATGAGAGTTTGGGGTCTTCAGCGTGGAGAACAGAAGGCTTTGAGGAGACCTTGTAGTAGCCTTCTAGTGTCTGAAGGGGGCCTACAGGAGGGCTTAGGAGGGACTATTCACAAGGTCTTGTTATGACAGGATGAGGGGTAATGGGTTTAAACTGGCAGAGGGGAGATTTAAATGGGATGTTAGGAGGAAGTTATTTACAGTGAGGGTGGTGAGACACTGGAACGGGTTGCCCAGAGAGGTTGTGGATGCTCCCTCCCTGGAGGTGTTCAAGGCCAGTTTGGATGAGGCCTGGGGCGACCTGTTCAAGTGGGAGGTGTCTCTGCTTATGTCGGGGGGTTGGAACTGGATGATATTTCAGGTTTCTTCCAACCTAAACCATTCTATGATTCTATGAAACAAAGCTGGTGAAGGATCCTACAGCAGAAGTCTTGTGAGGAGCTGCTGATGGAACTGGGGGAGTTTACTTTGGAGAAAAGGAGACTGAGGGGAGACCTCAGTCTCTACAACTTCTTGGAGTCAGTCTCTTCTCCCAAGGAACAAGGGATATGATGGCAGGAAATGTCCTCAGACTGTGACAGGTCAAGTTTAATTAGGCATGAGGAACAATGTCTTAATTCAAAAATAGTTAAACCCCTGAAGAGGGTTCCCAGGGGAGGGGTGGAATTGCCATTCCTGGAAATGTTCAAAAAATGTGTAGATGTGATGCTGAGGGACATAGTTTAGTGGTAGGCTTGGCAGTGTTGGTCTAGCTGCTGAACACAATGATCTTGGAGATCTTTTCCAACCTTAATGATCAGCAAGTTCACTGATGATATGAAACTGAAGCGGGTGTGGGAGTGACCCCCTGTCAGGCTGTGCTGCCATCCAGTGAGGTTCACTACATGTCTGGGCAGCCTGTGCTAGTATTTAACCACTCTCACTGTAAAGAGCTTCCCCCTAATGGCCAACCTAAATCTTCCCTGATCCAGTTCCAAACCATTGCCCTCCATCCTATCACCACAGGCCCTTCCTAACACTCCTTCCCCAGCCTTCTTGTAGGCCCTGTTCAGGTACTGAAATGCTGCTATAAGGACTCCCTGGGGCTGAACAGCCCAAACCGTCTCAGCCTGTCCTTGTAGAAGAGGTGTTTCAGCCCTCTGATCATCTTCATGGCCCTCCTCTGGACCCACTCCAGCAGGTCCATGTCCTTCTTGTGTTGGGAACCCCAGAGCTGGATGCAGTACTCTAGGTGAGCTCTCACCAGAGCAGAGCAGATGGGCATCATGGCCTCTCTTGACCTGCTGACCATGCTTCTTTTGATGAAGCCCAGGATGCCATCAGCCTAAAGATCCACAAATCCTGCTGCTGCCTGTTCTGTACCACCATGGCTGTTGTCCCCCTTATAGCAAGCTCCTCACAAAGTGACAGTGCAGGTGTAGAACAGTTTTAGAGAGGAGAGCTTTCACACTTACTTTTGGAAGGGACACGCAGGTTGGATCGCACTACTTGTAAGGAGTCCGCTTGAACTCGCAGCTCGTAGCTCATCACACTCTCATAATCCAGAGGCTTCTGAACCCAGATCACTCCTGTTCTGTTGTTAATAGCAAACACCTCTGAAATCCAACAGAAACACAAGTGACTTTCTAAGATTCAGTAACCTGGTTTTGAACATTCTGCTTTGGCAGTGCCATTGCTTTCTGACACCATCTCACCATCTTCACAAAGCACTTCCCATCTGAAGGGCCATACAACTCCTTTTTGAAGCTAGCTCCGAAGGGGCACAGCAGCTGAAGCCAGCCTGGCACTGTAACAACCAACTCAAGAATGTGCTGGCAAGAGGGGACAAGAAAAACTCTCACAAAAAGGAGGATGAGATGGGGAATTCTTCCACATCCCTCCAAATAATTTACAGTAATTTTGCTTAGAGATTTCAAGGGGTATCATGAAGAGTTCTCACAGGATTACAGGATCACAGGATGTCAGGGGTTGGAAGGTACCCAAAGAGATTATCAAGTCTAACCCCCCATCAGAACAGGACCATACAATCTAGCTCAGGTCACAGAGGAACACATCCAGACAGGCCCTGAAAGTCTCCACAACCTCTGGGCAGCCTGTTTCAGTGCTCTGTGACCCTTACGGTCAAGAAGTTCCCCCTTGTGTTGAGCTGGAACCTTCTGTGCTACAGCTTACATCCAGCTCCTTTTTGTATCCCAGGGAGCAAGAGAGTGGAGCCTGTCCCCCCACTCTTGACACTCAGCCCTCAGATATTTACAAACATTGATTAAATTCCCTCTCAGTCTTCTCTTCTCCAAACTAAAAAGCCTCAGGTCCTTCAATCTCTCCTCATCAGGCAGTGCTCCAATCCCCTAATCATCCACATAGTCCTTCACTGGACCTTTCCTTCTTAAACTGAGGAGCCTAAAATGAATGCAGTACTTAAGATGGGGTCTCACCTGGGCAGAGTAGAGGTGAAGGAGAACCTCCCTTGATCTGCTGGATACACTCTTCTTAATACAGCCCAGGATCCCATTAGCCCTCTTGGCCACAAGGGCACATTGCTGTCCCATGGATAACTTGTTAACCACCAGCACTCCCAGGTCTCTCTCCATGGGGCTGCTCTCCAGCAGATCACGTCCCAACCTGTAGTTTATTATTTCTCTCCAGAAGGATGCAAATCATAGACTCACAGAACACACTGGGTTGGAAGGGACCTCTAGAGGTCATCTAGTCCAAACCCTGTTTAGTAAGCAGGACCATCGCCAACTGGATCATGCTGACCTACTGTTCAAATATCAGCTTTAATCTTTGCGGCTACAGCATGGGAAGTTTAGAATGTCTTAGAGCAGATTTTGAAGCACAAAGTAGAATCAAATAATGGTTTGGGTTGGAAGGGACCTTAAAGCTCATCTAATCCAAACTCCCTGCATTAAATAGGGACATCTTCAACTAGCTCAGCTTGCTCAATGCCCCATCCAAACTACCCTGGGATGGTTCCATGGATGGGGCTTCTCCCACCTCTCTGAGCAACCTAGACCAGTGTCTCATCACCCTCAGTATAAAAGGCAACTTCTTTAAATCTGGTCCAAATATTCCCTTTTTCTATGTTCTAAATCACAATCCCTTGTCATGCCACAACAACCCCTGCTCAAAAGTCTGACTCCATCTTTTTTATGTGGTCTGGATGATCAGGTAGTGAGAAAGATTGGGAGTTGGTTAAAGGAAAGAAGCCAGAGTTGTAGTCAATGGGATGGAGTCTACTCGGAGGCCTGTGACTAGTGGGGTCCCATTGGGACTAGTTCTGTTCAATATGTTCATCAATGGCCTGGATGAGGCCACAGAATGCACCGTCAGCAAGTTTGCTGATGGGACAGAGCTGGGTGGAATGACTGCCACACCAGAAGGCTGTGCTGCCATTCAGAGAGATTTGGACAGGCTGGAGGGGTGGGCAGGAAGAAATTTAATGAAATTCCACAGGGGCAAGTGTAGAGTCTTGCACCTGGGAAAGAACAACAGGTACCAGTATAGGTTGGGGACTGACTCGTTGGACGGCAGCAAAGGAAAAAAGGATTTGGGGGTCCTAGTTGATTGAAGGTTGACCATGAACCAGCAGTGTGCTCTTGTGGCCAAGAAGGCCAACGCCATTCTGGGGTGTATTAGAAGGGCTGTGGTTAGTAGGTTGAGAGAAGTTCTCCTACCCCTCTTCTCTGCTCTGGTGAGGCCACATCTGGAGTATGATGTTCAGTTATGGGCCCCCAGTTCAAGAAGGACCTCATGGAACTGCTTGAGAGAGTCCAGCACAGAGCTACAAGGATGATGAATGGGATGGAACGTCTCCATTACAAGGAGAGCCTGAGGGAGCTGGAGCTGTGCTATTTGGAGAAGATGAGACTGAGAGGTGCCCTCATTCGCATTTATAAATGTGAAGGGTGAGTGCCAGGAGGCTGGAGCCAGGCTCTCCTGGGTAATACCCTATGCCAGCACAAGGGGCAATGGTGGAAATGAGGCATAGGACGTTTCATATCAATGTGATGAAAGATTTTTTTCCCTGCGAGGGTGACAGAACACTGGAACAGGCTGCCCAGGGAGGTTGTGGAGTCTCCCTCTCTGGAGATATTCAAAGCCCATCTAGATGTGTTCCTGTGTGATCTGGTATAGGTGATCCTGTTCTGGCAGGGGGTTGGACTGGGTCAGCTTTCAAGGTCCCTTCCAGCCCCTGACATTCTGTGATTCTGTGATTATAGGGCCCCTTTAAGTACTGAAAAGCCACAAGAAGGTCTCTGTGGAGCCTTCTCTTCTGCAGCCTGAACAATCCCATCAAAAGTGTTTTCACCTTTGACTGTGCCATGGACTCACCCCACGTGGCAGCAACACCAGTGAGAACATCTTTGTGTTTTAATTTTTATTACAACTGTACTAAGTGAGCTGATGCAAGGCTGATCTCTGAGGGCTTGACAACAGCCATCCCTCCTGTTTACACAGCCCTGATGGGACTTCAGCTCAGTAGCTTTACTTCTGATCACTGTTTCTTGAGGACTTCTGATGCATACAGTAGGCTCAGTCCTAATCACTAGGACTAAAACTTCAGTACTTACCCTCTTCATTTCCTGCAACAATTGAATATACAATTGTCTGGTTCAAGGCAGCTGCTGTAACAACTACCACCACAGTTCCTTTGGGGGCACTTTCACTCACTGGTGGGGGTCTGCAGAATGGAGCAAAAGTATTTGTGTTATATTCCAGTTGCCTGAACAGCAGAGTGATGAAACCTAGCTCTCAGGTGAGCAGCTTCACTCAACTTTGAGGCTGCCAGAGCAAGAAGATCTGTTATTACAGAAAGACATCTTAAAGGCCTCTGCAAATGCAAAAACCAGTTAGGAGAATGGAATTCCTCACAAAGGTGGATGGATCCCCATTCCTGGAAGTGTTTAAAAGATATTGCTCCTCAGGAAAAAAAAACAGCAACCCCAATATTGGGTTAAATTACTAAACTAGAACAAGAGGATTAAAACAGCCTCATCACTTATACACAAAAGCACTGAAAAAGGATACAAACAGCAAACAAATAGAATCATAGAATGGTCTGGCTTGGAAGGGACATCTAAAAGTCACCTAGTACAGCCACCTCTGCAGTCAGCAGGGGCATCAACTAGATCAGGTTGCCCAGAGTTCTATCAAGTCTTACCTGTAATATCTCCATGGATGTAGCCGCAACCACCTCTCTGGGCAACCTGTTCCAGTGCTCAACCACCCTCATTGTAAAGAACTTGCTCCTAACATCCAATCTAAATATGCTCTTCTCTCATTTCAAGCCACTGTCCGTCCTCCTGTCATTGCAGGCCTTTGGAGGCAGTCGCTCTGCAGCCTTCTTGTAGCCCCCTTCAAGTACTGGAAGGTCATTACTAGATGTCCCCAGAGCCTTCTCTCCTCCAGGCTGAACAGCTCCAGCTCCCTCAGCCTGTCCTCATAAATAATATATATAATATCCATATATATAATATCTATATATATAAATCCATATATATAATACCCATACATAGAAATAATATATAATATCCATGTCTTGAACATAGAAATGGAGGAAATGGAGGAAAGAGAGGAAATGGAGGGTGAACCCATCTTGCAGGGCAGAACTATTTTTGATGTCCAAAGTGAAATATCCAGTTTTCCTCTCTTCTCTTTCCCTTTTTCCTTGGCTGAACATGCCAGGCTCTCATGCATTTTCCAATCTCCCTGTTATCCAATTTCAATTCACCAGGAAACTTCTTTTATCTCCAAAAGCATGAATAGGAGGGGAAAGATCTAATAAAAAAAAAAAAATTAAAAGCAGCAAAGCCAACAATAACCTGGAAAACTGGTTTAGTGCTGGAGTTTAATAGTGTGCTCTATGTCTAACTCTGGACTGGTCACTTCAGCTGACTCTGTTTTGAGTGTTGTTTTAGTTCATGGAGCTCAACAAGCATTTCAGAACTTAAACATTTTTTACTTCTGTTTAATTACGTTGATGTGATCCTTAGCTCAACTTAATTAAAATGTCTTTTGGTTACCTCCTGTAAATCACCTCCTTAATGTCCCTGACATTACAGCTTCTTTTGGTCTTAGCTAGTTTTAACCATCAAAGGCATTTTACCAGAAGCTATTTCACCCTCTTCTATTTGAAGGATGTCTCTGAGCAGCACATCCTTTCCTGCACATATCCTTTTAGCCCACATCTCATGTGAAGTGATTTCATTTGGCTTTTTGCCCATCTGATGGTTGGCAACACAGAGAAGCTGTGTAAGCCATCAAGAATTATAGAATTTTAGGTATTTTTCTGAGAAAAGCCAAGTGCAGGTTAGTGTCTAAAGTGGAGTGAGATAACTGGAGTAACATGGAGACTACAGGAGCTGATAAAGCTCTAAAAATGAAACACTGAAATAGCTCTGGCTATGCAGCTGAGCTATCAAATACTGAAAAGAAAACTTGTAGAATCATAGAATTGTTCTGCTTGGAAAAGGTCTCTACAACCATTGAGCCTAACTGATAACCTAACACCACCATGGCCATTAAACCATGTCCCCAAGTGACATGGCCACATTTCGTGAACACCTACAGAGAGGGTGACTCCACTACCTTCCTGGGCATCCTCTTCCAATGCCTGACCACTCTTGCAGCAAATAAAATTTTCCTCATCTCCAACCTAATCCTTCCCTGGCACAATTTCATACCATTTCCTCCCACCCTATCACCTGACAGTAAAGAGCCCAACCCCCACCTCATTGCAATGAGGTTTCCCTTCAGCATTCTCTTCTCCAGACTAAACAACCCCATTCCTTCAGCTGCTGCTCACCAGCCCTATTCTCCAGACCCTTCCTCAGCTTTTTTGCCCTTCTCTAGACCTGCTTCAGCCTCTCCAGTCCTTATTGGAATCCAAAACTGAATTCAGTATCGGAGGTGTGGCCTCACCAGAGCCCAGTACAGGGGCATGGTCACTGCCCTGCTCCTGCCTGCCACACTATTGCTGATTCAGGCCAGGATGCTGGTGATGTCCTTACCCACATGAACAAACTTATATGTGCAAGTTTGTAACCTGTGCAGCGAAACAAAAAGCAAAGAGACAAGAAAGCAAGAAGTAAACATTATGATGGCAACTCTGCTAAATCTTTCACCCACACAATTACCTTGGCTTCCAATCCTTGATCAAAAAAAAGGACCCAGACATATTTTTCAGCCATCAATGATCAATTTATCAGGTTTTACAGACTCATGGAATGACAGGGGTTAGAAGTCACCTCTGGAGATCATCAAGTCCAACTCCTCTGCTAAGGCAGCTTCATTTAAAGGAGGCTTCACAAGAACACTTCCAGGCGGGTTTTGAATGGCTCCAGAGATGGTCAACACCACTCTGGGCAGCCTGCTCCAGTAAGTGCAGCTGCAGCCATCTGAAGACCAGAGATTCTCTTTTTAAAGGAATGGAACACTTTCTTCTTAATTAGACACATTTTCCAGCAGTTTATCTGCAAAGTGTCCTGAAAAGGATCATGTACTTAATATCTTTGCTTTCTGTCTCAATTCTCACATTCCTCCAAGACATTCTGACCTTCTGCTGGCATTTGTCTCCAAAACAGATGACATGGCAGACTGGGCAGTGTTACAGTGAACCTTTGTCAGAACCTATTATCTTTTAAACTAAATGTCACATTCTGTGCCTGTGAACTCCCTGTCATCAAGCATAAAGCATTTGTGTTATCCCACCAACCTTCCTAAATTACAGTGAAGGACATGAAGACATGAAAATTGCTTTCAGGATTACTGGAGATGCAAAAAATGGAAAGAAAGAATAATTCACATCTAGCACAACCTAGGACACAGTCACAAAAAATAACAAATGTAGGGTCCTGCACCTGGGCAGGAATAACCCCATGTACCAGTACACGTGAAAGATTGTCCTGCTTGGAAAGCAGCTGTGTAGAGAAGGATCTGGGAGTGCTGGGGGACAGCAAGCTGTGCATGAGCCAGCAATGCGTCCTCATGGCCAAGAAGCCAAATGGTTTCCCATGGTGAATGAAAAGCAGCATGGTCAAGGGTGTTTCTTCTCCCCCTCTACTGTGCCCCAGTGAGGCTACACAGAATCAGAGATCTGTTTAAGTTGGAAGAGAACTTTGAGATCATTAAGTCCATCTGCTGCTAAGCCACTACCACCAAACCACCTCCCTGGGCAGCCTGTGCTACCTCCCTTGTGGGAAGAAACTTTCCCTAAGATCCAACATGAGTCTCCCCAGGCATAACTTGAGGCCATTTCCTTTTGTCCTGTCACTTGCTGCCTGTGAGAACAGACTGACCCTCATCTGGCTCCAACTTCCTTTCAGGAAGTTGTAGTGGGTGATGAGGCCTTCTCTCAGCCTCTTCTTCCAAAGACTAAGCAAACCCAGTTCTCTCAGCCATTCCTCATAGAACTTGTGTTTAAAAACATCTCTGAGATAGACAGGGAACTACTGGAGAGATCACAGTGATGGCTACAAAGATGCTGAAAGCACTGAAGCATCTCTGTGAGGTAGAAGGGCTGGGAGACCTGGAGTTGTTTAGCCTGGAGAAGAGCAGCCTGAGAGAGGATTTTCTCATAGGAGTTCTTCTCAATACCCATCAACGCTAAAAGGGACCTTACTACTAATATATCTAGACAGAAATGACCACTCTTGGTTTTCTACAGCATGTCCAGATGAAGTAGTTCCTCTCCCTGGTAGAACTCAGATCTCTCCAAGAGCTGCACTTTTCTCTCACCCGCTGTAAAGAAGGATAACTGAATTAGCAGGATACTTGTGATGAGGAGCACAGCAGCTTCTACAAGGCCTTGGACATTCATAAAATTGTGGATTGTCTCCCATGTCAAAGGGCAGCTTTTTTTGGAAGGTGGTACCAAATTAGGGAGGTTTCAAATATGAAATGCTACCCATACCCTCAACACCACTGAGGAGAGGTCCTCTGTTCACATTTCACACTGAGAATAAATCACGGAATCATAGAATAGTTTGGGTTGGAAGAGATCTTAAGGATCATATAGTGTCAACCCCTTTGTCATGGGCAGGGACACTTTCCACTAGACCAGGTTGCCCAGAGCCACATCCAGCCTTGCCTTATAAACATCCAGGGATGGGGCTTCTACCACCTTCCTGGGCAACCAGTTCCAGTATCACACCACCCTTACGCTTGAGTAAAAAGCAGGAAACCAGAAAGCAGGGTAAAGCGTCTTGGAATAATACTTCCAACTGACTCCTGACTGCCTCCATACTTTCATGAGCTCCTCTGATACACAGCTGTTTGTGTGGATCATGTCTGCCTAAACTACCGACAGATTGAACTCGGTGGAAAACATTATATCCTGTCTTCTGCCCAGCAAGCAAGAGGTCCAAAGGTCACAAAGCCTTACTTTTAACCAGAACATATTTTCATACTATAGAATCACAAAATCCCAGCATGGTTGGGGTTGGAAGAACATCTAGAGATCACCGAGTTCAAGCCCACTTGCTAAAGCAGGGGCGCCCAGAGCAGGTTATCCATGATTAATTGCCAAGTGGGTTTGGAATCTCTCCAGAGAAGGAGACTCCACAACCTCTCTGGAAAGTCTGCTCTAGGGCTCTGGCACAGTCACTCCAAACAACTTTCTCCTCCTGTTTAGGTGGAACCTTCTGGGTTCCAGTTTGTGTCCATTGCTCATTCTGTTGCTGGGCACCAGTGACAGGAGAGCCTGGCCACATCCTCTTGAACACGTCCACCAGCTCTTGCTAAGTATTACTCAGATCCTCTCTGGGGCTGCTCTTCTCCAGGACAAACAGCCCCAGGTCTCTCAGCCTTTGCTCCTCACAGAACTGCTCCAGGCTCGTCAGCAACTTTGTAGCCTCCACTGAACTCTCTCCAGTAGTTACCTATCTCTCTTGACCTGGGGAGCACTGTTGCTAATAAAGAACGACAAAGCCATACCGCATTTACACCATGTCATAACCTCTACTTCTCAGCTTCACAGAATTCCTCCTGAATGGAAACCAAACCTGAGATTACAACAGAACTGAGCACATCTTTTCATAGAACCATGGAATGACCTGGGTTGGAAGGGACCTCCAAAGGTCATCCAGTCTAACCCACTCTGCAGTCAGCAGGGACATCCTCAACTAGATCAGGTTGCCTGGAGCTCCATTGAGCCTCATCTTGAATACGTTCGGGGATGGGGCCTCAACCACCTCCCTGGGCAACCTGTTGCAGTGTTCCAGCATCTTCATGGTACAGAACTTGTTCCTAACATCCAGTTTAAATCTGCTCTGATCGAGATTGAAGCCATTGCCCCTTGTCCTATCATGACAGGCCTTTGTAAATAGGTTGGGGAGTGATTAAAATGATACTAAGAGGAAAGTACTGTCAGTTTTGCACTTCTTTTCCTGCTGTGAGATGGCTGCACACCTGTTTAATGTGCCCATATGCAGCAATTAGGAGGCAGCTCTCAGTCACCATTTCATTTCCTGCTCCAGCAGCACACTGCAATTAGTGATGACCTTCCAGTTGTATAGGACACGGTATTTATTAATTTACAAAACAGAGGAAAGATCCTAAGTCCTTTTGAATCTTCACTGCTTTAAAATTACAAGCCACTCCTAAAGAGGGCAGGCTTGCTAAAAACAAACAAACAAAAAAAGATCACTTTATATTCATCTGAGGTTCACTTCACATCTGGTCTTCACTCTGTCTGAAAGAAATGGAAACTTCTGGATCAATGACTTGCTCTGGAGTTCAACCAAGAGGTGATCTAGGTGGAGCTGTCAGGGCAAGAGAAGTAATAGCTTGGGAAAAGAGTTTGATTTCCTCAAGTGCTCTATTGGTGGAGATCACAGAATCACAGAATGGTAGGGGTTGGAAAGGACCTCTGATGATCCAAACTCCCTGCCAGACCAGGATCACCTAAAGCAGATCAGGTGGCTGTTTCCTCTGCAAGAAGCAGGAGATCACAGTCAGTGTTAAAATCCTTAACAAGTTGTCAGAATGGATGTAGAATCAGAGAGAATCAGAGAATTGCATGGGCTGGAAAAGACCTCCAATATCACTGAGTCCAACCATCACCCTAAGTTCACCACATCCATTAAACCATGTCCCCAAGTGACATCCATATGGTACTTGAATACCTCCAGAGATGGTGACTCCACCATTTCCCTGGGCTGCCTCTTCCAATCCCTGACCACTCTTGCAGCAAAGACATTTTTCCTCATCTCCAACCTAACCCTCCACTGGCACAATTTCAGGCCATTTTTTTCTCTTTCTATCACCTGATACTAGGAAGAAGAGGCCAACCTCCACCTCACCCCAACCTCCTTTTAAGGAGTTGTAGAGCTCAACAAGACGTCCCCTCAGCCTCCTCTTCTCCAGATTAAATGACCTCAGTTCCCTTGGCTACTGCTCACCAGACCTGTTCTCTCTAGGCCCTGCATCAGCTTTGTTTTCCTTCTCTGGACATGCTCCAGCACTGTAGTTTCCTTCTTGGAGTGAGTGGCCCAAAACTTACCCCAATACTCAAATTCTCACACCCCTGTCTTCATCATCTTCTGTGCCCACCACTCCAAACCCTTGCTCTCCAGGCTATCACTTCAGCTGGAGAGTCAGTAGAACTGGCAGTTCAGACCATGTCTGTATGTTCTTTTCCATCACTCCACATGTCCATCAGCTTTGGTGCTTGGACCTCCCTCTGCTGTCAGAGCTCTGGAGAACCAGCAAAATCCAGCTGCCAGGCAGCCCCACAGGATGATGCAGCAAGAAAAGCAGTGGCAGCATTGCCCTTCCCTGGCAGCCAAATATCAAAGGGATTCTGAGACAGACCTATAGCTGTATGTTTGTTTGCATTCTGTTTGTTTTTTGCCTGTTCAGACTTTGCATTTTTATGGAATAAGCAAAGAATGCTTGGCTTGGAAAACACTTTAGCAGGCACTGCTGCTGTCAGCTCTCTGAAAGTCATATTTAATATTCATTACAAGGACAACCAAGGATCTAAGCAGAGAAGAACCCACATTGTTAATGCAGTTAAAGTCTGCAGTTTCAGAATGAAGATCCGCACTAGCAGAACCCTGGGACAGCCTGCAGCACCAGCTAAAATGCTGTGGATGCACTTATGCTCCTATCTAAGGGTGCACTAGAGAGAGATCCATGGGACTTCAAGTGTATCGGTGTCCTCAGAAGGCAGTCATGTACAAGGAGAGCTATACATGGACCACCTGGCCCTACACTAATGGCCTGCAAGCACCTCAGGTGTCTTTGTCACAAGCTGCTACACCAGATGACACCGGAACCTTGACAGACTTGAGTGGCAGGTCAAGACCAAACTCACATGCCTAACAAATTTGGTGGCTTTCTATGATAAAGTCACAGCAGCAGTGGACAAGGGAAGGGCAACTGATGTCATCTACCTGGACCTGAGTAAGGCCTTTGACTCTGTCCCACATGACACCCTGGTCACCAAGCTGGAAAAACATGGACTTGATGGGTGGACAACTCGCTGGATAAGGAATTGGCTGGATGGTCACACGCAGAGAGTGGTGATCAAGGGCACAATGTCCACCTGGAGACCAGTGCCAAGTGGCGTCCCTCAGGGGTCAGTGCTGGACCAGTGCTGTTTAACATCTTTGTCAGTGACATGGACAGAGGAATCGAGTGCACCCTCAGCAAGTTTGCAGATGACACCAAGCTGTGTGGCACAGTTGACTTGCTGGAGGGCAGGGATGCCATCCAGAGGGACCTGGACAGGCTGGAGAGGTGGGCCCAGGCTAACCTCATGAAATTTAACAAGGCCAAGTGTAAGGTCCTGCACCTGGGGCGCTGCAATCCCAAGCACAAATACAGGCTGGGTGGTGAGTGGCTGGAGAGCAGCTCTGAGGAAAAGGACCTGGGGGTCTGGGTGGATGAGAAGCTCAACATGAGCCTGCAGTGTGCACACGCGGCTCAGACTGCCAACCGTGTCCTGGGCTGCATTAAGAGAGGCATTACCAGCAGGGCAAGGGAGGTGATTCTCCCCCTTTACTCTGCTCTTGTCAGACCCCACCTAGAATACTGTGTGCAATTCTGGAGCCCCCAGCACAAGAAGGACATGGAACTGTTGGAGCGAGTCCAGAGGAGGGCCACAAAGATGATCAGAGGGCTGGAGCACCTCTGCTATGAGGACAGGCTGAAAGAGTTGGGGCTTTTCAGCTTGGAGAAGAGAAGGCTTCGGGGAGACCTTATAGCAGCCTACCAGTATCTGAGGGGGGCCTACAGGAGGGCTGGGGAGGGACTGTTCACAAGGTCTTGTAATGACAGGACGAGGGGGAATGGGTTCAAATTGGCGGAGGGGAGATCTGAACAGGATGTTAGGAAGAAATTCTTCACAGTGAGGGTGGTGAGACACTGGAACAGGTTTCCCAGGGAGGTTGTGTCTGCTCCCTCCCTGGATGTGTTCAAGGCCAGGCTGGATGAGGTCTTGAGCGTCCTGATCTAGTGGGAGGTGTCCCTGCCTGTGGCAGGGGTTGGAACTGGATGATCTTAGAGGTCTCTTCCAACCTAGACCATTCTATGATTCTATGAAAATACACCAAAGTAAAATACAAGATTCTGCAGCTGGGTCAGGGCAATCCCAGATACAAGCTGGAGGAAGAATGGCTGGACTACAGTCCTGAGAGAAAGCAATTGGAATGCTGGTGGATAAAAACCTCAAAGTCACAACATGCACTCATTGTCCATAAGCCATCAGTGTCCTGGGCTGATGCCTGGCAGCCAGGGCAGCAGGTGGAGAGAGGGGATTCTGTCACCCTGTTCTGTTGAGACCCCACCTGCAGTGCTGGAATCCTCAGCACAGGAGACATGGACCTGTTGGAGTGGGACCAGGAGGCCACAGCAGTGCTGTGAGGGCTGGAAGCCCTCTGCTGTGAGGCCAGGCTGAGAGAGCTGGGATTGTTTAGCCTGGAGAAGAGAAGGCTCCAGGAAGCCCCCTTTTAAGTGGGCTACAGGAGAGCTGGAGAGGGATTTTTGACAAACCAAGTAGTGACAGGACATAGGGAAATGGCTTCAAAATGGAAGAAGATAGATTTAGATTAAACATGAGGAAGAAGTCCTTCACTGTGGGAGCAGTGAGACACTGGAACAGGTTGACCAGGGAAGTTGTGGGGGCTCCAGTCCTGGAAGTGTTCAAAGCCAGTTTGGATAAGGCACCTTGAGCGACCTGGTGTAGTGGAAGGTGTCCCTGCCCATAGTGAGGAAGTCGGAACTTAAGGAACTTCCAACTTAAACCATTCTGTGATTCTATAACCTGCTGGCTGCTGCTATCTTTCGTCCAACAGTGAGTACATGAAAGAGGAACATCCTAAAGCACACTGCACACAGGCTACAGGCTGCAGGCTGCTGGGCCTCTACTTAATACTGAAATAGTGGACTGTTCGCAGCAGATCTCTTTCTGGTGTACTGTAGTCATCATGAAGAAACTTATGAGCAGCAGGCTGAGGGATCTGGTGTTGTCATGTTTGGAGAAGAGGAGGCTGCGTGGAGACCCTCTTGATCTCTACAAGTCCTTGAAAGGAGGTTGGAGTGAAATGGGGATTGTCCTTTCTCCCTAGTATCAGGTGATAGAAAGAGAAAAAAATGGCCTCAAATTGTGCCAGGGGAGGGTTAGGTTGGAGATGAGGAAAAATGTCTTTGCTGCAAGAGTGGTCAGGGATTGGAAGAGGCAGCCCAGGGAGGTGGTGGAGTCACCATCCCTGGAGGTATTCAAGTACCATATGGATGTGACACTTGGGGACATGGTTTAATGGATGTGTTGGGTTGGTGGCTGAACTCGATGATCCTAGAGGTCTTTTCCAAATAATACAGTTCCATGATTCTATATTTTATCACTCACCTTTTATAAAGCAATTGCCTTGTGTTGCATTTCATGGTTCTCAGAGCTCTTAGCTTCCTTTTGCTGGGTTAGATGTAAGGCATTTAAGTCTCCAGTATAATTTTCTTAGCAGTATAATTTACCTAGCTAATAATTTAATAAGCATTTTAAACTCCCCAGTAAAATTTACAATCTAAAAAGGGGTAGGGAGGGGAAGAAACTAAATTAATTTGGCCCCAATAAGGAATAATGTAAAGAGAGAGACAGTGAATAGAAGGGAAGTCTCTAACTTTCATCTAGCTACCTGGTGCCTCCTGTGGAAGTAACTTTAAGACTACAATCGGCACAAGTCTCTGTAGGAAAAGGACTCCAAGCAGAAACCCTAATGCACTGGTGGTCTTCTGAGGGAGCAAGGAGCTGCCAGACAAGCAACTCAAGGCAGAGCAGCACTTTGATCTCCCTCTCTGCCTAGCACTGCTATGCTTTTCTGATTATGCCATCTGGTCCCTGCTCTCCCAGCTTTCTGTATTCATTTCTCATCTGTAATACAAGCTAAAACTGCAGCTTTAGTCTGCAAAACTGATCAGCTGTGACCTTTTTTTGGAATACACAGAAATTAAGTTTCTCCAACAGACAGAAAACAAGGCTGGATTCACCCTGATTATGATAATTAGGCAAGCAAAGATCAACACTAATCCACTCCAAAGCCACTGATTCTCAGTCCTTCAGATATCCATATCCAACAGTTCACCATTTGGTAAGCTGGACCATCTCTGGGTGCTGACATTTACCCCAAAGATCACAGCAATCACAGAATTAACTGGGTTGGAAAAGACCTCTAGGATAATCAAGTCCAACCTATCCCTTCCAATTAACTAAACCATGGCACTAAGTGCCTCCTCATCCATCCGTCTCTTTAATACCTTCAGGGATGGTGCCTCCACCACCTCCCCAGACAGTCCATATGGCAGCTGAAAAATGCCTGCTGCTGTCAGCAAGAAGCCTTCTCCACAGCAAAGTGAGGTTTCTCTTCATGTTCAGACAGATCCTCCTAGTTTCCAGTTTGCACCCACTGCTCCTTGCCCTGTCACTGGGCCCTTTCTGGCCCCATCCTCTTGATTTCCACAGGCGCTTTACCTCTTGCTGAGCACTGAGAAGACAGCTCTCAGGCTGCTCTTCTCTAGGCCAAACAGCCCCTCGACTTTCAGCCTTTCACAGAACCACAGAAACATTCAACTTGGCAAAGCAACTCAGGATCACCAAGTCCAACCATTGACCCTACTCTGCAAGGTTCACCCTAAATCGTATTCCCAAGCACCACATCCAAACAACCTTTAAACACATCCAGGGTTGTGACTCCACCACCTCCCTGGGCAGCCCATTCCAATGCCTGACCACTCTTGCAGGAGAAAAACAGTAGTTCTGTCTCTCTTGAACTGAGGTGCTCAAAACTCTACCCAGTATTCCAAAGGTGGCCACACTAGGGTGCAGAGGAGAGGTGGAGGAGAACTTCCCTTGGCCTGCTGGCCACAGTCTTAATGTAAACTGGACGAAACACACTCAGACTGCAGAAAACTTAACCTCAGAGGCTCAGTGACCCCAGATACAATTTCAACATACAACATTTCTCATTTATCCACGACTGACATTTTCAACAGCTTCCGAGAAGACAATTGCAAACAAATTTCTCCTGACTGTCATTGTTACCTGTGGTCCAGATCTTTTCAGCTGGAAACAACTTGTTAGGATGGTGAAATTGTGCCACTATTTGATAAGATTTGGGAAAAGCTATCTGTCAAAGAAAGGAGCAGCTCTGAAGTATAGTGACTGAAGGAGCTGGAGCTGCTTGGTTTGAAAAAGAGGAGGCTGGGGGGAGACCTCATCACGGCCTACAGCTACCTGAAGTGACGCTGTGGGAAGGTTGGTGCTGTTCTCTTCTCACAGGTAAATAGTAATAGAACAAGAGGGAATGATCTCAAGCTGTGACTGGGTAGGTTTAGACTAGGTATTAGAATCTTTTTTTTCCCCACCCAGAGTAGTCAGGCGCTGGAAAGGGCTGCCTAGAGAAGTGGTTGAGTCACCAACCCTGTATGTGTTTAAAAGTTATTTGGATGTGGTGCTTGGGGATGTGGTTTAGGGTAAACCTTGTAAGAGTAGGGTTATCAGTTGGACTTGGTGATCCTGAGGGTTTTTTCCAACCTGAATGTTTTTGAGATTCTGTGATTTTGCCACACTTACTTTGTCAAATAGGAGATAACCTCCCCCCCCGCCAAAAAAATACCCAAAACCAACAAAACCCCAAAAAAACAAAGTCCTGTGTGTCATTTCCTACCTGTGCTGCTGCTGAACTGGAGCACTGCCTGCTCTCTCCTCAGAGCAGCATCCAATTTATTTCCTTGTGAAGAGTTAATATTACCAGCTGTAACCACACAAGGGGTTTTGATGCTTTGGATCAACCTTTTTCTTTGTGTTTTTTTTTCCTTCCAGGAGCCAAAGTGAAGAGCAGAAGACAGAACAGTGGAGCTATATGCAACAACAGTAGATTAAACTCACAAGGGAGGTGGTGGATTCCCCTAAATTAGACAGTTTCAAGGCCCATCTTGACAGGGTACCAGGCAATCTCATTTACACTATATTTTTACCCTGAAAGGTTGGACTAGATGATCCTTGAGGTCCTCTCCAACCTGGTATTCTATGAATCTATGAATTATTTTTGTAGGCCACTCACCATGGACTCACTTTCAAACAGGGAGCCATTCCAGCTTTAAAACCAACAGCAGTGATGTGAATGAATTAATCTTTTACCTGTACTCATCCTGTGTGAAACGTGGAATCACCGAAGGCTGCAGAACAGCAATTTCTACAGTAGTGGTGTTGAACTTCACAGGGTCTCCATCATCATAGGCAATGACCACTAGCTAGAAACAATGCACAAAATCACTCAGTAGAGGCAAGAACATTTGTTAGAATTTACTTTACTTTGACTTGCAGAAATACTTCATTTTCATTTCTGAACAAAACAGCATGCCCTTGTAGCCAAGAGAGCCAATGGTATGCTGAAGTAAGTGCGCCCAGCAGATCTAGGGAGGTTCTCCTTCCCCTCTACTCTGCCCTGGTGAGACCTGGCATACTGTGTCCAGTTTGAGGGCCCCCCCCAGTTCAATCCCAATAAAACAGGGATCTATTTGAGGGAGTCCAAAGAAGAGCTATGAGGGTGATAAAGGAACTGGAACATCTCTGCTATGAAGAAAGACTGAGACCCCTGAGGCTGTTCAGTCTGCAGAAGAGAAGGTTGAGAAGGAATCTGATCAATCTGAGAGGTGGGTGTCAAGAGGAAGGGTCCAGGCTCTTTTCAGTGGCACTTGGTAAAGGGATAAGGAATAATGGATATAAGCTGGAACCTAGGATGTTCTACCCCAACATGAGGAGAAACTTCTTTACTGTGAGGGTGCTGGAGCCTTGGAGCAGGCTGCCCAGAGAGGTTGTGGAGTCTCCTTCTCTGGAGAATTTCAGAGTCAACCTGGTTTCAAGTGTTCCTGTGTGACCTGCCCGAGGTGATCCCGTTCTGGCAGGGTGGTTGGACTCATGGCAGTTTGAGCTAGATTTCTAGCTCAGACATTTTAAAAAATGGGAAAAGAGAAACTTAGAAGTGGAAGCTCTGAGTGGAGGTGATCGTTCAAGGGACAGGCCATATAATGGCAGCAATGGCATTGAAGTATGAAAAACTTATGTCTGGAAGCACAGATTGTGCCTTCCCCTTGCTGCACCTGCTGCTATCTTCCCCTGATGCTACTGCTGCTTTGCTGTTTGCCTGCTGCTTGACCCCTGCCCTATCTTCCTTAAGGTTATTATATTTCTGTAGTAGTTTATTCTTCTTATACTATTATATGTAGTTTAAATTGTACAAAATACAATTCCATTTTTTCTCTGACTTTCCAAAATTCTGAGTTGTAGTGACTTTATTGGTGGAGGGATCTGCTCTAACTCAGAACAGGACTCAATGATCTCTGGAGATCTCTTCCAACCCCTAATGTTCTTTGGCTTCAAATGATACATTGTGGAAGAACAAAATGTGGAAGAGAAAGGTGATTGTGTTGGTTTGAGCTAACTGGAAGATTTGAGTGAGAAATTAGACTATTGGCTGAGAGTGTGTAACTTCACCAAGTCTTACTGAGGAAAGAAAAAAAAGTTGCTTTAAGAACTGTTCTCAAAACAACCAGATTAGCAGATTGCTTCTGTCTGTGCTGGCTGTGGCTACTTCCCTTTGTCTCTGTCTTGGTAGGTAATTCAGAGTAAAACTACTGACTCCTTCCTATTACTAATCCCTCTGACCGATCTTCAGCTTATCTGCAGCATCAACTGGTGGTGAGATAAGACTGGGGAAGGGGGAAAGGTGGTGGGGGGGTATGGTTACCCTCTCTTGGGGATTTTGGTCTCTGGGAGGGGTGTGGTGTCTGTATTAACTTTCACTGTATATATCTGTAAATATCTGTAATATGCTGTAAATATTTGCTTGTATATTGTGCATTGCTGTAAATATAAAGCTTCATTTATTAACTTCCAGTGTCCTGAGTTCTAGCCGGGGTTTATAAAAGGTGGGGGGGGACAGGTAACTGCAAACCCACTACAGTGATGATAAGTCGAACCATCAGGAGATGGTTCTGGCTTCCGGAAACACAGTAAAGTAGAGTTCAAAGACAACAGTCTTCTACCAATATCTCTCCAAAACACACTGTGTGCTTGTCTGCTGGGACAAACAGTTCCACTTGTTTTTGACATTTGTATTCATATCTGCTACCAAAAGGAGAGAGATCAGCCCACTGCAGATGGAAGAAAGGACAGGTTTCCAGTTTCCTCTCTAAACTTGTCATTCTTTCAGGAGGTGACTAGATGGAACAGGTCAGAAGCTCACTGTAGCAAAGGGATTTCAATTCATTTCTGTGGGTCCAAGCTGCTGAAGGATCTAGACAACAAGTCTGATGAGGAGCAGCTGAGGGAACTGGGGTTGTTTAATGTGGAAAAGAGGGGGCTGTAGGAAGATCACACTGTTCCCTACAACCCCCTGAGAGTAGGCTGCAGTGAAGCAGGGTTTGATCTTTTCCCTAGTATCAGGTGATAGGAGGAGGAGAAATGGCCTGAAAATGTGCCAGGGGAGGATTAGGTTGGAGATGAGGAAAAAAATTCCTTCCTGCAAGACTAGTAAGGCATTGGGACAGGCTGCACAGGTAGGTGGTGGAGTTCCCATCCCTGGAGGTGTTCATGAAACCTTTGGACTTGGCACTTGGGGACATGGTTTGATAGCCATGGTAGTGTTTGGTTGAAGGCTGGACTCTTAGAGATCTTTTCCCACCAAAACAGTTGTACGATTCTATTTTCAGAAGAGATCAGGAAGGAGACAGCTAGAAACAAGAGGTGGCATTTTTTTCCCAGACAGTGTATGAGGGAACTCATCAGTGTAAGACAATTTAATGACAGAAAGAAGGCACGCGTTAAAAATTGACTGGAAGAATTCACTGCAGATGCAGGGGGAGATACAAGCCCAATGGTCTGGAAGGCAAATACCCAATCAAAGTCACCCCATCACTGATTTCTACATTCTTCCTTCATAAGCATCCACATTGTCTACAAAATGATGCTCTGCTGAATTTACCACTGGTGGTTTGCTTTAATACAGAGGAGACTTGATGCAGAAATGTAGCTCTGTGTCCAGGTGCATGTCAGCTATGTGTTATGTACTCAGCACTGCTGAGGCTGCACTGCAAATGCTGGGTTCAGGTTTTAGGCCCTTCATGCCAAGAAGGACATTGAGGAGCTGGATTATCTCCAGAAAAGAGCAACAAAGCTGGTGTGGAAAACAGGGCTGATGAGGAGCAGCCGAGGGAAATATGGCTGCTTAGCCTGCTGAAGAGCAGACTGAGAGGGCATCTTCTCAATGGTGATCAACAGCTAAAAGGCAGGGGCCAAGAGGATGGAACCAGACTCTTTCCTGAGGTGCCCAGCCATATGACAAGAAGCAATGGGCACAAACTGGAGGCCAGGATGTTCCACCCAAACAGGAACAGAAAATTCTTTGCTATAAGGGTGCTCAAGCTTTGAAGCAGGCTGCCCAAAGAGGTTGTGGAGTCTCCTTCTCTGGAGAGATTCCAAATCCACCTGGACATCGTGATCCTGGACAAGCTTCTCTTAGTGGCCCTTCTTTAGCATGGTTATTGGACTGGATGATCCCTAGAGGTCTCTTCCACCACACTGGGACTCTGGGATTATTTAATATAAAGGAACACAAAGAAACAGAAAGGTAAAAAGAAATGCATCAAACACAGGCACTGCACTGACACTGGCCAGCTGTAGGAGTCCATACCTTAAAGACTGTACTTGGCTCCTCATTTAGGTTGACTCTGGTTACCACACGTCCTGAATCTTCTTCCACATCAAAAATGCTGGCACTGTAGGGAAACTGCACAACATCTACTTTGTATCGGACTTGGCTTGCTGGTGTGCCCTGGAAGGCAAAACCAAAGCAATTTGGATGTTATTTTCACACATCAGCCAAGGATTAAAATGCAACAGTGGTAAAGAGACCACCACAAACAAAACTTGCTGGTAGTCCTCCTCATAACTGGGTTTGTTACCAAGCATCCTCCATCCCTTCCCCCAAAACATCTCACAGCAGCATTGCAGGGTCCACTCTAAAGGCAAAGGAGGTGGGTGGAACAGAAGTCTCCCTTGACTTAACCACGAGCTTCTGGGTCTGCTCAGAACAAAAATGCAGCAGTCACAAGTGGGCTCCCCCAGGGATCAATATTGGGCCCAATGCTGTTTAATACCTTCATAAGTGACCTGGATCTTTGGGTTTGGTTTGCCCAGGCTGTGCTCATTTTTTTTTTTCCCTCTAAAAAAGAAGCCTGTCAATATCCTGCATGCAGAACTACAGCCTCCCTTGTCAGGAAATCGTAACATCACAGAATGGTTTAGGTTGGAAGGGACCTTAAACATCATCTAGTTGCAATTCACCTGTCACGGGCAGAAATGTCTCCCACTAGTCCAGGCCTCATCCAACATGGCCCTGAACACCTCCAGGGAGGCATCCACAGCATCCCTGGGCAACCTGTGCCAGTGTCTCCCCACCCTCACTCTCAACAATTACTTCCTCATCTCCAGTCTCAACCTCCCTTCTTCCAGCTCGAAGTCTAGTCCTGTCACTGCAAACTCTTGTCAAAAGTCCCTCCCCAGATTTCCTGTAGCACCCTTCAGTTACTGGAAGGCTGCTCTAAGGTCTCCCTGAAGCCTTTTCTTCGCCAGGCTGAACAGCCCTAACTCTTTCAGCCTGTCTCCACAGGGGAGGTGCTCCATAACAGAGGTGATTACACTGCTTTCCCATTGCCATTCTCTGATTCAATCATTTCCCTTCAACAATATAATTAAGAGAAAATTACCTGCTGAAATCCACTCTATTTGGTTTCAGAGTAATGGTCCCCTCATTTGCTTGGAAGACTAAAAGCTATCATCATTAGAGCTGTGCACTGCAGGTAATTTGTTATTAAATAAACAAAAATCTCATCAGGTTATTGTTGCTGATGCGACTATCAAGTACACTTTTCTTCTGTCATTTCTGAAGATAACAATCCAGGGATTTATTTTTTATTTCCTACATTTTGGCACCAACGTAATGAGAAAAACCTCCAGAGAGATTTCCCAGGGAAATCTATTTTGGAGCAAGTTTTAATTAGCCCAAATGTCAGTAGTCTTTCACCTTTGCTTTAAATTAATATAAATGCTTCCCTCTGTCTACAGTAAAACTTGAATGTTGGAGAGAATATTCATAGAATGGTTTGGGTTGCAAGAGACCTGCAAGAGACCTTCAAGATCATCTAGTTCCAATCTGTCTGCTAAAGGCAGGCACACCTTGCACTAGACCAGGTGGCTCAAAGCCCTGTCCAACTTTGTCATGAATAGCTCCAGGGAGGGGGCAACCTGTTTCAGTGTCTCCCCACCCTCATTCTAAAGACTTTCTTCTTAATCTCTGGTCTGCACCTGCCCTTTCCCAGTTTATTCTCAACCAAAGCATAGAACAGGTCTGTACTTGGTAGGACCAATGTCTGCTCTCTCAAAGCAAAGCTTTCGCGAACATTCATGAATACTATGAAATTTATAATCATAGAATTGTTCTGACTGAAAAGACCTCCAAGATTGTCAAGTCCAGCCTTTGACCTAACACTGCCATGGCTATTAAACCGTGTCCCAAATTGCCACATCCACAGTTTCTTGAGTACCTGCAGGGATGGGGACTCCACCATCTCCCTTGGCAGCCTTTTCCAATCCCTGACCACTCTTGCAGCAAAGTAATTTTTCCTAATACCCAACCTAAACCTCCCCTGGCACAATTTCAGGCCATTTCTTTCATTGTATCTCCTGATAGTAAGGAGAAGACACTGACCCCAACCTCAGTCACAAACACAGTGTTAACCAGGTTGGAGACTGGATAAATAAATCCTTGTTCATGATGCCATTCTCCCAGACTAGGACTTAGGTGCACGATGGAGGTAATTTACCAGATGTTCTTCTGAGTAGACTGCAAAAAGCCTTTTTTTGCCTGCTCTTCTCTACAACTACACAAAATGAGGCTGAAGTGATGTGTGTGTATTACTCTTTTCCTCAAGCAACACAAGTGGAAACAGCCTCAGGTCGCACCAGGAGAGGTTTGGGTTGAATATTGGGAGATACCTCTTCACCGAAAGAATGGAACAAGTTCCCCAGGGAGGTGGTTGAATGCCCTTCCCTGGAGGTGTTTAAAAGAGGCAGAGATGTGGTGCTGAGGGGCATGCGTTGGCACCAGATTTCGTGGAGATAGAGAATGGTTGGACTGGATGAAAGGGCTTTTCCAACCAAAATGATTCTCTGATTCTATCTAGGCGGGTTGGGTGGGTCAGAAGATGAAACAAAGCCATACATGCCTCATGGGCTTTACTGGTTTTAATTTTTTTTTTAAAGTAAAAACTACCAGCTATAAGCCTGAAATAAAATACCAACTCCCAACAAGGGTTTTAAAAGCTTTCCTCCATAGGTGGCTAACTTTTATGGCCATTGTATTCATTAAAGCCTGGGGGAAGCTGCGTTTTGAAGCGTTCATAAAACTCAAAAACAGGGAACAGGAACATCTCTGTGATGAGGAAAGGCTGAGAGAATTGGGGCTGTTTAGTCTGGGAAAGACCAGCCTGAGGGGGGATCTGATCAATGCTGATCAAACTTAGAGTGGGTGTCAGGAAGATGGGACCAGGCTGTTTTCAGTGGTGCCTAGTGACAGAATAAGGCGTAACAGGCACAAAATTGACTATAAGAAGTTCCACCTAAACATGAGGAGGAACTTCTTTAATTTAAGGGTGTCAGAGCACTGGAACAGGCTGCCTAGAGAAGTGGTGGAGTCTCCTTTCTCTGGAGATTTTAGTAACCCACTGAGACTTGTTGCTGTGTGACCTTCTCTAAGAGAACATGCCTTGGCAGTAGAGTTGGACCAACACTTCCAATTTCAACCATTCTGTAATATTATTTTTTCTTCTGGTATATTAATGAGGTTTGAGACACATTAAACCCAGAGGTTACAAAATGGAGTTTATACCGAAGTGGGCAAATTCTTTACAAAGATCAAAGTATCTTGTTATAGGCAACAGATAAAATCTGCACAAACCCCAAATCAAAAAGTGCTTCTGTATCACCACTGATCAGTGATGTTTTTTTTTTTCTAGCCTCATTAACCCATGTCTGTAGAAATTTCCATAGAGCAGAAATTCATCTTCTTCCCCTGTTTCAGTGAGACCTAATAACAACCTTCCAGTACCTGAAGGGAGCCTACAAAGAAGGCTGGAGAGAGACAGTTTGCAAAGGCCTGCAGTGATAGGACAAGGGGGAATGGCTTCAAACTACAGAATATCAGATTTAGATTGGACATTAGGAACAAGTTCTGCACCATGAGGGCACTGGAACACTGGAACAAATTGCCCAAGGAGGTGGTTGAGGCCCCATCCCTGAAGATATTTAAGGTGAGGCTCAAAAGGGCTCTGAACAACCTGATCTAGTTTAGGACACCCCTGCTAACTGCAGGGGGGTTTGGACTAGATGACCTTTGGAGGTCCCTTCCAATCCAGATCATTCTATGATTCTAATGGTGGGAACCTAGGCCTGGTGGGACCCAGGGAACAGCAAAGGAGGTCACACAAAATGCCTAAACTTTCTGAGAGCAAAAGGGCAAGAGCAAAGCTGGAAATTGGTAGATTCATATTGGATGTTAGGATGAAATTATTCACCATGAGGGTGGTGAGAGACTGGAATGGGTTGCCCAGGTTGCTGGTGGAAGCCCCATCCCTGGAGATGTTTAAGGCCAGGCTGGATGAGGCTCTAGACAGCCTGATCTAGTGTGAGGTGTCCCTGCCCATGGCAGGGGGGTTAGAACTAGATGATCCTTGTGGTCCATTCCAACCCTGACTGATTCTATGATTCTATGACAGGTAAGCCTACACGTGGAAGCCTTCTAAAGAGCTATAGCAGTGAGTTCTACATTTTAGACGTACATCTCCTTTCAGGAAGGTATAGAGAGCAATGCATCCTCCCTTCAGCCTCCTCTTCTCTGGACTGAACAAATCCAGTTCTCTCAGCTGCTACTCACTAGAGCTGTTCTGCAGACCAGCTTTGTTGCCCTTTGCTGGACACACTGGCATTTACATGCTTCAAACAGACAACAGTCCCTATCTTCAGCTGCTATAAACTCTCTTAAATGCCTCCAAGGTCAGCAATAGCACACCAGGACATGTCACATAATCACAGAATGTTAGGGGTTGGAAGGGACCTTGAAAGATCACCTACACCAACCCACCTGCCAGAGCAGGATCACCTATACCAGATCACACAGGAATGCATCCAGGCAGGTCTTGGATATTTCCAGAGAGGGAGACTCCACAGCCCCCCTGAGCCACCTGCAGAGAATTTACTTACCTTTGTGTGTTAGTAATTGTCACAAAGGGACTGTCCTTACAGAAAGTTTGCTTTAGAATTTCTGTCCTTGGGTGGGAAAAGATTTATTAAGTGGCTAAGCTACAGTTGATTTGTGACAAAGCACTGCCATCAGCTTTTAATGTGCACTGCACATTCTCTGTGAAGTTTTCTCCCTGAGGATTATTCTCCTTAAAGATGTCAAACATTATCAATTTAAAATTAAACGTGGCTGGCAGAACATCTTTGGCTCTCATCATCCTCAGTGTATTGTCTAGTCACCAATGTTCATAAACCTCTGATTACAAAAATTGGTATTATCTTTCAGAATAGCTAACAAGTCAAAATTGTGTGCCAAGTTCTGTCAATCAAGTGCTTCAGCAAGGAATAGCAATAAAAGCCAGTGGTAGGAACTGCAAGGTCCTGCATCTGGGTCAGGGTAATCCTAAGCACAAATCCAGGCTGGGTGAGGAGTGGTTTGAGGAGCAGTCTGGAGGAGAAGGACTTGGGGATGCCAGCTGATGAAAAACATCAGCTGGCAACGTGCACATGCAGCCCAGATGGCCAACAATGATCTTGGCTGCATCAACAGAAGTGTGGCCAGTAGGATGAGTGAGGTGATTCTGCCCCTTTGCTCTCTGTCAAGAGGAGGAGGACTGCACGTGGAGGATCGCACCTAGTCCTGGTGCCCCCTGCACAAGAAGGACATCAAACTGCTGGAATGGTTCCAGAGGTGGCCACGAAGATGATCAGAGGGCTGGAGAACCTCCCCTATGGGGATGGGATGTGGGAGTTTGGGCTGTTCAGCCTGGAGAAGAGAAGGCTCTGGGGATACCTTAGAACAGCCTTCCAGTACCTGAAGGGGGCTATAAGAAAATTGAGAAGGGTTTTTTGACAAGGGCTGGGAGTGACAGGATGAGACAATGACTTTGAGCTGGAAGAGGGGAGATTAAGACTGAAGATTAGGAAGAAATTCTTTACAGTGAGGGTGGTGAGACACTAGAACAGGTTGCCAAGGGAGGCTGTAGATGCCCCCTCCCTGTAAGTGTTCTAGGCCAGGCCAGACAGGTGCTTGAGTAGCCCTGGGTTAGTGGGAAGTGTCTCTGCCTATGGCAGAGTTGTTGGAACTAAATGATGGAGCACTGGAACTGGCTGCCCATAGTGGTTGTGGAGTCTCCTTCTCTGGAGACATTCCAAACCCATCTGGATGCATTCCTATTCAGACTACCCTAGGTGATCCTGTTTTGGCAGGGAGGTTGGTCTCAGTGATCTCTGGAAGTCCCTTCCAACCTCTAATGTTCCATGATTCTGTGATTTTCAATGTCCCCTTCCCACCCAAGATCTTATGGATCTATGAATAAGTTCTTGAAGTATATTTAAGTACATTAAAGTTTAAAGATTATGTTTACTTTAGAAGTGACTCTCAGAATCATGGAATTCCTTTGGTTGGAAAAGTTCAACCATCAATCTGAACACCAACATGGGTATTAAACTATGTCCTGAAGTGTCATATACACACCTTTCTTATACACCTCCAGGAATGGGGATTCAGTCACCTCCCTGGGCATGTTCCAATGCTTGACCACTCTTGCACCACTGAATGTGAACTCAAGAGAGCTTCCATCTGACACAGTTGTGTTGTGTTTCCTCTTTAAGCTGCAGAAATGTGCCTAGACAAACATGGCTTCTCTCTTTGCCTGTTCCTCTTATTCATCTATGCTTTGGATTTGCATGAAGAGCTTTTCAAACTTCTTCCTGACCCAATGGAGACGTATCATTGATTTACCAGCCTCAGGAACCATCATTGTGAATGAAGGCTCTGTCCAGACCAACAGGACCAAAGGACAGGATGATAAACCAAATGGATGAGTTACTGCTCTGTGAAACTCATAGTAACCACTTTTGTTGTTGAAAGAGTTTGGTCACTTCGGAGGGTTAAAGGTTTTTCTCCTTTGGGTGCAGAGCATTAATAGAACCTTTGTGCTTACCGGAGGATCTTCATCCTCAGCAGAAACAGTGGTGATAACAGTGCCTTTGACTGCATCAGGAGCAACCATCCCCCTGTAGAGCTTTTGGCTAAATACTGGAGAGTAATCATTCATATCCTGCAAAACATAATTAAGAGTTTAGTTCTGAAGTTCCAACACAATTACAGCCATGCTCACAACCTTGTTTTCTCACACTCTCTCTTGGCTCTCAGCTCTGTTACCACTGCACAAAATGAGCACACAGCGGGCAGGTGCCAAAGCTCCCCAGAAATATTTGCGTGAGAAGCAAATTCTGCAGGAAAATACACAGTCTCAGAAGTAAACAAAGCACAGATTTCCATGACACCTGCTTCTCTAGCAGCAGGCCACAACATGGCTGTGCTAATTACCTAGTATGCATGAGCTGCTGTTGCTTGGCACTTTGTTATCTCTAATATAATAAAAATTAACTGAAAATAGGAAGTCAGATGCATTGTGTTTTTCAGATGGATGTGTTATAGAATTACAGAATTGTTTTGGTTGGAGAAAACCTCTAAGACTAACTGTCAACCCAAAACCACCACAGCCATTAAACCATGTCCCAAATCGCCATGCCCACAGTTTTTTTGAATACCTCCAGGGATGGTGACTCCACCACCTCCCTGGGCACCTCCTACAATGCCTGACCACTCTTGCAGCAAAAAAATTGTTCCTAATATCTAACCTGAACCTTCCCAAGCACAATTTCAGGCTATTTCCTCTCCTTTTACCACTGGATGCTAAGGAAAACAGGCCAGCTCCCATGGAATTCCAATCTCCTTTCAGGAAGCTGTAGAGAGCCTCCTCTTCTCCACACTAAACAACCCCAGTTCCTGCTGCTCCTTCTAGGACCTGTTCTCCAGACAGCCCCACACTTCACCTCAGGGCATCTTATTATGCAGTGAGTGCCTTTCAGAGAGCAAGGCTGTCAGGGCTGTCATTAGACATAGGATGAAGCCTCATGTACTCATCACAGATATTGATAGTGAGGAACAGCTAGAAGCAGCACAAACATTTCTGCAGGCAGAAGGTTTACAAGCAAAACATGCAGATTACATGGACAAGAGGCTTTTGAGGTTCTGATGTTTTTTTTGTGTCTAGTAAAAGTCTTGGCTCAGAGGTGGTAGAAAGAAAAGACTGTTCCAGGCAATTCTCAACAGAGTAATTAGAGATGTTGTAAGGGAAATGTTGGTGAAAGTCATGTATTATCATCCCCTTCAGGATCAGAGAATCATTAAGGCTGGAAAAGACCTCTGACATCATCAAGTTTAGCCTATAACCTAGCACCACCATGTCAGCTAAATCATGCCACCAAGTGCCACATCCATTCTTTTCTTCAAGATCTCCAGGGATGGTGACTCCATCACCTCCTTGGGCAGTCCATTCTAGTGCCTTCAAATTTTATAATTTGTCTTTACATATTATGAGCACTTTAATGTAGCAAAAAGGTCACAAAAAGGAAGCATTGATGTTCTGGCAAAAAGCACCATCACCAGGGATGGAATACAGTCTGGAGCTGATTGTGCCAGGGCACAGAAAACAAGCACACTCTGTGTTTTCTGTGGACAGATCAAAATGTCTTAGAATCATGGATTGGTTTGGGTTGGAAGGGACCTTAAAGACCATCCAATTCCAACCCTATTTCACTCTTCTTCCAAATCAAAGCCATTCCCTCTCATCTTAATCATTACAAGCCCTTGTAGAAAGTCCTTCCACAGCTCTCCTGTAGCCCCCTTCAGGTACTGGAAGGACACCATGGCACGACCCATCCCATCCCACCACCAGCCTCATGCTTCTGTAAGTTAAGATCCTCAATCTATTTCTTTTTGCAGGGACAGAGAGGTAGCCTTATGTTGTCATCAAAGCTAATAACGGGAGACATTTCCTGTCCTTCGAAAGAATTACTCAGAATCATGTGGTAATTCACAGCATCTGCAGATACTCGCTGAGCTAGAATGAATCAGAGTTAAGAAATGCTTTCTGCACACTCACATTCAAACCAAAACTGGCAGATATGAAGTTCACACTTTGGAGATGGGCTTTTGTTGCTGCCACAACTTCTGCTTCTTAGCTGAAATAAGAGTAATCAAACTCTATTTTCTCACACAGCTCACAGTTCTTCAACTAAAAATCACAGAATGCCAGGTTGGAAGGCACTCCAAGGATTGCCTGGTCCAACCTTTGTAGGTGACAGTGTAGTTGAAATGAGATGGCCCAGCACCCTGTCAAGCTGAGTCTTGAAACTGTTCAATGTGAATCCGTCACTTCCCCTGAGAGATTATCCCAGTGTCTAACTGTTCTCATGGGAGAAAACTTATGCAGGAAGAAGTAACTGTAGAAAACAACTTGACTAGCTCCAGAAGTGCACCTTTATCAAGGCAAGAAGGTACAAATTAAAGCATCTGAAAGATTCTCTCCTCTTGGACATGATCACTTCTACCAAATCACGATAGGTAAGTACTAACATTTCAGCTACAAATGCTTTTCATTTAGAGATAGTTACCAAATATTATTCCCATATTACTGTTTAGATAGCTGGAGCCCAGAGGTCATGTTGTTAACTGCATAAGAACCATTCCCTGATAACACCAAACTGGGTGGAGTGGCTGGCACACCAGAAGGCTGTGCTGCCACTCAGAGAGACTTGAACAGGCTGGAGGGGTGGGCAGGAAGAAATTTAATGAAATTCCACAGGGGCAACTGTAGAATCTTGGAAAGAACAACCCCAAGGATCAGTACAGGTTGGGGACTGACCTGCTGGAAGGCAACAAAGGGGAAAAGGATCTGAGGATCCTAGTGAATGGGAGGTTGACCATGAGCCAGCAGTGTGCTCTTGTGGCCAAGAAGGCCAACGCCATTCTGGGGTGGATTAGAAAGGCTGTAGCTAGTAGGTTGAGAGAGGTTCTCCTACCCCTCTACTCTGCTCTGGTGAGGCCACATCTGGAGTATGGTGTTCAGTTCTGGGTCTCCCAGTTCAAGAGGGACATAGAACTGCTTGAGAGAGTTCAGTGCAGAGTCACAAAGATAGTTAAGGGAATGGAACATTCTCTCACAAGGAGAGTGAGCCTGAGGGAGCTGGGGCTCTGCTGCTTGGATAAGAGTAGACTGAGAGGTGATCTCATCAATGTTTATAAATATGTAAATGCCAGGAGGATGGAGCCAGTGATGCTCAGTGATAGGATGAGGGTCAATGGGTGGGAGGGTGACAGAACACTGGAACAGGCTGCCCAGGGGGGTTGTGCAGTTTCCCTTCCCTTCAAAACATTCCTGGACGTGTTCCTGTATGACCTGGTATAGGTGACCCTGCTCTGGCAGGGGGGTTGGACTGGTTGAGCTTTTGAGGTCCCTTCCAGGCCCTGTGATTCTGTGTGATTCTTGGCACTAAACAATCCTGTTCTTTTGCAGCTCTGTATTTTCAAGCAGCAGAACTCAGCACACCCCAATGCTTCACAAAATTACAGTTTGAGAGCTTAAAATATGACATGGTGCCATTTCTGCAAACAGTCCCATTAGGCACTTGTTTCAGCCTTTCAGAGCATTGAGAGGACTACAGGTTGGTAAATGCATTAGGTGTTCCTGTCCTTCATAAACCTCTGACCCAAGACTTCACTAACCAGCTACACAGAGCAAAGAAATCACAGCTCTTGTAAAGTGTAGGAGTGCTGGTTGACAACCAGCTGAACATAGAATAGAATAGAATAGAATAGAATAGAATAGAATAGAATAGAATAGAATAGAATAGAATAGAATAGAATCAGCCAGGTTGGAAGAGATCTCCAAGGTCATCCATTTCAACCTATTACCCAGCCCTATCCAATGGCACTAAGTGCCTAATCCAGCCTACTTTTAAACACCTCCAGGAATGGTGACTCTACCACCCCCCTGGGCAGCCCATTCCAATGCCAATCACTCTCTCTGTGAAGAACTTCCTCTGAACATCCAGCCTATACCTCTCCTGGCACAGCTTGAGACTGTGTCCCCTTGTTCTGTTGCTCGTTGCAGGGGAGAAGAGACCAACCCCCACCTAGCTACGACCTCCCTTTACGTAGTTGTAGAGAGCAATGAGGTCACCCCGAGCCTCTTCTTCTCCAGGCTAAACAACCCCAGCTCTCTCAGCCTCTCCTCACAGAGCTGTTCTCCAGGCCCCTCACCAGATTTGTTGCCATGATGAGCCAGCAGAGTGCTTAGGTGGCCAAGAAGGCCACCAGCATCCTGGCCTGGATAAGCAATACTGTGACCAGCAGGAGTAGGGGAGTGATCATGCCCCTATACTGGGCATTGGTGAGGAGATTGGAGCCAAGTGGGGGTTGGTCTTTACTCCCTAGTGACAGAACAAGAGGAAATGGCCTGAAATTGTACCAGGAGAGGTTTGCGCTGGAGATTAGGAAAATATTTTATTGAAGGAGTTGTCAGGCATTGGAAGAGGTTGCCCATGGAGGTGGTGGAGTCACTATCCCTGAAAGTGTTCAAAAAACATATGGACATGGCACTTAGGGACGTGGTTAAATGGTCATGGTGGTTTTAGGCTGTCAGTTGGACTCAATGATCTTGGAAGTCTTTTCCAACACAAACAATTATACAATTCTATGGAAAACACAGCAAAAAAGCAGTACTGCAGGACTACTGTGAGCAGGTTGTGGTGTTTCATTGGGACATCAGGACAGGTTGATGAAGTGTTTAGTAACAAACAGGAGAGGATGACATCGACTGACAAGTTACTCCTCTTACCTTTACCCTGACTGTGACGGTAGCAAGCCCAGGAGGCATAGTGCCTTTGCTGTCGAAGGCTTCCACCAGGAAAGTGAAAGTTGCTTCTGTGTCAGCGAATGATTCATAATCCAAGGACTTGACAAGCGATAACTCCCCTGTGTACTTGTCAAGGGCAAAATACTGCAGCGCTTCCTGCGTCCGGATTCGATAGTTGACATCAGAACCAAGATCAACATCCTTTGCCTACAGCGTGCCACAGGAGAAAAGAAAATCACTGAAAATCAAAGGCTCACACCAGACCCCTGCTGGATGTGAAGAGCATAACCTACTGTAAACAACTTGAGTTTTTGTTCTGACAAGGGAACTGTTTTTGCTTTGTAGTATTGCACAGACATAAGGAAGACAAATCCACTTAGGGTTGTATCATCCAGAGATGCTTGCCCACAAGAAACAAGCAGGAGTCACTTAAAGCTTAGCCTCACCTTCATCTTGTTGTCTTCCCTGTGCCCCTGCCATCAAGTGCTGCCATGGAGAGGGTGCTGGGCTTAGCAGCTGTTTGACCTCATCCTATATGGCAGCAGGAGTGGGTTTACTTCATACCAGTATTTAGACAATACTGTTTTCCTTTGGGATAAGGAGTATTACATGATTGCTTTAGCTGTGCTTTGACATTAGATTTATCTGCAGTCAGAGAAAGCAATTCTGGCTGAAATTCTCAGGAGAGATTCTTTTCAGGAGGACATGGCACTTTGGGGCATGGTTTAACAGCCACAGTGGTTTTAGGCTGATGGTTGAACTCCATTTTAGAGGTCTTTTCCAACTGAACCAATTTTATATCTAGGCTGCTTGTAGGAAGTAAATGTCAACTGTCTTTAGGTTAGCTTTGAACAATTAGCTCTCACTTGTCGAGTATCTTTTTTCATATGGAAGACAGCATGTCCAGGTGCTCTTTTAGGTGAAAATCTTAGTATTGGATGAATTGCTTCTGGAAGCCAACTCTTTTATCTTGTGAAGTTAGACATCTCAGTTTGACTTCCATGTCTAAATCAGTTGAGGTGAAGCTCAACAGGTAGAAGGAACATAATTGTTTCAGTTGGAATACACCTCCATGACCAAGCCCAGCCACTCGCCTACCAGCACCATGGCCATCAAACCATGTCCCTAAGTGCCGTGATGAGCTTTCAAAGACACCGCCCGTAACAAAATACTCCAAGAGGCCGTGACAGTAGTGTAGGCTTTGTTTCTTGTTTAGTAATGACCGCTGTTTCCAAATTACTCTCAGCTTCCAAGTATTTTTAGGTACCTGTCTAGAGCCCATCCATTTTTCAGCCTGCTAAGTGTCATAACCTCCTCCTCTGCAGTCTCTCTGACAAGTTACACACTTAGTATTGCACACCAAAACACCTCCACCACTCCACAATGTCCTCTTACCTCGATCTGCAGGAAGACAGTGCCTGGCGGAAGATTTTCTGGCACGTATACGGCATAGGAAGCATTGGTGAAAACAGGGCTGTTGTCATCAATATCCAGCACCTTGATGGCTAAAGTCAGAGTGGAGTGCCGGGGGTCCACAGCCCCATCTGTGGCTTTAACAATCAGCTCGTAATAGTCCCTCACTTCTCTGTTCAGCTTCACTGCTGTATAAATGCTGCCGTTGGCTGTGATGCGGAAAAGGTTGTTGAAGTTTGCTAAACTGTAATGAACCTGACCATTGACACCAGCGTCCAGGTCTGTAGCCTACAGGAAAGGGAAGAAGCATCATGTCTTAATGCCGGTTTCAAGCCCAAGGGCCATGCCTTTATGGATTGTCAGTGAAGGTAGTATCCCACAGGGGACCACTGCCTGCATGGCATTTGTTGTTGACGTCATCTTGCCTCTCTCTGCTATTGTGCTGAAACAGCCCACAGAAATCAGAGAATTAACCAGGTTGGAAAAGATGTCTAGGATCATCGAGTCTAACCTATCACCTACCCTTCCAATTAACTAAACCATGGCACTAAGTGCCTCATCCAGCCACCTCTTAAACACTCCAGGGATGGTGACTCCACCACCTCCCCAGGAAGTCCATTCCAATGGGCAATCACTCTTTCCATATCAAACTTCTTCCTAACATCCAGCCTAAACCTGCTCTGACACAGCTTGGGACTGTGTCCTCTTTTCTGTCACTGGGTGTGTGGGAGAAGAGACCAACCCCCACCTGGCCACAACCTCCTTTCAGGTAATTGTAGAGAGCGATAAGGTCTCCCCTGAGACTCCTCTTCTCCAGACTGGATATCCCCAGCTCCCTCAGCCTCTCCTCACAGAGCTGTGCTCCAGCCCCCTCTCCAGCCTTGGTGCCCTTCTCTGGACATATTCAAGCACCTCAACATCTTTCTTATATTGAGAGGCCTAGAACTGGACACAGTACTCAAGGTGTGGCCTAATCAGCACTGAGTACAGTACATTGGGGAGCTGGACTAGATGACCTTTGGAGGTTCCTTTCAACTCAGACCAGACTATGATTTACAGTGACAGAAGACAGGTTTGCTGGATCTCAACTGGATTTCAGGAGAAAACACACACTTGAGCCACTCAGCCTTGGACAACTGTGCACTTAAGACAAAATAGATGCTGCTAGTATCAAGCCCTCATACTTTGAATGCTGAAGTATCTTCAGGGTTAGGTGGTATCTGAGGGGAACTTTTATTTTACACTGTTTCATAGAATGGTAGGGGTTGGAAGGAAAGTCCAGAGATCAAGTTCAAGTGCCCTGCCAAAGCAGGTTCACCCAGGACAGAGCACACAGGAATGCTTCCAGATAGGTCTTCAAAATCTCCAGAGAAGGAGACTCCACAGCCTCTCTGGGTAGCCTGCTCTAGGGCTCCAGCACCCTAACACCAAACAAGTTTCTCCTCATGTTGAGGTGGAACTTCCCAGGTTACACTTTGCATCCATTGCCCCTTGTCCTATCACAGGACACCACTGACATGAGCCTGGCCTCTTCTTTTTGATACCCACCCCTCAGATCTTTCTAAATATTGATGAGATCTCCTCTCAGGCTGCTTTTCTCCAGGCTGTTTGATTTAGATGATTCACAGCTGCCTAAATGATTATGGAGTCTCTGCTCAGATGAAAGATGGATGTAGTCAGAAGACAAATAGAACAGGTACATCAGTTAAGAGATTTTCACTTCACATTTTCAAAACATTTAGCATTATTCTCATTGCTCTTGGAAGACCTACTTAACTTTCTATAGTTTATTATGTTCTTTGAAGCCAAACCATAGAATCATAGACTCTTAGAATGGATGGGACCCAAACAATCATCCAAATCCAAGCCACTTGCCACAGACAGGGACACCTCCTACTAGAACAGATTACTCAAGACCTCACCCAACCTGGCACTGAATGCTTACATGCTTGAAAACTCCACAATAACTCTGAACAGCCTTTTCCAGTGCCTCGTCACCCTCATGGGAAAGAATTTCTTCTTAATGTCTAATCCAAATCCAGCTTCTTCCAGCTTGAAGACATCACCCCTCGTCCTGTCACTCAATGCCTTTGTTAAAAGTCCAGTTCTTGTAGCCCACTTCACATAGTGGAAGGCTGCTCTAAGGTCTCCCTGGAGCATTCCCTTCCTCAGGCTGAACAATCTCAACTCTCTCAGCCTGTCCCACAGGAGGTGCACCAACTCTCTGATCATCTTTGAGGATCTCCTCTGAACAGCCCCAGCTCTCACAGCCTATCCCATAGGAGAGGGGCACCAGCTCTCTGATAATCTTTGGAGGATCTCCTCCGGACACATAAAGACACATCCTTATCTTATTATTCTACACTGAGATGAGGCAGATGATTCTAACAGAACACAACTACCTAGATTTTGTTAAGTTGATATCTTTGTTCCCATACTCAACCAGGACTCAATTTTTGGTACCAGGCAAAAAATCCTTGCTTTTAACTAAATGCCCTTAAACAAATGGGAAAACATTGATGTTTTCCCTAGAGTCCTCACCACACTCTGAATGCTTACCTGCTGTTTTCCCTCTTCTTAATTAAATTATGGCTTGATGAATACCATTATGTAAATTCCACAAAAAGCATTCTGTGAGCAAGTTTCTTTCAGTTCTTAGACTTTTTAAATGAAGGCTCAGACATCTGGGAAAATCATAAGAAATTTTCATGTTTTGTTACAGGAACAATTGTTAGAAGTGTCCCTGAATGTTTAATTCCAGTGAAGGTATTCACTGGAAGACTTTGTAATGAAACCATTTTTCTTTCTAGAAACCAATTAAAAGCTAATTAAAATTTAAATTGATAAAGAAAAAAATTTCTAAGAAAAAATGTCCTCGTGCTTTTCTTGCTCTACCTCAATGTGTTCAGCAGTAATGGCTACAACTTCATAAGGACCAGTGTGTGGATGACAGCTCCTTTTTATTGGCATCTTTCAATGTACAGTCAATTTGCTTAGGTTATCATCAATTCTATTTCCTGTGGGGAGGAATAACAGCAGGCACCAGGAAAGGTTAGAAGTTGCCTTACTGGAGAGTAGCATTGCAGAGAAAGACCTTGGAGTCCTAGTGGACAGCAAGTTCTCCATGGGCCAGCAGTGTGCCCTTGTGGCCAAGAGGGCAAATAGTATCCTGGGGTGCATCAAGAAATGTGTGTCCAGTAGCCTCGTGCTCGTGAGACCAAACCTGGAGTACTGTGTCCAGTTTTGGGCTCCTCAGTTCAAGGGAGACAGGGACATGATGGAGAGAGTCTAATAGAGAGCCACGAGGATGACTGGGGGACTTGAGCATCTCCCCTGTGGAGAGAGACTGAAAGCCCTGGGAATGTTTAGTCTGGAGAAGACTGAGAAGGGATCTTATCAATGTCTACCAATATCTGAGGGGTGGGTGTCAAGTGGAGGGGGCCAATCTCTTTTTGATGGTGAACTGTAATAAGACAAGGAGCAATGGATGCAAACTTGAACACAGAAGATTTCACTTCAACATGAGGAGAAACTTCTTCACAGTGAGTGTGACAGAGCAGTGGAGCAGAGTGCCAAGAGGGGTTGTGGAGTCTCCTCTGGAGACTTTCAAACTTTACCTGGATATGTTCCTGTTCTGACTAGATTGGGTGATCCTGCTTTGGCAGGTTGGACTTGATCTCTGGAGGTCCCTTCCAACCTCAAACATTCCGTTATTCTGTGAAACCAGTAGCCTGGACCAGAAAGATCTCCTAGCTGGAAAAGCACCAGAAATCAAAGAAAATTTAAAAGTGTACAGTAACAGACACTTAGCCTCACTGAAGGCTGAAGAAGAGTTGTAGAGCATCTGGATGAGACACTAACAGAATCAGAGTGCATCGGGGACCCTCAAAAGGCAGCTTGTCCAACCTCCCTACAGTCAGCAGGGACACCCCCAACTAGAGCAGGCTGCCCAGAGCCATATCAAATCTGATGCTGAGTGTCTACAGGGATGGGGTCTCAACCATATCCTAGGCAGCCTGTTCCAGTATTTTACCACTCTCACTGTGAAGAACTTCCTCCTGATGTCCAACCTAAATCTAACCTGCTCCACTTTAAGACCATTGTCCCTCATCCTGTTCCTGTATGTCCTTCTAAACAGTCCCTCCCCAACCTTCCTGTAAGTCCCTGTCACATATTGAGATGTGGTTATGATGGCTCTCTGAAGCCTTTTATTCTCCAGGACAAGCAGAACCAACATTCTTAGCCTGTTTTCATACGAGAGGCTTTCCAGCCTTCTGTTCACCTTTCTGGCCCTTCCTCGGACCTGCTCAAGCAGGTTCATGTCCTTCTTGTGTTGGGGATCCCAACAGCACAATTCACCTCTGCTATGAGGACAGACTGAAAGAGTTGGGGCTGTTCAGTTTGGAGAAGAGAAGGCTCTGAGGTGACCTTCTTTTGGCCTTCCAGTATCTGAAGGGGGCCTACAGAAAAGCTGGGGAGGGACTTTTTAGGCTATCAGGTAGTGGCAGGACTAGGGGGAATGGAGCAAAGCTGGAGGTAGGGAGATTCAGATTGGATGTGAGGAGGAAGTTCTTCAGCATGAGAGTGGTGAGCCCAGCAGGTTGGCTGGGGCCACATCCCTGGAGGTGTTTAAGGCCAGGATAGATGAGTGTCTGTCCAGCCTAATCTAGGGTAGGGTGTCCCTGCCCATGGCAGGGGGATTGGAACTAGATGATCCTTGTGGTCCCTTCCAACCCTGACTGATTCTATGATTCTAAGACTTATCTCCAACACATTCATGACATCAGTCCTCAGATTTCACCTCTAATTTAACACAAAGGCATTTTATGGCAATTAAGTAGACAAATCAAAAAAAAAAAAAAAAACCACAAAAAAATCTCCAAGAAGACTCTGAAATATTCCTGCTATTGGAAGCAATGAGAATAAACCTAGATGAATTTGGAGGTATGGTATTGAACAAACCTATTTTTTAGTTAAAACAAACTAAAATAACTTTGAAAAGCTTGACATGAAAGGCTTTGAAATTTGCTTCCTAACAAGATGACTGTGTTTGTTGTAAACTCATTTGTGTACATCCTTGGGCATAAATATATTTTCCAAGTTCTGCAGAGTGGCAGGCAAATCATCAGTGTTCAATCCAATTAAAATAATTAAGGTGTCACCAAAAGCCCTGGTGAGAAGTCAGCCAAAGGCATATGAAGACAAGCATCAGCTCTGGGCAAGGAGCAGGTGTCGATCTGTTGGAGGATAGGAGGGCCCTGAAGAGGGACCTGGCCAGGCTGGATGCATGGGCAGAGGCCAATGGGATGAGAATTAACAAGTTAGGGTTCTACACTTTGGTCACCACAACCCCAGCATTACAGGCTGGGCACAGAGTGGCTGGAGATCAGCCAGGCAAAGAGGGACCTGAGGGTGCTGGTAGATACTAGGCTGAACATGAGCCAGCAGTGTGCCCAGGTGGCCAAGAGAGCCAATGGCATCATGGTCTGGATCAGCAACAGTGTGGCCAGCAGGACAAGGAAGGTTATTCTGTCCCTGTACTTGGCACTGGTCAGGCCACATCTTGAGTACTGTGTCCAGTTCTGGTCCACTCAATTCAAGAGAGATGTTGAGGCACTGGAACATGTCCAGAGAAGGCCGATGAAGCTGGTGAGGGGCCTGGAGCACAGCTCTGTGAGGAGAGGCTGAGGGAGCTGGGGGTGTGCAGCCTGGAGAAGAGGAGGCTCAGGGGTGACCTCGAGGCTGTCTACAACTACCTGAAGGGAGGTTGTAGCCAGGTGGGGTTGGGCTCTTCTCCCAGGCACCCAGCAACAAAATGAGGGCACACAGTCTCAAGTTGTGCCAGGGGAGGTATAGGCTGGATGTTAGGAAGAAGTTCTTCACAGAGAGAGTGATTGGCATTAGAATGGGCTGCTCAAGGAGCTGGTGGGGTCATGGTCCCTGGAGGTGTTCAAGAAAGGACTGGATGGAGCACTTAGTGCCATGATCTAGTTGACTGGATAGGGCTGGTTGGAGTGGATGATCTTGGAGGTCTCTTCCAACCAATTCTATTCTATTCTATTCTATTCTATTCTATTCTATTCTATTCTATTCTATTCTATTCTATTCTATTCTATTCTATTCTATTCTATTCTATTCTATATCTCTTAGTCCTGTGCTTCCACAGCTCTGGAGCAAACTCAGATTTCAGACGTATGCTTCAACTGAGCCCTTAAACAGCAGGGTACTGCTCTTTGTCCATTACCATTTCTACCATATTACAGCATGGTAGGAGTTGGAAGAGACCTCCGGAGATTGAGTCCAAAACCCCTGCTAAGGCAGATTCACCTACAGCAGCTCACACAAGAATATGTTCAGATGGGTTTTCAGTGTCTCCAGAGACAAAGATGCCACAACTAATGAATATGGATATAAGGCTTCTCCAATCATCTATTAGACAAAATAAGTAATTCCACTTCTCTTCAAGCTTTCTGATCTGTGGTGCGACACCAGAGACAACTACTGTCACCACCTTGCTGCTCAGTGTTTTGCATCACCTATCTTGAAGGAACACTCTGAAGGAGCAAAGCCACTGAGGACAAGGGCAAAGCTCAGAACTCAGAAGAGGTTGTGCTAGTACTGAAAGGTTTGGAAAGGTCAGGATGTTGTGTGTGGCTGGCAACCCCATACCAGGACTGCTTCCTCCTGCCCACACCTTTGTATCACACATTAGAGCACCTTTTACACCCCATGACAACCTTTACCTGCCCTGAAAGGGCCTCCCCATGGGCTGCAGGGAGTCAGTTCAGGCACCAGAAGCCCCTCTTATCATCATAAAATTGTTCTGATGGAAAAGACCTCCAAGATCAACGCGTCCAACCATCAACCTAAGACCACCCATTAAGCCATGTCCCAAAGTGCTATGTCCACACGTTTCACAAATACCTCCATGGACAACAACCTCACCACCTCCCTCAGCAGCCTGTTCCAATCGCTGGCCACTCTTGAAGCAAAGAAATTTTTCCTCATCTCCAGCCTAAACCTCCCCTAGTAGAATTTCAGGCCATTCCCTCCCATTTAATCACCTGATACTAGGGAGAAGAGCCCAACCCTCACCTCACTGCAGCCTCCTTTCAGGGAGTTGTAGAGAGAAATGTGCTCTCCCCCCAGCCTCCTCTCCCCCAAACAACCCCAACACTGGAGGTGGTGGGAACATCCTCCAGCACCACTAAAGGTGAGAGGATTGGAGAGACAGAGCTGCATGCACTGCTTCTGTCTTTTTTAATACATGATACTACATGGAAGGCAAGACCTTGTGATGATCACCCACTGATTAAGAGTAAGGATGAAAAAATACCCAGCCACAAGTACTGCATCTCTGTGGCCAGATGAGTGCTCAAAGGAGAAGAGACCTGTTTGAGGGTCTCCCAACAGGTCCTCTCAATGCACCCCTTTGTTTTGTTCTCCTTGTTTGTTTGTCTTCTCCTCAGCTCATCTCTAAGCCATGTGCCCTCAGCCATCCAGTCACCCCACAGTGATCTTGGACCTCCACAAGTCTCAGACTTGTTTCAGTTCAGACCCAGTTTGGTGGTCCTGACATTACAACATCACAGCCTCTGTTTGGGCTTCTGCACAGAGAAATCACAGGTATGAATCTAGGCTTTGAGGGCAAAAGTGGCCACATCAGCCCTATCAGAAACACAAGCTACTTACAGGACTAAGCTCCTCAAGATGAGCTGCAGCACACTACAAATTCAGCTCAGGAACTTCCTGACATCACCTCTGATTTTCCAGTCAGTGCTCCTCAAATCTGTCTGTGAGAAGGTAAGAAAAGGAGGCACCTGAGGTCCCTCCAGCAACCAGTTTCCCTGTCTGATTTCAGCTCTGACAATGAAATGCAAACTACAGACTTTGTTTTTCTCTGGGCTACCCCAACATTCTTAATGCCTTCTATTAATCCAGAAACAATCACTCACTCTTCCCCACACCATAGTAGAATGTCAAGACCTGACAAGTGGAGAAAGAATCTGCTCCTTTCTGCCTGTTTTTCCTGCTTGGATGGAGCATCCACAACCTCTCTGGGCAATCTGTGCCAGTGTCTTACCATCCTCACTGCAAATAATTTCTTAATAACCAATCTCAGTTTTCTCTTCCAGGTTCAATCCATTCCCTCTCATGCTGGACATCTGACATTTACTGTAGATATCATTATTACATTGGAGATGAGGAAAAATTTCTTTCCTACAGAAGTGGTCAGGCATTGGAATAGGCTGCTCAAGGAGGTGGTGAAAGGAGGTCATAGTGAGGTGGGGTTTGGACTCTTCTCCCTAGTATAAAGTGATAGAGTGAGAGGAAATGGCCTGAAATTGTGCCAGGGAAAGTTTGAATTAGAGATGAGGACAGAATTATTTACCCAGGGTGGTGGCAGAGTCCCCATCCCTGCAGGTGTTGAAGAAACATGCAGACATGGCACTTTGGGATGTGGTGTAATGGCCATGGTAGTATTAGATTGATGGTTGGACTCAGTAATCTTAGAGGTCTTTTCTAACCAAAGCAATTCAATGATTCTCTCATCTACAAGGTGATAGCCTTTACCCACTTTGCAAAGTTTAAATTTGCATTACCAGCTCTGTGAAGAAACCCTCATGAATATAAACCAACAGCATTTTAGAGTAACAAATTATCTTCCTCCGTCTCCAACAGCTTGGAAACAATTCTGGGATCTGTGAATTACCAAAATCTCTCTTGAAGGATCATTAACTGTGAAATATAATGACAAGTGCTTAAATGCCAACAATATTAATTACACCATTATCATTCTTTTCAAAAGAAACCTCCTACTAATAGCCACCACTGTTCCTTGCTATGGGTAACAGGATTTCAGCAGGTTAATCGAGGATTTATGCTCAGCTCAGATTGCTGGAGCGGGAAAACAGCAAAATAAGTTGTTATTCATATTTGCCTACAGAGCAGAGGCAAACGTGACAACTACCTCCTCATTAAAGCTGCAAGTTTACACACTTGTTTGCCACCAGCCTGACTTCCCTCAAATTACATTTTCCTTCAGCTCTTCTTTAGGGCCTGATGATCCCCCAGATCCCTTTCCACTCCTGGAAAAGCTCCTGATCTCCAACAGCCTCTTCAGTATTCCAGCCAAGCGTGCAGCTTGAGGAAGGGATAGAAATGGTGCTGGAGGATACAGGGTGGCATTGGGTGGTGGGAGCTGCATTATTTTCATCAATGCTAATAATTTTTTATTATGGGTTGAATGGATTTATTATTTTTATTTTATTTATAGTTATGGGTTGAAAAGATTCCCAAGCCCTTCAAATTGTGTCAAGCAGCAAATAGAATGTGGAGGTGGGAAGGATTTTGTACTTTTTTTGTTGAGATTAATGTTTGTGTTCCTAGGACAAAATTAACATCTCCTCAGATGCAGCAAGAGGCCACTAAGATTTGAACTATTTGACATCTTGTAATTTAAAATATTTTAAGACAGAAATCTAAGTAATACACAGAAGTCTGATTTGTTGGTTTTTTTTCTCTCAATTTCAGAAAGATTCTTTTTTTCTTTCAGAAAGATTTGCTCCTCACCAGCCCTGTCCTCCCGACCCTTCACCAGCTTTGCAGCCCTTCTCTGGACACACTCCAGGCCCTCAGTGTCCTTCTTGGAGTCAGGGGCCCAAAACTGAATCCAGCACCCAAGCTGTGGCCTCAACAGTGCCCAGTCCAGGGACATAATCCCCAACCTGCTCCTGCTGGCCGCATCATTGCTGATCCAGGCCAGGATGCTGGTCACCCTCTTCGCCACCTGAGAACATTGCTGGATCATCTTCAGCTGCTATTAACCAGCACTCTCAGGTCTTTTTCAGCTGGGCAGCTTTACACCTACCCTGCCCAAGCCTGGAGCATTCACAGGGTTGCTGTGCAGGACCCAGCACGTGGCTTTGTTAACCTCACACAAATGACCTTGATCCATCAATCCAGATATCCTTGCTGAACTTTCTTACCCTCAAGCATACCAACACTGCCACCCTACTTAGTGTCACCTGCACATTTACACATGCTTTTGGAAACACCAGAGGTTTGGTGTATATCCTCCAGGAGCTTTTCAGAAGCAAAAGTATCACCCAGTCCCACCAGCTTATCATTCTTACAATTAACTGTCTAGCATAAAACTATTATCCTGTGCTTAGGGTGCATTTTAACATGTTGACATATTTTAGCCTTTAGACAAGATAGGAACCCCTTGATAATAACTTTCGTAGTCAATGCTAGCTCCAGTGCCTCTGCAGGGTTAGTTCAAAAACCAATTAAATGTGACCTCAAATAAAACTACCCAGTAAGAATAGTTAAATGCTACAAGAAAGCAGAGATTAAAATAACTGAAAATGGAAAAGCTCACAGCTGCAAAATCATGACTTAATTGACTGGTGAACCTCCTACAAGAGTGAATCATGTTGTAACACTTAAAAATAGACAATGAGCTGGCACAGAACCAAATCCTAAACTTATTGCATTGCCTGTTTTGCCTTGGAAGATAAAATCTCACTCACTACAACCACCAGAAAGGAATTTGGAGCAAGGTGAGTATCGGTCTTTTCTCTCAAGCTGCAAGTGACAGGATGAAAGAAAATGGCCTCAAATTGTACCAGGGGAGGTTTATATTTGATATAAGGAAGAACTTCTTCCCCTAAAGGGTTGTCAAGCCCTGAAACAGGATGACCAGGGCAGTGGTGGAAGGACTGAAAACTGTTAATGTGGTGCTGAGTGACATGGTTTAGCAGCACATTCAATAGTGTTGGGTTAATGGTTGCACTTGAACTAGAAGGTTTTTTTCCAGCCTGGACAATTCTCTGGTTAGAAATGTTGCTTGTCTTACAAATCTGTTGAATGGCAATGAGGAGATCAAGCAATTCAGAGATTAACCAATGAAAATATACCCGAACAAAAATAAATCCCCAGAGCTAAGTCACATATTAACCAGACATCTTGGTGAGGATCTCCACATTCAGCTGGGCTTCTAAACACTCCTCTAATATGTTAACCCTTTTTAAAGTTAATTTTGTCTTTGGTCTAGACTGAGGTCTCACTTCCTCAGCCCACCTCATTAGAGAGCACTAACATTAGAATACATTCTGGAACAGAACAGGCAACATTTGGATTTGAAGCTACTTATCTCACCAGTCAGACTCTTAAAATGCTCTCAGGTGCATTCTGTTGTCTTCTCTTTGTCATAAAAAGACACTTAAAGAAAATGAGTTTCCTTGTATCAATTCAAGATAGGAAGGGCAGAAATTCTAAATATTAGACACCTGACAAATATTGCAAAGAGAACTGCCTCACTTCTCCTTCTACCAGGCCGTCTTCCAAGAGGAATCACTAACCTAGGCAATTCTTCAAGTCACAGAAGAACATCAACAATGAGGCACTGAAACCAGAAGTTAGCAGGCCCAACAGAAACCATTCACAGAATAACAGAATTGTTTGGGTTGGAAAATACCTTTAAGATCACCTACCAACTCCATCAAGTCTGGTGCTAACCCCTGTCTCTCAGTACCATATCTCTGCCTCTTTTAAACACTTCCATGGATGAGGATTCAACCACCTCCTTGAAGAGTCTATTCCAGCATTTGAAATCCCTTTTCAAGTGAAGAAGCTTCTCCTGTCCAGCCTAAAGCTCCCCTGGGGCAACTTGAGGCCATTTCCTCTCATCCTATCACTTGTCACTAGGGAAAACCTCCATCTCATTACAAATTCTGATTTACAAGACCAGGAAAACCATAATTTCTTTTCCTAGCAACAGAATTATGAACAGCCAAATGTAAACAAACAACATCAGCCACCAAAATATGAAACGGGCTTGTGTTAGAGACAGGAAACAACTGATACAGAAGGTTTAGGGTGGCATCAGGCTGAAACAGACAAAGCACCCTGGGATGCAGATGTAACCTGGGATCCAGATGTAACCTGGGATCAATACAAAGATATTGTTTGAGGAAGCAGAGATCAAGTCAGGAAAGCCAAAGCACAGATGGAGTTGAATCTGGCTGGAGACATTAAGGGGAACAAGAAGAGTTTCTTCAGGTATATCAGTGAGAAAAGGAGGACTAGGGAGAATGTGGGACCCCTTCAGAAGGGAAATGGAGAGCTGGCGACAGGGGACATGGATAAGGCTGAGGTGCTCAATGACTTCTTTGCCTCAGTCTTCAGCAGCAAGTGCTCCAGCCACAATGTCCAAATTCCAGAGGGCAAAAGTAAGGTCTGGGGAAGTGAAGACCTGCCCCCTATAATTGAAGATCATGTTCGAGAGCAC
>VWZI01014948.1:50228-86695 GCA_013396835.1 Psilopogon haemacephalus | reverse complement strand
CATGGAACTGCTGGAGAGAGTCCAGAGGAGGGCCACGAAGATGATCAGAGGGCTGGAGCACCTCTGCTATGAGGACAGGCTGAGAGAGTTGGGGCTTTTTAGCTTGGAGAAGAGAAGGCTTCGGGGAGACCTTATAGCAGCCTACCAGTATCTGAGGGGGGCCTACAGGAGGGCTGGGGAGGGACTGTTCACAAGGTCTTGTAATGACAGGATGAGGGGGAATGGGTTCAAATTGGTGGAGGGGAGATTTGAATGGGATGTTAGGAAGAAATTCTTCACAGTGAGGGTGGTGAGGCACTGGAACAGGTTGCCCAGGGAGGTTGTGTCTGCTCCCTCCCTGGATGCGTTCAAGGCCAGGCTGGATGAGGTCTTGAGCATCCTGATCTAGTGGGAGGTGTCCCTGCCTGTGGCAGGGGGTTGGAACCGGATGATATTTGAGGTCTCTTCCAACCTAGACCATTCTATGATTCTATGCAAGGTGTCAGGCAGACTAAAAGAAGCATTTCTTTCATACAAGAATCCCTGGGTCTTCCATGCAATCCAAGAACCTCCAGGACTGCTTCCTGTGTGCTGTGTCGTATTTCCAGCAGATAGCAGGTAAGTTGAAGCCCCATAAGAGCAAGGGCTGGCAATTCTGAGACCTTCCCCAGACACCTATAAAACATTTCATCAACCTCCTCATCCTGGTTGAGTGGTCAAGAGCAGATCCCCATCATGACATCTGCCTTGTTGGCCTTTCCCCTAGTTCATACCCACCAACATTCAACCCTATAATCACAGTCTGCAAGCTGGAGTTCCTGCAGGCACTGGTGTGGCAGTGCTGCCTGTGGGGATTTGAGGACACTGAAGATTAAAAGAACAAAAGCTAGGAAAGCTAAGGCTGCAAGAGCAGGGGCTGTATTTCAAATCCCTTTTATTTTACACAGTGGTGTGTAAATTGGGGCAGCTGGAGGTGTATTAGATTCCCTGCTGTTCTTTGATGTCTAATCATGGAGATCGCCCAACAAGGCAAGAGGAGAATTGCTGCACCAAGTTCTCTACAAAGGACCAATAGGGAACAAAAAGCTTCAAATGAGAAATCTGAAAGTGAAATTGAGGCACCTTATTGTCTATTGCAGACTGAAACAGCTGAGGTCCTGCAAAGCCTTGTCCAACCTGACCTTGAACACTTCCAGGAAGGGGGCATCTACCACTCCCCTAGGTAATCTGTTTCAGTGTCTCCCCACCCTCACTCTAAAGAATTTCTTCCTAATCTCCCTTGTAAACCTGCCATCTTATAGCTTAAGGCCACCTGTGCATGACCCTGTCACTGCAAGCCCCTGCAAAGTCAGAAACTGTGTATAAAAAGAGTCCAGCACAGTACCACAAAGGTGCTGAAGGCAGTGGAACATCTTCATGCTGAGGACAGGCTGAGGAAGCTGGGGCTCTTTTGATTAGGAAAGAGGAGATTGAGAGGTGACCTCATTCATGTTTATAAAGATGTAAAGCAGTTTTGGGAGGACAGAGCCAGGGTCTGCTCAGAGATGCCGGGCAATGGGTGCAAGGTGGAGTAGAGGAGGTTCCACATGAACAAGCTTCCCAGAGAGATTATGGAGTCTTCTCTGGAGATATTCAAAACCTGTGTGGACATGTTCCTGTGTGACCTGCCATTGGTGATCCTGCTCTGTAAGTAGGCTTGGACTGGATGATCTTTTGAAGTCACTTCTGACCCCTAACATTTTGTAATTCTGTGAAAAGGTGATGATGGTGTTGGAACACTGTAAAACTCGTCTAAACAAGCTTTTTACAGTGGAGTGTCTTCACAAATAAGTTTTTAATGTTCTGTTTTTCAAATAGCCTTTTTGGCTACTAAGCATGAAGAAGAAGAAACTCAGCGCCATATTTCACAGCCCAGAAGATGACTTTGCTAACATAAACGCTTGGCAATCGAAAACTTGCATTCTAAACCTGGGACATCTGTTTCCTGTACAATTGTTTTCTGTTCTTTCCTAATAGTTCACAAAGTCTGGGGAATAAAAGAAACTCTGCAAAGAACTTACCCTGACTTGGCCAACAAAAGCATTGGCTTCCTCCTCCTGCACAGACAGGTTTCTAGGCAGAAACATATCAAAAACTGGGCCGTTGTCGTTGACGTCTGTCACCACTATATTAACAGTAGCAGTTGAGGTCTGCAGAGAAAGAGAAAGAGAAGATGATGAACAAAATAATTTTATTGTACAATTCCACACAGGACAGCTGAAGAAAAGGACTTGGGGCTGCTTGTGGATGAGATGCTGAACATGAGCCACCAGTGTGCACTTGCAACCCAGAGAGCCAACCTGCACCAAGAGAAGTGTGGGCAGCAGGGCAAGGGAGGGAATTCTGCCCCTTTACACCACTCTGGTGAGACCTCAGCTGTAGCTCTGTGTCCAGTTCTGGAGCCCTATTACAGGAAACATCCGGAGGTGCTGGAAGGTGCTCAGAGAAGGGCCACAAGGCCCAGTCTAGTAGAAAAGATTATTGCTCCTTGAGGGCATCAACATAAAATTGCTTGTCTGTACATTTTAAGGATGATCAGAGTACAAAGGTCCCTGCCCATGGCAGGGAAGGTTTGAAACTAGATGATCCTTGTGGTCCCTTCCAAGACTGACAATTCTGTGATAAGCAACCTTAGTGCTGTGGATGAAATTCAGCCAGGACAGAATCCCATGTAAACACATTTTTGTGGAACAGGAAGCATTATTCACCTTAAGAGTTTATCTTTACCTTTTTGATAACATAAAACAGGCTCAGGACTGATTAATATAATAGACATGCAGTAAGGACATCAGATACGTTGCTTCTTACATGGTATTTTAAGGATTCAAGGATCTCAAATGTCACATGGAGACAGAATTTTACTGGGGAGGGACTTCAGACAAAGGCATGTAGTGACAAGAAAAAAGGCAATGGCTTTGTCATGGTAGACCTGAAGGGTCAAAATAGGCCTGTATGTGTGCTGGCTTGCCCAGACATGTTTTTCTGCCTTCCCTATGTTTCTGGGGAAGAAGCAACTGGTGGGAAAAGAGACAAAAGACATGGTGCCATGGAGTCTGAGCACTCTGGCTTATATAACTTGTTTTTCTCCTGCATGCAACCTGTGGTAAACAAGTTGAACACACTACCCCTATTCTATGCCTGTGCTGGGCCTATGCTCTTCCTTCAGTGTGGTATAAACAAACCTATGCTTTCACCCAAATATGGTAAAACTTATCTTAATGCCACTCTGATTGGATATGCTAATGTCCAAAAGGGTCCAATCAATCTCAGGCATTGATATTAAAAGCAGAAAAGCAGATAACACAGTGTGCCTTTGCCATGTTTATGCTTCTGCCATGATCTTTGCCATTATCTGTGCCTGTAATACATTATTATTGTTACATAGTGATATAAGCTATATTCCACCCTGGAACCGTTTTGAGTCTTTCCAGGAGCAACTTGAATAAGCCTTCACACAATTAGCAGCATGAGAAACACATCTGCTGAGACACATCGCAAGACGTCTGCCTGCATCTGCTGGAGCAACCTGCATCTCCTGAAGACGAGAAAGCCTGAAGGCACACAGATCATCAAAAAGCCAGGAACAAGTCAGAAACAGTCTGCCCCCCTCTCCTTCACCCAGCAGCCTGTGGAGCCTGGGGTGGATCAGTCTCAGCCACAGCCGCAGATGCAGCAAGAGCTGCAGAAGCAGCAGCCAGTGGCCAGACCAGTCAGAAACCCTGCAAGTGTTCTGGGTACTTTCAATATATTGATAACCCCACAAGGCAGGAGAAGTAATACTTGTGAGTAAAACCTAAAGCTTTGCATATTACCTAGATTCTGCCCTAAGCAAAAAGGGGCCCTGAGTTCCGTCTAGTGGACACGTGGCACTATTGACCACAGATCTCACCCAGTGTTAATTAGTTACAATTTAATTGATCATTTATGCATTTTAATAATTACTACTAGATCTAGACATCGTTTATGTAATCATTCCATAACTGTTACAATCAAACCAGTTTAATATTAAAAATAAGTGGTCAGGGCTGGAAAAGTTTGAATATCAAAAATTAATAACATTAATTTCAGAAAATCATATCACATTAGTTAATCAGAATCCCTTCATCACATGCTTCAAACTGGAAAAAGTTTGATTCAGATTAGACACAGGAAGTAATTCTTCCCCATGAGGATGGTGAAGCAATGCAAAATATTGCTCTGACAAGATGTGAAGGCTCCAAGACTGTGAGTATTGGATGGGACCTTGAGCACCTGGAGGTGTCCTCATCCATGGCAGGGATATTGGAACTAGGTCATCTTTAAGGTCCCTTCCAACCAAAATTATTCATAGAATCACAGAACTGTTTGGGGTGGAAAAGATCTCTAAGACCTTTAAGTCCAACTGTCAAACTAACGCCACCATGGCCATTAAACCATGTCTCAGAGTGCCATGTCCACACATTTCTTGAACACCTGCAGATACGGTGACTCTACCACCTCCCTGGGTAAGCTGTTCCAATCCCTGACCACTGTTACAGCAAGGATATTTTTCATAATCTCCAGTCTAACCCTCCCTGGCACAATTTCAGGCAATTTCCTGCTGTCTTATTACACAATGCTAGGTAGAAGAGCCTACCCCCTACCTCACTCCAACATCTTTTCAGGCAGTCATAGAGAGCAACGAGGTCTTTCCTTAGCCTCCTCCAGATTAAACAACCCCATTTCTCTGAACTGCTCCCCACCAGACCCTTCACAAGCTTTGTGGCACTTCTCTCTTCTTTCTGAACCTAAAATGCAGAAATACCAAAACTTGCCAGAACTCTACATTTTGAAGGAAGTGACCAATTTGCTTCACCAAAACATGCTTCTGTGATGAATTATTTGGCTGATCAGTCAGCCTCTTTGCTGGCACACTCATGCTCCCACACCTCCATGGTGAGCTCACCTGGCCCACCCACATCACACTGATGTGCTATTAGGAATCTCAGCTTCAGCACACAGGTACCTAATGGGAACAGACATTAAATTGAAATAAAATACATCCATCTGGCTACTGGAAGCTCCTATCCAAATCAAAGCAACTAGATAATGAAACAGAATCACAGAATCAGTAAATGGTTTGTGCTGGAAGGGACCTTAAAGATCTTCTAATCCCAGACACACCTGTGCCATGGGCAGGGACACCTTCCACTAGACCAAGTAGCTCAAGGCCCTATCCAGCCTGGCTTTGAACACCTCCAGGGAGAGAGCATCAACAACCTCCTGGGAAACCTGTTCCAGTATCTCATGACCCTCACTGTAATGAAAGTCCTCCAGTCTAGTTTACAGATCTTCACAGCTTGAGTCAGAGCTCTTTTTGCTGCTCCTATGCACTGTGTGTTTGGGACACAAAACACCAGAACTCTACCTAGGACATCATTGTAATTAATCTGTTACTGCACTTTAAATCAATTAATCAAATTGATAACACCTGAGTTATCAGAGTCCATAAATTCAATACAGCACAGAAGCAAGCACCACTCAGATTTGGAGCTTCATGGTTACTGCGGGTCATAGAACAATAGTGTTGGAAGGGACCCCCAGAAGCCATCAAGTCCAACCCCCCTGCCAAAGCAGGGTCACCTAAAGCAAGTCACAGAGGAACACATCCAGGCAGGGCCTGAAAGTCTCCAGAGAAGGAGACTCCACAACATCTCCGAGCAGCCTGCTCCAGGGCTCCAGCACCCTCACAGTAAAGAAGTTTGTCTTCAAGTTGAGGTGGAACTTCCTAGGTTCCAGTTTGTATCCATTGCCCCTTGTCCTGTCAAAGGATACTGCTGAGAAGAGCCCAGCCTCATCTTCTTACGCCCTCCCCTTCAGATATTTATAAACATTGATCAGATGCTCTCTCAGGCTGCTGTTCTCCAGGCTAAACAGCCCCAGGTCTCAGCCTTTCTCCATCAGGCAGATGTTTCAGCCACTTCACCATCCTTGTAGCCTCTGCTGGGCACTTTCCAGTAGATCCCACTTGGCTAAGAATACAGTATGTCTAAGCACTGGCATCTGCTAACTGTTCTGTTTCTCAGGTTTAAACTTTCTTATTGGTGTAAAATATCTTGATTTGAGCCATGTGGATTTACACATTGTAGCAAAAGCAGCAGCATGCCTGTTTTATAGCCTGGAAATAAAACTACAGAAGATTTGAATCTAACAAGTTTCTGTGGCATATGACACAGATTGAGAAGAGAAAGAATCATCCACTAGAGGAAAGAGAAGACTACTTGGCCAAACCCAAGAAAGACTGAAGTTACACAGCAGGAAAGCCTTTCAGAGCAAGAGCAGAGAAGCACAGACAGTGCAGTGAAGCAGTCACATTGTCTCCAGGAGCAAGATGCAGCAGTATCTGTCATGACTGACAGCAGCGAAAAGATGATGCTCATGGTTTGGAGGTTCAGTGGATGCCCATCTAACCTGGTGTTACACCATGATGCCATCAGCCTAGGAATGCTTCTCCTTCAGCATTTCATTCACTTAATGTGAGAAAAAAATAAAAGTATCAGTCAGTAAAATCCCATGCACAAATGCAGGCTGGGTAGTGAATGTCTGGAGAGCAGCCCTGAGGAAAAGGACCTGGGAGCCTGGATTGATGAAAAGCTCAATGTGAGCTGGCAGTGTGCATGCAGTGCAGACAGCAACTGTGTGCTGGGCTACATCAAGAGAAGCGTGGCCAGCAGGGCAAGGGAGGGGATTCTCCCCCTTTACTCTGCTCTTATCAGACCCCACCTGGAGTACTGTGTGCAGTTCTGGAGCCCCCAACACAAGAAGGACATGGAACTGTTGGAGCGAGCCCAGAGGAGTTCCATGAGGATGCTCAGAGGGCTGCAGCAGCTCTGCTATGAAGACAGGCTGAGAGAGTTGGGGCTCTTCAGTCTGGAGAAGAGAAGGCTTTCAGGAGACCTAATAGTAGCCTTTGAGTATCTGAAGAGACCCTATAGGAGTGCTGGGGAGGGACTATTTACAAGATCTTGTAATGACAGGATGAGGGGTAATGGGTTTAAACTGGCAGAGGGGAGATCTAAACGGGATGTTAGGAGGAAGTTCTTAACAGTGAGAGTGGTGAGATACTGGAATAGGTTGCCCAGGGAGGCTGTAGAGGCCTCTCTCCCTGGAGGTGTTCAAGGCCAGTGTGGATGAGACCTTGAGTGACCTATTCTAGTGGGAGGTGTTCCTGGCTATGGTGGGGGGGGTCGGAACTAGATGATCTTTGAGGTCCTTTACAGCCTAAACCATTTTATGATTCTATCTAATTCCGTTACTCATTACTACAGCCTGTGGGATGTCTGCTAAGGGAGAGAGAGGCTGGAAAGAAACATGTGTGAAGATGAAAAGTGATATAGGTAACTAATGTTGGCTGTCCAGATGCCTGTTTATACTCTTAACCCAGTGATGACATCTGTGATGATATCTGTGTTACAGCCACTGCTGCTGGCAAGTGCAGTATGAAATTAAACACCATGGATTGAAACACTTTGCTGTGTCCAGTTGCCTTCTCATACTCAGCTACAGTGGGGGAAATCTGTATGATGGAAAAGACAATACCAAACTGGGAGCAGTGGCTGACACCCCCTCAGGCTGTGCTGCTATGTATGCAGACCTTGACAGGCTGCAGAGCTGGGCAGAGGGAACTTCATGTTGTTCAGCAAGAGAAAAGGTAGGGTCCTGTACCTGAGGAGGAATGACTCTCTGCACAGTACAGGTGAAGGTCTGACATGCTAGGAAGCAGCTCAGCAGAGATGGACCTGGAAGTGCTGTAAGACATCATGGGCCAGCAATGCTCATGGTCAAGAAGGCCATGGGGTGCTAGGATGTTTTGTGTCCAGTTCTGGGCTCCCAGTTCAAAAGACAGAGAAATGGTGGAGAAAGCACAGGAGAGGCTGCAAAGGTGATGAGGGAAATGGAACTGTGAGGAGGAAAGGCTGGGACTGTTTAGCCTGGAGAAGAGCAGATTGAGAGGGGATTTTCTCAATGATCAGCAAGAGCTAATGGGTGGGGATTAGAAGGATGGGGCCAGTCTTTTTTTAGTAGACAGGGGAAGAGGAAACAGTTGCAAACTGGAAATTCCACTTGAACATGAGGAGAAAATTCTTTAGTGTGAGGTTGATGGAGGCCTGAAGCAGGCTGCCAGAGTGGTTGTGGAGTCTTCTCTGGAAAGATTCCAAGCCCGCATGAACACTGTGTTCCTAGGCAAGTTGCTGTGTGAGCCCCTCCTTCAGCCAGGAAGATTGGCTTAGCTGATCCCCAGAGCCTCCAGCCAGTGTCATGCTGGGATTCTGTGAAATCTATGGGCACACTAATCACACATTCAGCTGTAAACCTTGAAAAAGCCCCCCTGCTTTAGGCAGCAGCCTTGCCAGCCTGTGAGAAAGTGGCACCTCATGGATTTCACAGTCCTGCAACCATTCTCCTTTAAAACACCAACATAGATCTGAATGCAATGCAGCATCTTCAGATGCTTCTTTTGAGAAACCTTCTGGTGCACTACTTCCCATGTAACAAACCACAAGCAGTAACACTCTCAGAGCTGCCTGCAGTAGCATCCCAAAATCAATAGAGATCTTCCAATTTTTATTACAGGGCAAGATCTTTCTATCTTCCACATGGCAAAAACACTTTCAAAGGACAACTCACGTGCTCACTATCTTAACAGCACTCAGACATGCTTTCATTGCTGTGCAGCCAGTTCAAACTGATAACATATTCTCCATAGGAGAGATCCTCTAACAGGTCAGTCTCCTCACCTTCCAAATCCTCAGGCTTGGCAGGCAGCTCAGACCAGTATTAGAGCCTTATTTTGTGGCTGTAAACTCAGCTCAGTGCTCCGCATCTTCTCTGAAGGGCTGCCATGCTAGCAGCCTTCCTTAGCAATCCCTCTAGATCTACTGCAAAAAGCAGATCCTAAAGACACACCTAAGTGGTGTAAATAATATCCAGGCATGACACAGCGGAAAGAGATTTTCTGCACTTTGTATGGAGGCCAGTGCAGAAAACAAACCTTAAATAATTCCAAAGTAACAAGCAGAGAGCATTTGGAATCACGCAACCAAAACGATGCTTCCAGGCCAGGTTCTTCTGTTTGCTTAGGCTCAGTTAGTTGCTAATTGTCCCTGGAACTGCCATTTCCTCACTGAATGCAAATTGATGCCTCACTGTCAGCACAAAGCCCACTCCAGAAAGTTTTCCCTGTTGTGTGATGCGTGCTGAACGTAAATCAATCCTCTGAAGTGAACTGGATTCCACAGAAGGCACAGAAATGAAAAACAGTGAAATGAATGCACCCATGAATATCTGGCATAAAAAACATTGTCTGTGGGCAGTGAGAATTCCTGTGTTTGAAAATATTTCCCTTACATTCAAGAGAATTTTAAGAGGATGTGTCTGATAATCTGCATTGTGTTGAATTCTTGTGATGCTAAAACAACCTAGAGCAGCTCTCAGAACAGCAAACACTGCACATGTTTGGGTCTGGTAATCACAGACTCATAGGTTTAGGTTGGAAGAGATCTCTAAGATCACCGAATCAAGCTGTCAACCTAACATCACTATGGCCATTAAACTATGTCCCAAATTGCCATGGCCACACATTTTGTGAACACCTCCAAGGTTGGGGACTCCACCACCTGTCTGGGAACCCTCTTCCAATCCCTGACGTCTCCTGCAGCAAAGAGGAAGAGTGAAGATGAAGAAGAAGAGGAGAGCAAAGGGGGAACTGCCATGTCCACCACTCCACCTCCTCCTGAAGGTTCTGGGACAACTGCCAAAGTCTTGCTTGTTGGCAATAATGTGACAGGCAGCAAAAAAACAGGTCCAGCTGTAGAAGTCTCTGCTGTTTCTTCAGCTACTTCGAATCCTCATGCAGCAGATCCTAACCTTACACTAGATTCAAGTTCACAGGCAGCAGTTCAGATCCCCAGAGATTCAGACCTGCTAGAAGGAACATCTACAGCCTTTTTGGCTTCTGCAAAAGCACAGGCAAAAATGAAACACTGGAGAAAGAGTGATTCAAATAAAGGTTTTAGGGGCAGGGACCTCTAGTACACAAGAAGAGGAAGAAGAAGAGAGATTCAGTCTTAGAGATTTTACCAGTTTAGTTAGATTGCAATACAGTGATGAGGAGAGCCATATGAGATTGGCTGCCAAGAAAGAGGATGGCTCTGAGTAGTTTAGGAATGCTCTTAGGAAAGTTCTGTTTCTAGGGCAGGGCCAATCAGGACAACAAGAAGAAGAGGAGCAGGATGATATCCAGGATTCCAATGATCCCCGCAAAGAGATAAAAGAAGTTAGAAAGGAATACTCAAGGGAGCTGGGAGAGCCAATCCTAAGCTGGCTGGCAAGATGCTGTACTGTTGGTGCAAATGCCCTACAGGTAGGAGACAAGTCTGCAAAGCAGCTAGGGCCACTCACAATGGGAGAGAAATGGACAAATATCTGGCAACCCCTCTTGGTAAGGTTAGCTTGTGGACACGCCTCTTGTTGGCTGTGGCTATGAGATATTCTTCCTGAGATGATTTGCCATGGGCAGCTAAGAAGTGGAACACAATTGAGCAGGGAATGAAGCTCCTGAAGGAGCTTGCTGTGAAGGAAATGCTTTATGGAAATCATGGTACAAATGAGCCTGATGACATTCCTCTTGGAACAGGTCTCACAAAGAAGCTTATTAAACTTGCTCCTTCATCCTATGCTAACATCTTGGCTAGCAGGAGTGTTATGGAAGGCCTCTCAGTTTTGGTGAGTTCACTGACCAACTGAGGCAGACAGAGGACAGCTTGTCACATTCTGCCCCAGTCTCTGCCATACAAGCTATGACTACAGAGATAAAAGATGGCATTAGAGATAGCATGAAAGGACTGAAGGAGGAACCCAAAACCTCCATATCCAATCATTCCTCTATCATCTGAATGGGTGCATATTTCAGGAACAGATGCCCACCTCCTGCAAGGCAATTCCAGCCCAGAAGACAAATTCCACCCAGACATCAGCAATCACGTGTGTCACTTTGGATAATCCTGTGTGAACAGTTCAGTGAGAACATGAACAAATAGGATGGTCAATCTACTTCAGTTCTTTTGAAGAGAGACAGGGAACTGCAAAGTGGCAGAAACAGAGGCAGCAATGCCAGAAAAGTAGCTGTCACTTCTTCAGCTCCTCAGAGTAATTGCAATTATTCTAATAATTGTAGTTTCTCTTACCACAACATCAATGATTATGCACACCTCACATGTCATGTTTAGCATTAGGGGTGCCCTTCCTTCAGCCAGGAGGAGAAAAGGGATAGTGGAGAAAATTGAATCTACTGGAATGTGTGGTCTGGCAGTTCAAAAGTTTGGAAATACAGGGCTTTAGTTGGTACAGGTGCTCAATATACTCTATTGCCATTGAATTGCAAAGGTACAGTCTATAACTATTTCTGGAATTACTGGTGGATCTCAAAAGTTGCACCATAGGCAGTACAGAACTAATTATGCCTCTTTGTTGCCCATTCATCAGCTGATTTGTCAACTGGAAGGTCATTGAGAAAGCTCATTCAACTTTCAACAGTCCTATTCAGCCTGTGCACAAGGCAAATTTTGACTGGCACCTCACAGTAGACTTTTCTGCCCTCAGTGAGGTCACTCCACTCATAACCACAGCTGTACCAGATATGCTGGAACTTCAGTACAAGCTGGAATCAAAGGAGGCCAAATGGTATGCTACCATAGACATTGCTAATGCTTTCTTCTCTATTCCCATAGCAAAGGAATGCAGGCCTCAATTTGCATTCTTCTGGAGAGGAATCCAGTATCAGTTCAACTGTCTCCCTCACGGGTGGGAACACAGTTCAACGATCTGTCACTCAGTGATCCACAATGCACTGGAGAAAAGTAAAGCTCCTGAACACATAAAATTAATCTACGACATCATTGTGTGAGGCCAAACTGCTGAGGAAGTCTTTGAGAGGTAACAAAATAATTAACATTCTGCTGCAAGCAGGTTTTGCCATCAAGAGAGACAAGGTCAAAGGACCTTCCAGAGAAATTCAATTTCTGGGAGCACGGTGGCAGGATGGTTGCCATCACATACCACAAGATGTGATAAACAAAGTCTCCACCATGGTAGTTCCCACTAATAAAAAGGACACTCTATCTTTCTCGGGTGCAGTGGGATTTTGGAGACTACACATTTCTGCATTCAGTCAAATTGGCAAACCTCTGCATCAGAAAAGTAGCTGTCACAACAACTTTGAGTAGGGCCCTGAACAACAAGCAGCCCTTGATCAGATAAAGTGAGAAGTAGTCCATGCAGTGGGCTTGGGACCTGGTCAAACTGGTCTGGACATTTAAAACATTCCGTATATGTCTGTGAGTGACAATGGTCTGTAGCAAATGCCTTTTTAGCCTTTGCTCAGAGTACAGAGAGACTGGTGTGCAGAGAATGTTTGGACTTTAGTGGGATGAAAGCCATGGGTACAGAATGCAATTGAACTAATGGAAGGCTGCTGTTAGAGCACAGATAGATAACTGCTGAAGGTCTGAAAAGACATAAAGAGCAGAGACTTGGCAGATGTTTTTGTTAGAGGTAACAAGTGTCTAGCTGTTAAGCAATGTCAAGCAAAAGGAATGTAAGCTTTGCCTGAATAAGGAGTTGCATCCCAATAACATATTACTGACCAATCACTTGCTGTAAACAGTTGCATTAACCAATTATTATTAGACACAATGTAAAAGTTTTGATTTTTAGAATATATAAGTTGGTCCCCAATAAACGGACACTTTACTTGTATCAAGTAGCGTCTCATCTCCATCGCTGTCAATGGTCCAGCTTGGAGTCTTTGGCAGAAGGTTCCAAACGAAACGTGGTCATCCACTTGTTTTCTGGGATCGTAGCTACAGATGTTCAGAGGCAAATTATACTCCAACAGAGAAAGAAATACTAGCAGCCTGTGAAGGAGTGAAAGCAGCTTCTGAAGTGATTGGAACTGAGTCACAATTACTTTTTAGTTCCTAGATTGCCAGTTTTAAACAGGATGTTCAAAGGCAAAGGTTCATCACTGCATCATGCCACAGATGCAACCTGGTCTAAATGGATGACTTTGATAACCCAACGAGCACACATGGGTAATCTCAATCAACCTGGTCTGGTAGAAGTGATCACCAACTTGCCGGAAGGCACAGGCTGTATGAGACTCCCAGAGAAGAAAGTAATTTGTGCTGAAGAAGCTCCTCCTTATGTTGATTAGGAAAAGAACTATTCTTTGTTCACAGATGGTTCCTGTCGTCTTGTTGGGAACAAGTGAAGATGGAAGTCAGCAGTCTGGAGACCTACCAGGAGAGTTGCTGAAGCAAAAGATGGAGAAGGTGAATCCAGTCAATTTGCTGAGGTAAAAGCAGTCCAACTTGTTCTTGATGTAGCTGAATGGGAAAATTGGCCTATCCTTTGCCTCTACACCGACTCATGGATGGCAGCCAAGGCTCTAGGGTTTGGCTAAAAGACTGGAAAAAGAATGGTTGGCAGAGGAAAGGAAAGCCTATTTGGTGTGCTGATCTAAAGCAGGGCAACTGTGCACAACTGGAGACAATTTCAGTTAAGGTGCAGTACATAGATGCACACATGTTCCTCACACATGTTGGTGTGAGGAACACAACCATCAGGCAGACCAAGCTGCTAAAATTTCTCAAGTTGGCACAAACAGTGACCTTGATCTTGATTGGAAACACTGAGGTGAACTGTTCTTAACTTGGTGGGCCCATGACTCACCTGGACATCAAGGCAGAGATGCAACTTATGTATGTGCAATTGACTTTTCCATAGATGCTATCACCCAAGTCATATATGACTGTGACATCTGTGCTGCTATTAAGCAGGCTAAGCCAATCAAGCCCTTATGGTTTGAGAAGAGATGGTCAAAGTACAAGTATGGTGAAGCTTGGCAGATTGACTACATCACTTTAACTCGTTCTCATTCTGGCAAGCAGCACTGGATGGCTGGAAATCTATCCAGTACCACATCGCACTACACGTAACACCATTCTCAGTATGTGTCTCCACAAATTATGTGGAGACATGGAACTCCAGAAAGAATCGAATCAGACAATGGCACTCATTTCAAGAACAATCTTGTGAAAAACTGGGCCAAAGAGCACGGTATTGAGTGGATTATCACATACCCTACTATGCACCAGCTTCAGGAAAGACTGAACGCTACAATGGTTTGCTAAAGACCACCCTAAAAGCCATGGGGGATAGAACTTTGAAAAACTGGGATAAACATTTAGCACAATGTGGTGATTTGGGAGTTTTCCACACCCCCCCCACTGAAATTTCCCAGGCTAGACTCAGTTTGCTGGAAGTTAAGGAAATTAAGATTTGTATTTACAGCTTTGCATAGTATACAAGTAGCTATTACAATATATAACAAATATTTACATGTATACAGTAAAAAAGGTAGTACAGAAATACCACACCCCTCCCAGAGATCAGAATCCCTAAAAGGGTTTTCCAACCACCCTTCCACCTTCCCCCCCTTCCCAATCTTATCTCACTATCTGTCTTACATGACAGATAAGTGAAGGTAGGTCAGCCAGGGAGGTTAGCAGCAGGAAAGTAGTTAGTGAAGTTACATAGATCCAGCTAAGAAGGGAAAGAGATGCAGTAGCCAGCACGGTGCAAAACTGTCTTACCTTTGTTTGGGTTCTAACTTTTATAAATTTTTCAGTAACCTATGAGTGAAGTAGAACCATCAATGTTTTCCTTTCTCAGCCTATAACCTAATTTCTCATTAAAATCTTCCAATTAGTTCAAACTGGCACACACAAGCAACCTGTTTAGTAAACAGCAGGGGTTGAGTAAAGAGAGCAGGACATGCACGATCAGATTTGGTACAAACAGTGGATGGTGATAAAGTTCCTGAATGTGAAAAAAATCTGATAGGAAAAAACTGTTTGGGTATTTTCCTCCTTTGGGCAAAGGGAAACATGTCCGAGGGGTGAGGGTCCTGGTCATACATACTGGGTAATGCAGGAGAATGGTATATCCAGTGTATTGCACAGATAAATCTAACTCTAACAGAGAGAGTTTAAATTCAGAGTGTATAATACAAGCGGTTAAGAGTTTTCAGTTTTAGGTATTGTCTGGCATCCAATGAGGGGATCTATGAAACAACAGTAACGTGAGCACATAACCAATGTCACCTGGGAGCCCCTGTTCTCATCTCATCTGTGAAGAGACAAACTGTTTCCTGTTTTCTGAGCTTTTGAATCACCTACAGTCGAGATAGCCAGAATTAAGTGTAAACTGAATTTGTAGTATTCATTATTGTAAATATTGTTTTAGATTAGACAGATAGTTCTCAGCAAAACTCTGCATGAAGTAGACAGGGGAGGGATTGTGCTGGTTTGAAGCTAATTGAAATATTTTAATAATAAACATATTATAGGCTGTGAAAAAGAAAACAATGGTGTTGTCTACTTCACTCATGGGTTTACTGAGATATACAAAAGGAAGGACACAAGCATAGGTAAGAACAGAGTTGCTCTGGGCTGAGCTCTGGCTGTTGGTCTCTCCCTTTCCTTGGCTTCTAGCTGGATCTGTGTAACTCAACAAAACAATTTTGCTTCTAAGACCCCTGGCCTATCTTCCCTGTTTACCTTGCACATAAGGTACATTCTGGGATAAGATTAGAGGGCAGGGTGAAGGTGGAAGGTGGTTGGGAACTCCTCTTGTAGACTGATCTCTGGGAGGGGTACTGTGTTTCTGTATTACCTTTAACTTTTATATTTCTGTACATAGCTGTAAATATTTGTAATATATTGTAAATATCTGCTAGTATATTGTGCTAAGCTGTGAATATAAAGCTTCATTCCCTAACTTCCAGCTGGCTGAGTCTAGTCTGGGTGAATTCAAACATGTGTGGGGGTACAGGTAACTTCCAAACCATCACACCTTGGTGCCAGAAGAGGTTACAGAGCAGCACATGCTGAGTGCCATCACACAACACTTATAAGACAACCAGAGTTTATGAAAGACAGGCCCTGTCTGCCTGACCTGTCCTTCTTCTACAACAATGTGACCTGCCTAAGGCATGACAAATTGCTATGGACATTGTCTACCTGGACTTTAGTGCCTTTGACACTGTCTCCCACAGCATTCTCCTGCAGAAACAGCAGGCACAAGGCTTGGATCAGTGCCCTCTGCACTGGATAAAAATACTGTCTGTTGGCCAGGCCCAAAGAGTAGTGGTGAGCAGAGCGAAATCTGGCTGGTGCCCAGGCACTGGTGGTGTCCCCTAGGGCTCAGTACTGGAGCCTATTCTCTTTAACATCTTTATCAGTGATATAGATGGGAGGATTGAGGTGCTCTCAGTAAGTTTGTGGATGGTAGCAAACTGTATGGCTGTGTAGATCTCCTAGAGGGTAGGGGAAGCTTTAAGGTGGAATCTGGACAGGTTAGACCAATGTGCCAACACTAATGCATTAAGGTTCAACAAGGCCAAGTGCCAGGTCCTGTACCTGCGTCACAACCTCATGGTGAGGTACAGATGTGGCCACGTATGCTTGGAAAGCTGCAACTTGGAGAGGGACCTTGGGGCATTGGTTGGCAGTTGACTGAATGTGAGTCAGCACTGCCCCTGCACAGGTGGCCAAGAAGGACAATGGCATCCTGGCTTGGATTAGAAATAGGGTGGGCAACAGGGATAGGGAGGTGATCATCCCCCTTTGCTCAGTATTGGTGAGGTCACACCTCAAGTGTTGCATTCAGTTCTAGGCCCCTCACAGTTCTAGGAAGGGTAGCTTGGGGCTGAAGTGTGTCCAGAGAAGGGCACCAAGGTTGGACAAGGGTCTGGAGAACCTGGACTACAAGGAGGGGTTGAGAGAGCTGGAGGTGTTCCTCCTGGAGAAGAGGAGGTTGAAAGGAGCTCTATACAGCTCCATGAAGGGAGGTTGGAGTGAGGTGGCAGCAGCCTCCTCTCCTTCGTAGCAAGAGACAAGACCAGAGGAAATGGTTCCAAGCTGCCCCAGGGGAGGTTCAGGTTGGATATTAGGAAATATTTCTTCATTGAAAGGTTTCTCAAGCTTTGGAATGGCCTGCCCAGGGCAGTGCTGGAGTCACAATGCCTGACAGTGTTCAAACCGCCTGTGGAGCTGGTGCTTAGGGACATGGTTTAGTGTTGACCGTGCAGTGTTTCTCTTTACTTACAATCTGTGCTGCTCAAGAGAAAACAACTTAAGGAAGAGTCTTTCAGAAGAAGCAGCACAACATCATTTACCAAGTTATATGGATCCTTTCCATGCATTTAAGAGCTATCTTTCCCACCACACCAACAGATGAAACCAAATGTGCTACATTAAGGTTTTATTAATGTTTCCCAGTATACATGGATTACATGAAGTGTTAGTAATTACAAACAGGTCATTTAAGTAGAAAACTTTTTCAGTAGCCTTTTTGTACACTAAATGTCAGCTCAGTGAGCATTTACTCAGAGGTGTGTGTGCTTTATTCCTGAGAGATAAAGGAACCTATGTGGAGCAGATCCAGGTACTATTTACAGGAGTAAAAGAAAATTCTCTATATGCTATCCAAGTAATAAACCTTTGTCTAAATTACTTTGATCTTGTGCTACCTTGTTTGCTCTAAGGAAGATAATTAATTCAAGTGTCATGGGAGATAGACGCTCTCTATGATTAAAGATCTTCTGAGATGACTGAGGTCTAACTTCTACAAGGCACTTGTAGAACCACTTCTACAAGCTACTTACGGTTCACCCAGTGGATGAGCACCCTTCTGAAATGCTGAATGCTCTGATCAAGAGTCACAGTCATAGAGGCAGAGAAGCAGAGAGGCAGACAGTCCTAGAATCATAGTCATAGAACCATCAAACTTGAGGCAGAAGGAGACACTCTGAGACCACCAAGTTAAACCACTCACCTAGAGCTCACAACTACACCACTACTGCTAAGCCACTACCACCAAGCCTCAGCACCACATCTACACATCTTTTAGATACCTCCAGGAAATGAGACAGTAAGGAGGAACACAAAGCACAGCAGGGACCCTGGGACAGATAGACTGTTGGGCTGATCCACTCTGGCACATATTTGTCTAAGATCAAAACGAAAATGCCATTCATCCTTCTTTCATTCACAGCTTGTGGCAATTATTTAGCTAGATCATAAAAGTGAGTAAATGCAAGGTTTCACCTGTTGGTTCTGCTGAGGGCACTAATGTGACAGGGAGACTACCATAATCTTCTATGAGGACTGTATTTCTGAAGAATAAAACCAATAAAATGGCTTTCAGGGTTCCTATATTCTAAATTACACAGATTTAAGCTCCTGAATCAAGCACAGTGCCAAGCCATTAACATTTTACCAATGCTTAAGCATTGCAGCATTTCACTTTCATGCACCAGACATCAGAATGGAATTTGGAATGCAGTGATGGGTACCCAGAACCACATATAGAAAGGACAAGAGAAAAGACTTAAAATGTCTTTTAAAGTAGCAATTTGATCCCTGCATTTAGCACCCAGCTGCTCTGGACCTGCCCAGACCACCAAGAAAAGAGGTTGCTCTCAGATGAGTTTCTAAGGATCACCTGATGGTGCCTCTGGGCTGTGCTAAAACGATTCACATTTTTTCATTAAGAGTTCATTGCAGAAGCCATGGGCACAGACTGAGATTAACAGACAAGACCTGCTCTAGTGGAAGGGGTCCCTGCCTATGGGAGGAGCTTGAAACCAGATAATCTTTAATATCCCTTCCAACCCAAACCATTCTATGATTCTATACACACTAGCTAAAAAGAAATGTTCCTCCATGAAACTCCACTGACTCTGCTGAAACTCCACTGACAAGCATTCAAGTCCTTACAGCAGTTTGCCAATAACATCAGCTCACAGTTTTAAGTGAGCTCCTGACCTAGGAGGAGCCTGCCCAACCAACAGCAGAGATGGAGCCCAAAAGAACTGCAAAGTGAAAGACATTGTGCTAAGACAGAAGCACGCTTGGCAAATCAGATTGTTACTGGCACAGGAAAGAGCATGGGCATAGAATAAGCTGAGCTGCCCTGCTTCATCTACCTATTTGGAAAATAAAAACAGGGAAACAGCTTCATTTGTGGTACTAGCAAGCCTAGTCTAACTCTGCCTTCATCTTCTGTCAGCAAAAGCTTGGGGTGAGGAGAAGGAACAGTCAAGACAACTTGTTAAGTAATACTGCTAGACAGTTTTCAGCTGAAAAGTGCCCATCACTGGCAGAAAGGAACAAAATAGCTAATTCCAGGTAAGAGAGAGTGATGAAGACCCCAAACCAAGCAGGAAGAAAGAAAGAACACACAGTCAAGAATGGTGACATTTCACTGGAAGAATGATTAGGTCACACCCCTGCAGACACACAACTTCAGGAGAAAAACTGCATGGTGCTGTGGGAGGAAAGCAGGTAAGGAGACAGCAGGAGATGGGGTTTTATGAAACAGCAACAGCATAACACCACCATCCACCTGGATCATTTGGCATTAAAGACAGGCAGCTTGCTGCTGTTTTGCTCATCCTCCTGATTGCCAAGTGGGTGTTGTACTCAGAAGAACTGTTTTGTTTGTTGAGAGATGATGAGTTTGACACCAGCACTACAAAATTACAAATGCCTTTCACTCTTGCAGTACTTATTTGGGTTCAAATCATTGATTTCTTACTAGAAGCCTCTAGTCCTGTCTTCACTGGGCTAGGCCATGCAAGAGGGATAGAATCATACAATCATAGAACGGTTTGGGTTGGAAGGGATCTTAAAGATCAGCTCCAACCCCCTGTCACAGGCAGGGATGCCTTCCACTAGACCAGGTTGCTCAAGCCATTGAATACCTCCAGGGAGGGGGCATCCACAACCTCCATGTGCACCCTGTTCCAGTGTCCCACCACCCTCACTGTAAAGAATTTCTTCCTCATCTCCAGTCTCAATGTCCCCTCTTCCAGATCAAAGCCATTGCTCTTCATCCTATCACAAGAAGTCCTTGTCAAAAGGCCCTACCCAGCTTTCTTGTAGGCCCCTTTAGATACTGGAAAGCTGCTCTAAAATCTCCCTTGAGCCTTCTCTTTTCCAGGTAGAACAGATCCAGCTCTCTCAGCCTATCTCCATAGGGTAAGGTTCTCCAGTCCTCTGATCATCTTAGGAGCCTCCTCTGGACCCACTCCAGCAGTTTGATGTCCTTCTTTTGCTGGTGGCACCAGAGCTGGATGCAGTACTTCACAAAAGCAACAGAGAGAGAGAGAGAGAGAATCACCCTTCCTTTGTTGCAGCCCAGTATATGTGGATAGAATCACAGAATGGTTTAGGCTGGAAGGGACCTTAGCGATCATCTAATTCCAACCCCCTGTCATAGGCAGGGACATCTCCCACTAGAACATGTCGCTCAAGGCATCATCCAACCTGCCATCAAATACTGGTCTGCCATCAAATACTGTTCCAGCTCAATCACAAATCTAACAAAGCAGCTCAAGTCCAGCAGAAGGTAAGAGTAAGGCACTGTTATTTAACAGCATGGATAAGTCATAACAGTAAGAAGATGCCCAAAGCTGACTAACACAAAACCTTGACTGCATTGTTTCTTGTTGAAGGATAACAAAAAAACAGGAAGAAAAGTCACTGAGTGACGGCTATGGACAGACGAGTTGCTACTTGATATAAGTAAAGTGTTATTGCATGCAAAGCACCAGCTTATATATTCTAAAAATCAAAAATTTTACATTGGTTAGTGCAACTGCCTACAGCGAGCGATTGGTTAGTAATATGTTATTGGGACACAACTCTTCATTCAGGCAAAGCTTACATTCCATTTACTTGACACTACTTAACAGCTAGACACTCGTTATCTCTAATGAAAACATCTGCCAAGTCTCTGCTCTTTACGTCTCTTCAGACCTTCATATTATCTACCTGTGCCCTAGCAGCAGTTTTCCACCAGCTCAGTCACATCCTATACACATGGCTTTCGTCTCACCAAAAGCCAAAACATCTCCGTGCATCAATCTCTCAGTACTCTGAGCAAAGGCTAAAAAAGCATTTCCTACAACTGAGTTTCAAGACCAAAGGACATTACTCCAGTGACACCCAGGCTCTATCTACACAAACGTTTTGGAGAGACAGGAAAATAGTTGCAGATTATAGATGCATTTGATCAAGACTCATATAAAAGATACCACAACGAAACTCTTTCATATTTTACATATTTGTAAACGTGAGTGAGTGTTGGGGTGAGATATAAGGCAGCTGACCTTGGATCTCACGGGTAGAGGAGAGAGGCCTGGCCTGGGCCTCTGGTTTCCCATAGCAGCAGTTTCCTCCCACAGCGAGTCAGAGATAAGGAGAACATCTGGTTTGGGATAACAACTTGTCATGAATATTAATAATGGGATTGTGCTTAATTATACCAACCAATTAGTGTGCTTCTGGCTGGGATGGATGCAGTCTTGCAGAGCTTATGTGGCCAAATCAGAACTGGACACGTTTGCCTTCACTAATGAGCTAACAGTATAAAAGTATCAATCGGTCCCTAATAAAGTGAACAATACTTCAATCGTATCTATTCAGCATATTTATTCCAGCTCCCTCACAATAAGTGAGGTCACCTCTCAGTCTCCTCTTCTTGAAGCCAAAGAACTCGAGCTCCTTCAGTCTCTCCTCATAAGGAAGATGTTCCATTCCCTTAATCATTTTTGTGTCTCTGGACTGGACTCTCTCAAGCAGTTCCTTGAGGTCCTTCTTCAACCAAGGGCACAGAACTGGACCCAATATTACAGATGCAGCCTCACCAGAACAGAGGGGAAGGAGAACCTCTCTCAACTTACTAACCATTCCCCTTCTAATGCACCCCAGGATGTCACTTGCCCTCCTGGCCAGAAGGGCATTGCTGGCTCATGGTAAATCTTCTATTCACTCTGATGCCCAGGTCCTCTTCTCCTTCAGTGTTCTCCAACAGGTCAGTCCCCAGCCTATACTGGCCCATGAGGTTGTTCTTTCCCAGGTGCAAGACTCTACCCTTGTTCCTGTTGAACTTCATTTGATTTCTCCCAGCCCAACTCTCTAGCCTGCCTAAGTCTTACTGAATGGCAGCACAACCTTCAGTGTGTCAGCCACTCCTCCCAGTTTTGTGTTGAGAGTACACTCACCCCACCAGGTCTGCCATCGGAGGCTGTAACAATCAAAATGTAGCGATCGGTGCTCTCTCTGTCCAAGGCCTTTCCTAAGGTTAGCACTCCAGAGCTAGAAACCAAACAAAAACATAAAGGTTAGCACAACAGGTTTCAGACATCAGCAAGCTCTCCTTAGTGTTACACAAAGGTCTGCCTCTAAGCAAGTCCAGAAACTCGTAGGTTTTATCACAAGGGTTTAGGTAACCCAATGAAAAGGATGAGCCAATTTGTAATGCTTCCCACTTCGACATCTGTTAAATTCAGGGATAAAATAACAGCCTGGGGATTAGAAGCAAACTACTTGCTTCTAATTTAATGAAATTCACTCAGGGCAAGTTTAAAGTCCTGCATCTGAGGAAGAACAATGCTATGGAGCAGTACAGGTGGGTGGCTGATCTGCTGGGGAGAAGGAAATGACCATAAGCCAGTAATGTGCATGCATGGCCAAGAAGGCCAAAGGCATCCTAGGGTGCATCAAGAAGTGTGTGGCAAGCCTAGACCTGACCCTTGAGCCTTCCATAACAGATCATACATATTTCTCGGCATTTGCTCAGGACACAGCAATAAAATATGACCAGAAGAATATTTTTGGAAAGGAAGAGTGAATAAAACATAAAGCACTGATGTGTTGAAGTATTCACTCATGCAAAAAATATACATCAAAGTGCAGCTGAAAATAAAACACAGACAACTAATTCTGCTACATTAACACTGACCTTTAGCTGCATCCATCCTTCTGAATTCCTCCATGGTCATCAGAATGCATTTTTTATCTCCTTCTTACCCCTACTTGCACAACTCCAATCTACAGTCTGCATTGAGAATGCAGATGAAAAACATTTAGCAATCATAGAATGGGTTGGATTGGAAGGAACCTTAAAGATCACCTATGTTCCATGGGCAGGGACACCTCCCACTAGAACAGGTCACTCAAGGCCTCATCCAACCTGGCCTTGAACACCTTCAAGAGGGGGCATCCACAACCTCCCTGGGCAACCTGTGCCAGTGTCTCCTCACCCTCACTCTCAAGAATTTCTTCCTAACTTCCAGTCTAAATTTAATCTTCTTAAGAGACTTGTAGAAACTTCTGCTTTTTACTCCAGGTTTTGGATGTGCTCACATCCAATATCTCAGCTTTTGAATGTCTTTTTCCCTTGGAAACATGATGAGGTAAGGAATTCTGTGGATCGTGCTCAGGTTGTAGCTGCTAAAGAAGAAAGAGCAGAAGTAACTCACAAATCCTCAGACTAAGGATAAAAGAGATCAGGTAGGTAGATGTAAAGCTGATGATATTCAGTACTCATGCCACCAGTTAGGAAATTACACAGGGATTAAGTGACACAATCCAAAATGTAGGAGTCATCCAGATGAGAAAAGGGAAGAGAATCATGTTCTTGGTTTCTGCCTTTACCTTACAGCATCAAAAAGTGTTTTTATAGAATATCAAGATAAATTCCTGTAGCCTTAATATGCCACTCAAAGTAACTATGCACTTGGTTTAATATTAATTCTACAGTCATCTCCTATTGAGACATCTCAGAGTCTACAAAAAGCATGCAGAAGGCTGAAGAAGGCTTTGCACAATGAGTTTCCAAAAAGAAGATGCAGGGAGAGGAGGAAGGAGAAAATACTTCAAAGATCTTTCCTTTTCACCAAGAGGCAACAGATCAAAAAACTGCCTGAGTCTGTGCTGAAACCCTCAGTGCATTGTGATGTTCTGACAGGCATGGGGAAGATGTGAGGCTGGGGCTTGTTGAGCTGCTCGTGCTGGGACCAGGAGCCTGGCTGGGATGGAGGAGACCTCCCAGCTGCCCCAACAGGCCCAGGGAGGTGAGACCTACAACTTGTGCAATACTGGCTGTGGACATCTGCAGGTGTGCTGTGTATACAGCCTTCAGAGAGCAAACCAGAGATTTCTAGTTTGATTTCAGTCTAAATTTACATACAACCCTGTGTCCAGCTCTGGAGCTTGCAACACGAGAAGGACCTCCTGGAGCAGGTGCAATGAAGACAGGCTGGGAGACTTGAGGTCATTCAGCCTGGAGAGGAGAAGGCTCCAGGGAGACACTACAGAAGCTTTCCAGTATCTGTAGGGCACTACATGAGAGCAGGAGAGGGACTTTTTACAAAGGCATGGGTGACAGGGCAAGGGGTAATGGCTTCAACCTGGAAGAAGATGGATTTCAATTAGACAGAAATTAGAAAGAAATTCTTCCCCATGAAAGTGGTAAGGCACTGGGACAGGTTGCCCAGAGAAGCTGTGAAGAGTCCAAGATGAAAGTCCAAGAGTCCAAAGACAGGTAGATGCGGCCTTGAGCAACCTGCTATAGTAGGAGGTGTCCCTGCCCATGGCTGGGGGTTTCGAACTAGATGATCTTTAAGATCCTTTTGAACCCAAACCATTCTGTGATTCTCTTACTTGATTGCCAGAATACCTTCAAGCCATGGGATTTAGGTCAGAAGTTGGCCTAAATTTGGACCCATTTTAGTCCCTCTGGTATGAAGAACTGCAAGGGGTTTTAGGGTGCAATGCAAAGAGCACTCTGATAAGCATGAACTATACAAAACAATTGCTCAGTAATCTGTCTTTGGAGTATCCCTCATGTAGCCAGGCACATTTCTCATTATTCCATGTGTAAGGGTCACAGAGTGCTTCAGAGCAGGCTTCTCTGTAGTAGGGGCAGGCTGCTAGTGTAGAAAATCCAACACAGATCTCTACTGGAGCTACAACTGCCAGCACTGCCTCTGCATTGATGAACTCCTCTGATCCGAAAACTCCAGTCCTAAGCAATGAATAAAACCAGCAGCCCAACATACCTTCATGCTCTTGACACCTCAATGAAAAGTTGCCTTTCCCTAAGTTGCTTTTTTGCTTGCCTCACAAGTCTTTACTATTAGAGCGCACATCAGTTTTGGTGGGTAACAGCATCAGCATCCCTTGGGATTTTCAAGGCTTTTATCTCTTTGACACATAAGTGATTTGATTCTCTGTGTATAAGAGATCTATCACAGGAAGAAACCTACAGTTTATTCATGATATGCAGACCTGTTTCAGTACAACCTCCTCCTCACACTGACTTAGAACAAGCTCTTGCATTTATACCCACATCATTACCAAGTCCCAGGTTTTGTCCCATCATAGAATCATAGAATGGCAGGGATTGTAAGGGACTGCTGGAGAACATTGAGCCCAACCCCCCCGTCAAAGCAGGATCACCTAGGGCAGGTCACACAGGAACACATCCAGGCAGGGCTTGAAGCTCTCCACAATCTCTCTGGGCAGTCTGCTCCAGGGCTCCAGCACCCTCATAGTAAAGAAGTTTGTCCTCAAGCTGAGGCAGAACCTCCTGTGTTCCAGTTTGTATCCATTGCCCCTTGTCCTATCACAGAACATCACTGGAAAGAGCCTGGCCCCTTCTTCTTGCTCCTCACCCTTCAGCTCCTCTCAGGCTGCTCTTCTCCTGGCTAAACAGCCCCAGATCTCTCAGACTTCCATCATCAGATGTTCCACAGCCCCTTCATCATCTTCCCCATCAGACAGATGTTCCAGTCCCTTCATCATCCTCATAGTCTCTGTTGGACACTCTGTAGTACACCCCTGTTCCTCTGGAACTGGAGACCTCAGAACTGGACACAATCTTCCAGATGTGGTCTCACCACATCAGAATAGAGGGGGAGGAAAACCTGCCTTGATCTGCATGCTACACTCTTCTTGATGCACCTGAGGATATGGCTCACCACCCTCCCTTCTTCCTACAACGAAAAAAAAATAATCTGGAGTATAAATAATTTTTGCATAAAAGAAAGAAGGTGGTGGGACATGCACAGCTCTGTCTGGTGTTTATCATTTCATGATGTACCCACTCTTTCTAACTCAATTTATAAAGTTAGTATTCAAGTGAAGAGCGAGGTTCTAAAGCAGTGCTCAGAAGACTTCCCATTACAGACTCAAAAACACTTTAAGGCAGGAAACTTAAGCAAAACTTGTCCCTTTCATTAGTCAAGAGCTGACAAGCAGAAGGTTTCTAATTAATCCATGGCCACTTTTTTAAATAGAATGTTTCCACCTTGGTGAGATTTACCTACTTAAGTCTTTAAAATACATAAATACTCCCCAATGCAAAACTCCAGATTTTAATAACATCCATGGACCTCTCATTAACATCTAAGAGCCAGTCTCAGGAGGAGCTGAATAACTCTGGTTCCAAGCCTTATCTTTCCCTCTCAGCCCACATACACACTCCACTGTAAAGTTACAAGTCTATTTGCTAAGGGTTTTACACACTTACCTTTGAGAGAGATTAAAAACTTGCTGAGGATCTCCATTCTGAATGAGGTATCTTATAGGGTCACCCTCTCTATCAAAAGCCTTTAGGAAAAAAAAAAAGAAAAAGGAAAAAAAAAAAGGATAAAATTAAGTTAGTTCCAAAGCTTTCTTTGCTTCCCTTCAATTTAGAAACTGGGCAAGTAACTCCTGAACTTCTGTTAAAGTTACCTACATGAATTACATCAATCTCTCTAAGGCAACAGTGATAATTACAGACAGGCTACTCAGGGGCAAGCTGGAGCACCTCAACATTCCTGTGCTGCAGAGAAGTGGCAATGGTGCCTCAACCACCTTTCTTGGGCAACCTGTTCCAGTGCTCAGACACCCTAATTGTAAATAACTTGTTCCTAACATCCAATCTTAAACTTGCTCTTCTCTCATTTAAAACCATTGCCCCTGGTCCTATCACTGCAAGCTTTGGTAAACAGTCCCTCTGCAGCCTTTTTCCAGGCCCCCTTCACAGACTCAACTTACTCATGCACACAAACACACAGCATCACAACTGCAATATTCAGGCTCTATTCAGCTGGTTTGGCTTTTTTTAAAAATTATTTTTTTTTTTTCCCCAGCCATAAACTGATTGTACTGAACTTTTTGTTTCCTTTTTCATAGCCTTCACCCCCAATTCCTCTCCTGACTCTCCTTTCTGTTAGATTACCAGGATCTCAGTCCTTTTAATAATGCCCCAGACATTGCAGCATCCACCCTCCACAACAATTAGCTTTTGAGGGGATGGAAATCAGGATGAGACCTTCTGGAATGGTTAACAACAGCAGCAAACCAAGAATAATCCACCTATGAGATGACAGAAAGTATTTCCATTACTTCCCAGAATCCCAGCATAGCAAAGGTTGAAAGGAACCTCTGTGGATGGTATAGTCCAGCAACAGCAGCTTGACCAGAATCACAATGTCCAGGTCATTGTAGATTCTCCCCTGGAGAGCTTCAACACCCTCACACCATAGAATTTTCTTCTTTGGGATGGAAATTTCTGAGTTCCGGTTTGTGCTCATTCCCTTTTTTACTGTCACTGGACACCACTGAATAGAATCTGGCCTCATTTTGTTTCTCCCCACCCTTTAGCACTTGCTGAACATTGATCAGATTCCCTCTCAGATTGCTCTTCTCCAGGCTAAACAGCTTCAGAGCTCTCAGCCTTTCCTCCTCACAGAGCTGCTCAACAGCTTTAGAACATCCACTCTCTCCAGTAGTTCTCTCTCTCCCTTGAACTGGAGAACCCAGAACTGAATGCTGTACAGTAGATGTGGCCTCACTAAGGCAGAGAAGAGGTGGAGGAGGAAAACCTCCACAGATCTGCTGACCACACTCTTCTTCATGTCCTTAATGCTCTCTACTTAATGCAATAGTTTGAGCTAAGCTTTGGCAAAAAAAGCAATAAAGACTCTGCTGTGTGAATCAGAAGGCTAATCACCAAGTCCACTGGAAGGCAGGTAGGATTTACTAGACAAAAGGTCAAAATAAAAAAATGAAGATAAGTAAAGATTATTTTTGTTTTTCCTAGCTACCAACAACCCTCCTTTTTCTTGTCTGTTTTCTCTCAGCATTTACTGTAGAGCACAGACCACCTAAAAAGAGTTCTTAAGGCAGAAGAGATAATCTAGTAAGAAACCAACTAGTGTTAACCAGAAGAAGACAGAAAATAATGTCTAGGTCAGATGAAGAGGACTAATCTTAAAAAAAACCCCAAAAACCAAAAAAACCTATGTGTGAACAAAGTCAAGAGAAGTTGAGGCCAAATTGTGACAGAACCTGAATCATCATATTCACATTGGTGCTTCCGTATTTACTGGTCCTTGGTATTCTTTTTACCTGCAGGGGATTGTGGAGCCTGGAGAAGAGCAGCCTGAAAGGGGATCTGATCAATGCTCAGCAAGAGCTAAAGTGTTAGGCGGAAGAGGATGGGGCCAAATTCTTTTCAGTGGTGCCCAGTGACAGGAAAAGGGGCAATGGGCACAAACTGAAACCCAGGAGGTTCCACCTGAACGGGAGGAAAAACAAATCTCTTTGCTGTGAGGATGCTGGAGCCCTGAAGCAGCCTGCCCAGAGAGGTTGTGGAGTCTCCTTCTCTGAAGAGACTCCAAATCCACATGGATATTGTGATCCTAGGCAAGCTGCTGTGGATGATGCTGCATTAGTGAAGGGGTGGGACTGGATGATCTCCAGAAGTCCCTTCCAATCCCCACAATGATGGGATTCTCTAATTCTGTTCTCAGAGTTTTTTAATGGTCTAGATTCACTCATAACAAGCTGAAAGGTTTTTAAAAACACAGGAAAACAATTGCTTCCATTCATTTAATTTAACATCTTTGCCCAAAGAAAATGCAACTGTCAGTCAACATACTTCAAAAATCATGGGAAAAAATTGTGCTCTGCATAAGAAAAGCCCTGGAGTCTTGAAGCTGAGAGAAAAGCAATCTACCCCACCTTTTCTCCAGCTCAATTGCATCCAGTGACTCCATAAATCCTATACAAGCAGTTCATGTTGCTTCCTTGTTCAGCACACAACTGGACCTGATACCAGCCCTATTTGTTTTGCAGACTCCCAGAAAGAATGATGCCATTTGCATATTTTAATTAATAATGGCTGGCAGAACATGAAGCAATAAAATGCCTCCGAGGCAGGCAATAAACTCAGAGGTTTATTTACAAATTAATGCTGTGGAGATCATTAATTACTGTATTACTCCACCTCCAGTGTTGTTAATTAAAACACCAATCAGCTGGGTCCACTAGAAGATTAAAGTAATAGTGGAAGATAAAATGCAACCTTCCATCATCTGCATGAGCAATTTGAAGGGAAAAGGAGACAATAAATTGGATGTTTTAGTTTAAAGTCTAATAGGCAACTGTAAAGCAGCTGCATTTTTGTTGTTATTGACTTGATGATTTCAGAGATCTTTTCCCACTGGAACAATTCTGTGATTTCATGACTGACACTGATGTTTTTCAGATCTTCAGGGGGGTAGATAAAACAACTTGCTTGCTCTCTCCCACTTGTTGTAATCCTCATGATGGACACAATATTATCAAAATGTTAGTGGGAGTCAATAGCAGGACCTCTTAATCCTGCAGCACCAAAACAACTGCCCAATGTGGTTTAATATCTTCACAAGTGATCAAGAGCACCCTGATGAAGTTTGCAGACAATACCAAAACAAGTGGGCAGGTCAATGATCCAGAAGGGAGAGAACCTGCTGGACACACTTTTTATGGTGCACCCCAGATCTCCCCACCACTGAGGAGAAGGCTCCTGAATAGAACAGTTCTTCAAGCAAGAACTCGCTTCAGACATTAAAGACATACCAGCAGTTAATTTTCATCCCAGAGCTAAATGAGCCATTCTCCCTCAGCACAGGTGACTCAGCCATCCATAATAACCTCCATCTTGCTTCAGCAAATTACTTTAATAGAACCTCACCCATTCACTTCCATAAGAGACTTGGTTGGAGCTCTTTCATTTTACACAATTTTTGGGTTGGATATTCTTTTTTATCATTTTGTTCATTTACTGCATGGGCAAAACACAGAACCAAGTGCTTTAGATGCTAGGAACTGACCTCATTCATAGAATCATAGAATGTTAGGGGTTGAAAGGGACCTCCAGAGATCAACAGAGCCAAACTCCCCTGCCAAAGCAAGATCACCCAAGGTAGATCACATCTACCAGATGGGTCTCAAAAGTCTCCAAAGAATGAGACTCCACAATCTCTCTGGGCAGCCTACTTCAGGGCTCCAGCACCCTCATAGTAAAGAAGTTTGCTGAGCTGGAACTTCCTGTGTTCCAGTTTGTATCCATTGCCCCTTGTTCTATCACAGAACATCACTGGAAAGAGCCTGCCCCCTTCTTCTTGCCCCCCACCTTTCAGATATTTATAAACATTAATGAGATCTCCTCTCAGGCTGCTCTTCTCCAGGCTAAACAGCTCCAGGTATCTCAGCCTTTCCCCATAAGAAAGGTGTTCCAGTCCCTTCATCATCGCTGTAGCCCCTGTTGGACACTCTCTAGTATATCCCTGTCCTTGGACTGGGGATGTCAGAGGGGGAAGAGAATCTGCCTTGACCTGCTGGATACATTTTTCTTTAACAGATCCCAGGAAACCATTTGCCTTCTTGGTCACAAGGGCACATTTTTATCCCACTGAGAACTTCCTTAAGTCCAGAATAAATCCACTCAGTTCATCAGATTTCAATAGAGCTATGCTAGCTTCAAGGAGATCAGGCTGTCACTCTCTGGTTCCTGTTTAGTTCAGGCATCTCCAGTCTTCTTCCTTTGCACAACCTCATATGATGTCAGATTAATGCTATCATCTTTCCAGGAACCAAGCTCAGAAGAGCATACTATAATGAGTTTATTGCTTTAGACTTGAAGCCTTAATTATTTCGTAAGAATGTTAACACCCTGATCTCTCCTTCCTGCCCCCCCAGTAAGAAAAATACCTGAAGAGTTGTAAATTATCTACCTATTTCACACAGGTGGTTTGCAAGACCTGTGGAGCAAACACAATGCAGCAACAGCTGAGGAAACAATAAACAAGCTTTTAGGCTGAGGGGTTGTGGTGTGAATAAGCTGCTGTTTAGGTAATTTGTTATTCTCTTGGTGTGAAAAGAAGAGAAAGCTGATGTGCCAACCATGCAGCATCAGAAAGAGAAGCAGGAGCTTCTGTGGCAAGCAGGCACAGGGAGATCCTCCTCTCCCTCTACTCTGCACTGGTGAGGCCACATCTGTAGGATTGTGTCCAGATCTGAGCTTCCCAGTTCAAGAGGGACAGGGATATACCAGAGAGTATCCAACAGGGGCTATGAAGAAGATGAACATCTCTTCTATGAGGAAAAGCTGAGAGAATTTGGGCTGTTTAGCCTGGAAAAGAGCAGCCTGAGGGGGGATCTTGTCAGTGCTGATCAATACCTGAAGGGTGGATGTCAGGAGGATGGGACCAGGCTGTTTTCAGTGGTTCCCAATGACAGGACAAGGGTTAACAGGCACAAACTTGAACACGACAAATTCCATCTAAACATCAGGAGGAACTTCCTTATAATTAGAAAGGTGATGGAGCACTGGAATAGGCTGCTCAGAGAGGTGGTTGAATCTCCATCTCTGCATGCGTTCCTCTATGACCTGCCCAATGTAAACCTGTCTTGGCAGGGTAGTTGGACTCAATGACATCCAGAGACCCTTTCCAACCCCAGCCATACTATGATTCTGCAAGCATGGGTCTGCAAACTGTGTAAATAAAAGAGCCTGACTGGCAAAAAGTTTGCTGAAATGATATGGCAGCTAGGATCAGAAGGTCCTTAGCTCTTCTAATTTGCTGGCAAACATATATATAAAACCATACAGCATCAGAAATCACAGAGCATCGAAGCTTTGAGACATTCATGGAATGTTTTTTCTCATACACTTTCATTCCAGAAGCAGACTTTCAGAACATTTTACACACATACACACACAAAAAAAGAAGTTCTAGAAATATCCAAGTAACCACATTGCCTGTATGATCCATGTAAAAGGGCCTCTTTATTACAGAATCACAAAATCCCAGCATGGTGAGGACTGGAAGGAACCTCTGAAGATCATCCAGTCCCACTCTACTGCCAATGCAGGGTCACCCACATCAGCCCAGGTCCATAATGATGGGTTTGGAATCTGCAAAGAAGGAGACTCCACAACCTCTCTGGACAGCCCACTCCAGGGCTTCAGCACCCTCACAGCAAAGAGTTTTCCTCCTGTTCAGGTGGAACCTTCTGGGTTCCAGTTCGTGTGCATTGCCCCTTGTCCTGTCACTGGGCACAACTGAAAAGAGTTTGGCCCCATCCTCTTCCCCCCCTGACCCTTTAGCTCTTGTAGAGCATTGATCAGATCCCCTCTCAGGCTGCTCTTTTCCAATCTAAACAACCCCACGGCTCTCAGCCTTTCCTCCTTGCAGAGCTGCACCAGGTTCCTCAGCATCTTCATAGCCTCCACTGGAATCTCTCCAGGAGTCCCCTGTCTCTCGAGCCCAGGACTGGACCCAGGACTCCAGATGTGACCTCACAGGGGCAGAGTAAAGGAGGAAGAGAACCTCACTTTAGATGCTGGTCACAGTCTTAATACACCCCAGCACACAACTGGATTTATTATGAGGGCACATTGCTGGCTCATGGTGACGTTGTTGTCTCCTAGCACTCCCAGGTCCATCTCTGCAGAGCTGCTTCCCAGCAGGTCACTCTTCACCTGTACTGGTGCAGGAGGTTGTTCTTCCCCAGGGGCAAGATCTTACGTTTGCCCTTGTTGAACTTCATGAGGTTCCCTCTGTTCAGCTCTCAGCTAGTCTGGGTCTGGCTGGATGGCTGTAGAGCCTCACAGGATGTCAGCCACTGCTCCCAGTTTGGTACCATCACCGAACAGGCTGAGGGTCTCCAGCACCCCTTCATCAAGGTTGTTGATGATGATGCTGAACAAGAGTAGACCCAGTCCTGACTCCTGGGCAACATCATGAACTGCTTGGCTCCAAATGGACTCTGCACTGCTGATGATGTCAGGGGTTGGAAGGAACCCAAAGAGATCATTGAGTCCAACCCCCCCTGCCAAAGCTCAGGTCACAGAGGAAAGCATCCAGACAGACCTTGAAAGTCTCCAGAGAATGAGACATCACAATCCCTCTGGGGAGCCTGTTCCAGTGCTCAGTGACCCTTACAGCAAAGAACTTCCCCCTTGTGTTGAGGTGGAAGCTCCTGTTCTGCAGCTTACAACCCTCTGTCCTTCAGTCAGATCTCAACTCACCTCACTGTTCACTTATCTGACTACACTGCCTAAGCTTCCCTATAAGGATGTTATGTGTAAATCATTGATGAAGTCAAGGTAGGCAACATCCAATGTCAGCCCCACATCTACCCAGCTGGTCACTGGTGTGACCACTACAATGAAATGCTTCACAATCCTTACAATTCCCATAAAATCCCTAGAAACTCTCCTTTCCCCCTGTATGCAAGGGAAGGGTTGTTCAGGGTAGGGCCACAAGCAGAAGCAAGGTGGAGAGGGCTCACATGGGAGCATCTGTACCTGCAGGTTTAAAAGAACAGCTCCGATCCTCATGGCCTCGCTGATCTCAAGGCTGTACATCAGCTGAGGAAAGCGGGGAGGGCTCTGGTTGTTGGGTGGAAGGACCTCAATGTAAACAGTGGTAATAGAGCTCCTGCAATGAAACAAAGAAAAATAATCAGTCAAAGCCAGCCAAAGATCAATAAACCAACAGGTGGCAACCAGCAGTGTCTATTTTATACACTGTGTGTTTTCTGGCTCTAACAACCTCCCTTTGAAAGCTTCAGACCCTATTTTTCACTCTTCACCCAAACTAAAGCAGACTGCCACTTTTACATAAGAAAAACTAAGTCAACTCTTTAAAAGCAACCCAAGTGTTCCTTGAAAAGCAAAGCAGCAAAGTATCAGCTGCACACACTGCACCAACAGAGAAGACTCATAGTCCCTTGATGATTCTGTGTCCTGGAGGAAAGCGTGACAACTTCTGAGATGGTAACTGCTTAGGCCATGCACAATGTCCACTCATGGAGTACTCCTGCTGCAGGTTCAGTTTGCTGTCTTTCTTTGGAACAGGAACAGAAAACAGGGATGGAGGGGATAATGCTGAGAAAAGACTGATGTACATAACTCTGTGATAGGATGCAGTGTTCTCCCTAGTATCAGGTGATCGGATGAGAGGAAACGGGCTGAAATTGTGCCAGGAGTGGGTTAGGTTGGAGATGAGGCTAACCAAACTCCTCCTACCACCTTTCCCCCCTTCCCCAGCTTTATCTCACCACCTGTTGATGCTGCAGATAAGCTGAAGATCAGTCAGAGATTAGTAATAGAAGTTAGTAGTTTTAGTGAGTTTATTCTGAATTTAGCCACCAAGACCAAGAGACGAAGGAGAGAGCGGCCGGAGCCAGCACAGACAGAAGCAGACTGTTAATCTGGATGTTTTGAGAACAGCTCTTAAAACATTTTTTTTTCTTCTCAGTAAAACTTGGTGAAGTGACACACACTGTGTTTAACTCCCTCTCAGCCAATAGTCTAATTTCTCACTCAAATTCTCCAATTAGCTCAAACCAACACACTCAGCCAGCAATTTCTGATTCCAATGCAAAAGACTATTCTGATTCTAATGTCCCAGCAGCTCAAGTTCCCCAAAATTCAGATCCATTACAAGCCCCATCTTCTGTTAAACTGGCCCCTGTCAAGATGAAACCTAAAATTGTCTCAAAACATGGTTCAAAGGAAGACCAAGGGACACGTACCTCTGATGTTCAGGAGGAGGAGGAAGAGGAGAAACTTAGTCTTAAAGATTTGACCAGTTTACTGAGAGTTAAATATGAGGACAATGCAAGATTAGCTACCAAGACAGAGGATGGCTCTCTGAAGATCAGGAATGCTGTTAGGAGAGTTTTGTTTGTGCAGGCACCAACAGAGCAGCAAGGAGAAGAAGAGAAGGATGACATCCAGGGCTCTAATGATCCCCTCAGAGAGATAAGGAAGTTAGAAAGGAATATTCAAGGGAATCAGGAGAGCCAATCCTAAACTGGCTGGTGAGATGTCGTACTATTGGTGCAAATGCCTTTCAGGGAGGAGACAAGTCTGCGAAGCAGCTAGGCCCACTCGCAAAGGAGAGTGGAGTGGACAAGCATGTGGCAACCAATTTTGATGTGATTAGCTTGTGGATGCGTCTTCTGCTGGCTGTGGGTATGAGATACACCTCCTGAGATGATTTGCCATGTGTAGCTAGGAAGTGGAACACAGTTGAGCAGGGAATTAAGGTTCTGAAGAGTTTTCTGTGAAGGAAGTGCTTTATGGAGATCATGCCATATGTCCTGGTAGGGCATAAATTCTGCCTAGAGTTGGTTCAATTCCTGGGGTTCCCTCCCCCCGGTGTTGTAAGGTCTGGGGTGGGTAGCAGGGACAGACTGCGTGGTTTTGAAACCAGGAAGTTCCAGGCCACATGGACAGGTCACACGCACAAGTCAGGTGACCTGTGCTGTCTCTCAGGGTGTTAAGGATCCACCCCTGGGCGCAGGACTTTTGAATCGATTGGCCAGACAATGGACGCTAAGTGTCTATTGGTCAGTTCCACACTTCCTAATGGGGTATTTAAGGGGAGGCAATCAGCCATTTGCTCTCTCTCTCTCACCACCTCCGCGAGGAACACACGTCTCTGCAGTCCATCCAGCAGCAGCCATGTGTTTTGTAGCGTGCAGCAGCAGCAGCAGCATCACAGCATTTTGCAACAGCGGCAAAGGCAAACCCCCTTCTTTTCTCTTTCCTCGGGACAAACCCCCTCTCTTTCTCTTTCCTCAGGTCAAGCTCTTTATCTATTGTGTCTCGTGAGTATTTTCAGGCACAATTAGGATCGCTCTCGGTTATTAGGCTCTCCGTTTCCTAAGTTCTGACTGTTTAAACTGTTTAATTCGGTGTTTAATGTGATTTTGTGTAGTTATTTTTGCTGACCGAACATCCAAACAAACCTGGGGAAATACTTCCGGAAAACCCGTGATTATTAACAGTAATAAAAATTAATAATTGCAACACCATACATGAGCCTGATAACATTCCTCTTGGGACAGGTCTCATAAAGAAGCTTATTAAACTTGCTCCTTCATCCTATGCTAACATCTTAGCTAGCAAGTTTCTATCAAAGGATGATAATGGAAAGCTCACTGTTGGTGAATTCACTGACCAACTGAGGCAGACAGAAGACAGCTTGGCACATTCTACCCTAGTCTCTGCCATAAAAACTTTGGGTACAGATCTAAAGCATACGACTACAAGGATAGAGGATGGCATTAAAGATAGCACTAGAGAACTGAAGGAGGAACTTAAAACCTCCATATCCTATCTGGCAAAGGATACCATTCCTTCACCATCTGAATGGGTGCACGTTTCAGCTATCAGGAACAGAC
>VWZI01014948.1:22550-49160 GCA_013396835.1 Psilopogon haemacephalus | reverse complement strand
GGGTGGGAACACAGTTCAACGATCTGTCACTCAGTGATCCACAATGCACTGGAGAAAGGTAAAGCTCCTGAACACATAAAATTAATCTACGACATCATTGTGTGAGGCCAAACTGCTGAGGAAGTCTTTGAGAGGTAACAAAATAATTGACATTCTGCTGCAAGCAGGTTTTGCCATCAAGAGAGACAAGATCAAAGGACCTTCCAGAGAAATTCAATTTCTGAGAGTGCAGTGGCAGGATGGTTGCCATCACATTCCACAGGATGTGACAGACAAGGTCTCCACTACGGCAGTTCCCACAAATAAAAACGACGCTCTATCTTTCTTGGGTGCAATGGGATTTTGGAGACTATACATTTCTGCATTCAGTCAAATTGTCAAACCTCTGCATGATGTAACTCGTAAGAGAAATCATTTAGAGTGGGGACCTGAACAACAAGCAGCCCTTGATCAGATAAAGTGAGAAGTAGTCCATGCTGTGGCCTTGGGACCTGGTCAAACTGGTCCAGACATTAAAAACATTCTGTATATGGATGCAAGTGACAATGGTCCAACTTGGAGTCTTTGGCAGAAAGCTCCAAATGAAACACATGGTCATTCACTTGGTTTCTGGAGTTGTGGCTACAGAGGTTCAGAGGCAAATTACACTGCAGCAGAGAAAGAGATACTAGCAGCCTACGAAGAAGTGAAAGCAGCTTCTGAAGTGACTGGAACTGAGTCACAATTGCTTTTAGCTTCTAGATTGCCAGTTCTAAACTGGATGTTCAAAGGCAAAGGTTCAACACCGCATCATGCCACAGATGCAACCTGGTCTAAATGGATGGCTTTGATAACCCAACGAGCACACATGGGTAATCTTGATTGATCTGGTCTGGTAGAAGTAATCACCAACTGGCCAGAAGGCACAGTCTCTACCAAACCTCCAGAGGAGAAGCCATTTCATGCTAAAGAAGCTTCTCCCTGTGGTGATCTTTCTGATCAGGAAAAGAACTATGCTTTGTTCACAGATGGTTTCTGTCATCTTGTTGGGAACAAGCGAAGATGGAAGTCAGCAGTCTGGAGTCCTACCAGGAGAGTTGCTGAAGCAAAAGATGGAGAAGGTGAATCCAGTCAATTTGCTGAGGTAAAAGCAGTCCAACTTGCTCTTGATGTGGCTGAGCAGGAAAATTGGCCTATCCTTTACCTCTATGCTGACTCATGGATGGTAGCCAATGCTCTATGGGGAGGGCTAAAGGACTGGAAAAAGAGTGGCTGGCAGAGGAAAGGAAAGCCTATTTGGTGTGCTGATCTATGGCAGGACATTGATGCACGACTGGAGAGAACTCCAGTGAAGGTGTGGCACATAGATGCACACATCCCTAAAGAGAAAGCTACTGAGGAACAGCAACACAACCATCAGGCACACCAAGCTGCTAAAACTTCTCAAATTGACACAAACTGTCACAATGACCTTGATCTTGATTGGAAACACCGAGGTGAGCTGTTCTTAGCTCGGTGGGTCCACAATTCATCCAGACATCTAGGCAGGGATGCAACATACCAATGGGCATGTGATAGGTCAATTGACTTATCCATGGACGCTATCACTCAAGTCATACATGACTGTGACATCTGTGCTGCTATTAAGCAGGCTAAGTGAATCAAGCCTTTATGGTATGGGGAGAGATGGTCAAAGTACAAGTATGGTGAAGCATGGCAGATTGACTACATCACTTTACCTCACTCTCGTTCTGGCAAGCAGTATGTGCTAACGATGGTAGAGGCAAGCACTGGATGGCTGGAAACCTATCCAGTTCCACATTCTTGGCTTGGAGAGACAAATGTGGAGACATGGAACTCCAGAGAGAATTGAATCAGACAATGGCACTCATTTCAAGAACAATCTTGTGAGAAACTGGGCCAAAGAGCATGGTAGAGAGTGGATCTACCACATACCCTACTATGCACCAGCTTCAGGAAAGATCAAACGCTACAACAGTTTGCTAGAGACCACCCTAAAAGCCATGGAGGGTTGGAACTTTTAAAAACTGGGACAAGCATTTAGCACAAGCAACCTGGTTGGTAAACAGTAGGGGTTCTGTAAACAAAGAAGGACCTGCCCAATCAGATTTGGTACAAACAGTGGATGGTGATAGAGTTCCTGTTGTATGTGAAAAGAATCTGTTAGGGAAAACCGTTTGGGTATTTTCTCCTTTGGGCAAAGAGAAACCTGTCCAAGGGGTTGTTTCTGCAGAAAGTCCTGGTCATACATACTGGGTAATGCAGGAGAATGGTGAAATCCAGTGTATTCCACAGAAAAAATCTAACCTTTGCTGAAATAGTTTAAATTCAGAGTGTTAGGAGTTTTCTGTTCTAGGTTTCACCTGGTGTCTAACACAACAGAATCTACAGTATGTGAGGATGAATCCAATGTCACCTGGGAGTCTCTGATCTCATCTCATCTGTGAGGAGACAAAACTGTTTCCTGTTTTATGAGCTTTTGAATCACCCACATCCAAGAAACACCTGGAACGAACTGAGTTTGTAATGTTCATAATTGTAAATATTGTTTTAGATTAGATAGATAATTCTCAGTAAACTCTGAGTGAAGTAGACAGGGGTGGATTGTGCTGGTTTGAACTAACTGGAGGCTGAAAGAGGAAAGCACTGATGATGCTACTTCCCTCACAGCTTTACTGAGAAAGGGGAAAAAAATTGTTTTAATAGTTGTAACCCAAATATAGATAAATGAAACTGCTTCAGACCTCTCTGGGGCTGGGGCTGCTCTTGCATGGCTCCTTTCTCCCTGCCTTTTGTAGCTGATTCTGAATAATTCCACTAACTTCTTTTCCTACTGCTAACCCCCTGGCCAATCTACCTTTGTCCATCTGCTGTATTAACAGGTGGTGAGATAAGATTGGGGAAGGGGGGAAGGTGGTAGGGGTGGTTAGAGACCTCTCTTATGAATTTTGATCTCTGGAAGGGTTGTGGTGTTTCTGTATTACCTTTTTACTGTATATATCTGTAAATATCTGTTATACATTGTAAATATCTGCTTGTATATTGTGCATTGCTGTGAATATAAAGCTTCATTCCTTAACTTCCAGCTGACTGAGTCCTAGCCTGGGTTATTTTGAAGTGTGGGGGGGGCAGCTAACTGCTAAACCACTACAGAGGGGCAGCGGGGCTCTTATGGACTGAGCATAACCCATTCCCCATCCCCTGTTACAGTCAGAGGTAGAGGAGTTGGGAATGAAAGAGTGAAGTCGGGGTGGGGGGAATGGAAGTTGTTCTAAATTTGTCTTTATTTCTCACCATACAAACTCATTTTAACTGGCAAGAAGGTAGGTAATTTTCACCAAGTCAAGTCTGTTCTGCCTGTGAGGGTAACTAATATGTGACCTCCCTGTCTTTATCTCATCCCATAAGCTTTCTCACCTTAACTTTCTCCCCCATCCTGGGAATGTGAGAGAGCAGCTTGAAGGGAATTTAGCAGCTGGGCAAGGTCAATGCACCACCTGTAGATTAACAATATACACAAGATGACTCCAATAAGCCTTCAATGTTCAGCTGCTCCATCACTAGCAGTGGCGTGACAGCCCAGCAAACCTCCGTCTGTGCCCCAAACCCCTGGTACACCAGCTAGTCTGGGCAACCCTGAGCTTCTCACCAGCAGCAATGATGCCAATGTTACCTTGTTGCCATGCTGTGTGCTGTTAAGAGGTTGCCCATGACTGCAAACATTCCAGGTGATGTTAGACCAGGAGCTTTGAGTGACCTGCTCTATTGCAGATTACAGAATCATAGAACGGTTTGCTGGGAAGTGACCTTAAAATCATCTAGCTCAAACTGCCCTGCCATGGGCAGGGACATCTCTCACTAGCCCAGGCTGTTCAAGGCCTCACCCAGTCTGACCTTCAGCACCTCTAGGGAGGAGAGAATCCACACCCTTACTTGGCAATCTGTTCCATTGTCTCACCACCCTCACTCTAGAGTATTTCTTCCTAATCTCCAGTCTCAATCTCCCCTCTCCCAGCCCAAAGCCATTGTCCCTCATCCTGGAACTCCCAGCCCTTGTCAAAAGTCCCTCCCCAGCTCTCCTGTAGCCTCCTTCAGGTAATGGAAGTCTGCTTTAAGGTCTCCTTGGAGCCTTCTCTTCTCCATGCTGAACAGCTCCAGCTCCCACAGCCTGTCCCCACAGAAGACATTCTCCAGCCCTCTGGTCATCTTTGTGTCCTCCTCTGATCTTGCTCCAGCAATTCTGTGTCCTTCTTGTGCTGGGGGCACCAGAACTGGACACAGTGCTCCAGGAGGGGTCTCACCAGAGCAGAGGAGGTGAATTTACTCTCTCTAAAGCATTTCACCTCTTACTAAACAGTAAAAATTGTCCATGTTCCTTCTTGATGGCACTTTGCTGAAGCTCTGGTGGCCCTCTCCCTGATGTTTTAAACATCACAGACACAAAAAACCTCACCTTTTGGCCCCAAACACATCTCAGGGAAGGCCAGGCTAGCCCTGGGGCCACCCAGCTACAAGAATACTGCTATGGAATAAACTACATGGAGTAAATTCCATACAAGTGAAAGCCAGCAGAGACCACAAGAAAAGAAAGCTTTTCCACTCCTGAAGATCACTGCAATACATTTTCAGACACTCCCAACACTCATCATAACAAGTGTCTCTTTTCAGCCGACATAAAGATTTCCCCAACACAAAAGCACCTGACAGCAGTCAAAGCTGTAAGGTAGGGGACACTGTTGTCAGGGCCACACAGCTGGATTCTGACGCTCTCTGAAGTAAGAGTATTGATCTTCCTCCTCTGGTTTAGTACTGTGCTAGCACCACACCAAAGTAAGTCCATAGCACTACTAACACTCTGCTATCAGCTGCCCTCAGAGGGCTTATGAAGAGAGCAAAGCAAGAGGGAGAGGAGAAGAAAAATCACTCAGAAGACTTTGTCAGCTAATATTAGTTTTAGGAAGAATCTAACCATGTCAATATTTCAATTAATGGAAAATGCATTTATCATCCATGTGCACAGCACTGTGAGCTCCTTTCCTGAAGATGTCCTAGAAGCAGCAGGTCCTGAAAAGTCAATGAGTGAAATTCCACTTTTGTGTTATCTTTCCTTCTTACATTCTCCATCTGAGGAAAAGAGAAAAGGTTGTGGGAGATTTGAATGCTGGAAGTTAGTGGTCCTCTTCAGACAACGAGGCTGTCACATTATCAACACCTGCTCCAGCACATGGAAACCCTTTTATGCACTCCCCTGTACCTTAATGAAATGAGATTTGTGCACAACTGCCATTTGCAGAAGACAAACTCAAAACAAGTATTCTTTTGAATATGGGAGCATCCTGTTCTAACTATACTAAATCTGCAGGCTGCTCCTCTTCATCAGTTGGTGAAGAACAGAAATAATCCTGCTGGTGAGAACTGAGGCCTTAGTGGAGCCACAGCATGCCAAGCTGAGATGACCATGCACACCTTTTACCAAGAGAGGTGGTCTCCAGCTTCAGTAGCCAAACTCTGTATAATCCTTTTTGCATCACAGCAAGATGCTTGCTGATCAAAAAACATTTTCTTTCTCATTTATTTTCACAAAGCCACAGAATCAGTGAATTGCTTTGGTTGGAAAAGACCTTTAGGATCATCCAGTGCAACAATGCCTGGTGCTCCACCATGACTAGTGCTAAACCACAGTCCTCAGCACCATATTTCTGCTTCTTTTAAACACTTCCAGGGACAGAAATTGAACCACCTCCCTAGGGAGCCTATTCTATTCTTTGAGAATCCTTTCAATCAGTAACTTTCTTTTACTATTCAACCTGAATCCACTCTGGTGCAAGTTGAGGCCATTTCCTCTTGTTTTATCTCCTGATCCTTGGGAGGGGAGAACAACACTCACTTCACTCCAATCTCCTTCCTGGGACTTTTACAGAGCAATGAGATTTCCCCTCAGTCCCCTTTTCTCCAGGCTAAACAACCCAAGTTCCCTCAGGTGCTCCTCACAGGACTCATGCTTCAGACCCTTCACCAGCTTCATTGCCCTTCTCTGGACACTTTCAATGTCCCTCTTGGAGTGAGGGTCCAAAAGCTGAACCCAGTAGTCAAGATGTGGCCTCACCAGTGCCAAGAACATGGGGACAATCAATGCCTGGTCCTGGCATGCCTCCACTTCCATGTCTCTTACCAAACATGAAAGCACAATGACAGCACAACACCAGAGCTTTTAACAAACAGAACATGGCAAGCAAATGAAATTATGAAAACTGCATCCTGTAAGGAAAATATAAACAAGGAACAAAAGGGGCAAGACTTCTAACAGGACACTTCTCTTTCACTCTGTAGCACACACACCAACTCATGGAGTTACAGACATAAAGGCGCACCACGCCCGTGCCACGCTGCTAAGCACTGAGTAAAACATGAGTTTCATTAGAAGAGGAATTACCTTCTCTGTGCAGGAGGAGCACTATCAGATGCTTTGACAGTGAGGGCATAGGAGCGCCCCACGGCCAGCACAACTCCTGGAGCAATGGTGATAAGGCCTGTTCGGTCATTGATGATGAAGTCTCCCTGATCCCCCGCCAAAATTTCATACACTATCTGTCCATTGGGTCCCTCGTCCGCATCTACAGCAGTCAGCTGCAATTCAAAACCAGAGTGTCAACAGGCATGTGTCAGAGGTGGGCTGCAATCACTTCTTCTAAGGCACCTCAGCAGGGGGAGAGGGGAGGAGAGGGGAAATTGGAGCATCTGTAACATAGGCAGTAATTGCTAATTACTGTACAACAAGGACACCATTTAAATGAAGGGTAACAGGCATAAAACAATCATGAAGTGGAGAAAAACTGCTTACCTAAGATTTCAAGCAAGTTACTTTAAGCCACTAATGAAGGAGACTAATTAAGACCAAGTTTACTCTGTAGATTGCAATTTATAATACTTCCTATAAAGGAAGGGAAAGGAGAAGACATTTGCTGTGTGATAGAACCTTAGAATGGTTTGGGTTGGAAGGGACCTTAAAAATCATCTAGTTCCAACAATCCTGCCATGGGCAGGGGCACCTTCCACTAGACCAGGTTCCTCAAGGCCTCATCCAGCCTGGCCTTGAACATCTCCAGGGAGGAGGCATCCATAACCTTCCTGGGTTCCAGTGTCTGACCACCCTCACTGCCAAGAATTTCTTCCTAATTTCCAGTCTCAATCTCCCCTCCTCTAGCTCAAAGCCATTGTCTTTCATCCTATCACTAGAAGCCCCAACTTTCCTTCAGGCTCCTTTCAGGTACCAGAAAGCTGCTATCAGGTTTCCCTGTTTATGTTGGTCACTAAGGTAAGAAGAGGATAAGAGTTTAAGTTCTGGAAGCGATCTGTGCTCTTCAAGGTGACAGCTTCGTGACTGCCAGCAGCTCTAACAGCCAGGTCTTGCCCAACAAGCCCTCAGTGTTTGGAGCTGGAAAACAGTGTTGGTAGGGCTCAGGTGTGCAGGTACCCTAAGGAAAGCCCAGCAGAAAGGAAATGGCAGCTGTTCCCTATGGATACACATGTAGGAAACACAACCATACACATCACAGAGGTGCAAGGCCCCTGCCACATGGTAACATGACAGCACCTGCCTGCAAGTACGGGTTTGGAGAGGACATGTCAGGGCGGTGTGATAAATGCCACTGAAGCTGTACTTCTACTCTGTTGCCTCGGCTGGGGCCACAATTGCTCCCACACAGAGCATTTCTTATAGATTACTGAGCAATTTTAACTCTGAATATGAGAAAAATCTAAGGCCTCATATCTTAGCCTGAAATTATAATGCTGAATGCAATAAAGTGAGAGGGTTCTGCTCTTGCCCTGGGAAGAGTAGTGGATTTATCCTACTTCTGTAGCATAGAATCACGGAATCATTTAGGTTGGAAAGGACCTCAAAGATCATCTAGTTCCAACCCCCCCAGCATAAGCAGGGACACCTCTCACTAGAACAGGTTGCTCAAGGCCTCATCCAACCTGGCCTTGAACACCTCCAGGAAGGAAACATCCACAACCTCCCTGGGCAACCTATGCCAGTGTCTCACCACCCTGACTAAAGAACTTCTTCCTAACATCTAGTTTAAATCTTCCCTCTTCCAGTTTAAACCCATTACTCCTCATCCTGTCACTACAAGACCTTGTGAATAGTCACTCCCAAGCCTTCCTGCAGGCCCCCTCAGATACTGGAAGGCTACTATGAGGTCTCCTGGAAGCCTTCTCTTCTCCAGTCTGCAGACCCCCAACTCTCATAGCCTGTCCTCATAGCAGAGGTGCTCCAGCCCTCTGATCATCTTTGTGACCCTCCTCTGGACTCTCTCCAACAGTTCCATGTCCTTCTTGTGCTGGGGGCTCCGGAACTGCACACAGTACTCCAGGTGGAGTCTCACGAGAGCAGAGTAAAGTATGTCACATTAAATTTGATTGGACACCAGAATAAAATGTTTCCCCATGAGAAGAGTCAGACATTGGAATCATCTCTCAAGGGAAGTAGTGGAACACTCTCCAATGGACAGTTTCAAGACTCAGCTTGATAGGGTGCTGGGCCATCTCATTTTGACTTTATTATTACCTGGAAAGGTAATAATATGATGATCCTTGGTGTCCCTTCCAACCTGGCAGTCTGTGATTTATACAGCCAGACAGAAAGCAAAGCTCAGAAACCACACTTATTTGCCTTTGGCAATGTGTGAAGCAGAAGTGACTCCAACTGCCATGCTACAGAGCAAATAGCTGGCAATCTGGTATTTCCTATACTGGCCCTGTGGTAACACAGCCAGAAATATGCATCCATACCTCAGTCACACCAGCTGACAGCATCATGTCCCAGCTCAGTCCTTTCATCTCTGGTGAAATAACACAAGTTATTCCACACCTGATGTATGTGATCAAACTGCTCCCAGTGCCAATAATTTGACTTGTATTAATACAGTTAAAATTGCATCTTAATTATCACCATACTCAGCAAACAGAAAGGAATACAGCACTCCCCCTCTACTCTGTGCTGGTGAGGCCTCACCTGGAGTACTATGGGCAGTTCTGGACACCCTGGTTCAAGAAGGACAAACAACTACTGGAGAGAGCGCAGGGCCACTGAGATGCCAAGGGGACAGGAACAGCTCTTGTATGAGGAGAGGCTGAGCAGCCTGGAGAAGAGGCTGGGGGTGGATCTTATTAATGCTTACAAATATCTAATGGGTGTGTGTCAGAAAGATGGGACCAGACTCTCCTCAGTGGTCCCTATTGACAGGACAAGAGGTACTGCACATAAACTTGAACATATGAAGTTCCATCTGAACATGGACTAGAACTTCTTTACTTTGAGGGGAGCAAAGGACTGGACCAGGCTACCCAGAGAGGTGGTGGAGTCTCTTTCTCTGAAGACATTCAAGACCCACCTGGATTTGTCCCTGTGAGACCTTCTGTAGTAAACCTGCCTCGGGAGGGCGGTTGGACTTGACGATCTCCAGAGGACCCTCCCAACCCCTACCATTCTGTGATGTTGCTACATGCAGGGTTGAGTCACCACTGGACCACCCAACTACGCTAGTACCTCTTGACTTTCTGAGGTTAATTTCTTCTTTCCATAGAGGTTTCTCAGATGGCTCTTCATTTTCTCAATGGTTTCTCAACTGGCTCTGAATTATGTGTGACCGTAAATTACCTCAAATAGTAGATGGGATGACATAAAGTAGTACGAGCAGTACTTGAACTTCTAAAAAGCCACAACCACAGCAGCAATTTACAGCACTGCCTGGGCACCCAGCTGCCTGGTACCAACAGTGGTGGAAGAGAAATGACAGGTAATGATGGCAGAACAGGACAGAGTCCCACTGCTGTGTCGAGCTGCTGCTGAGCAGTTTGAGATGGGAAATGGCAAAGGGCACCAGCAGGTACAGCAGCAGAGCCCCCCTGGAATGTGCTAAGCAGTAAAAGAAATTCAGGTGTCAGATATGCTTCCCTGCAGGGCTCCTAATGGAAAAATCAAAAAGGAATAGATAAAGTAGCTTCCAACAGGGCTTTGCTGGCCCCTCTGCTTTGGCTTTCTTGACAGAAGCACTCCTGACAGCGGGCAGCACCGCAGGCAGGATTTCAAGGCCAGGATTTAAGGGTTACACACAATGACACAAAAGCTTAGCAAAGACTCTGAAGCCTACAGCAGGATCAACAGGCATTATGTCAGCTGGGGGCCACTCAATGTCTGCCTGCCAGACACCCTCTGCTCATCCCTGGGACACTCTCACAGCTGACAGGTAGAGGAACTCGTTGGCACCTTTGTTACACCAAGATACAATGTAATCTACCAACCAATACAGCATCGCACTCGACACTCACAGCTTTTTAGAGCACCACCTACAACTTTCAAACAACCTCTGCCCAAGGAAAACGACAGAACTGGAAGAGCAGGGACCAAGCCTTGCAATTAGAATAAGAAGGGAGCTGAAGAATAAAAGCCCAAATCTGTAATATGTGAATGAATCCCATTTGCATGCAACATTAAACACCAAGGAGAGCACATGAAAAACTCAGCTGCTCTAGGGGATAAACTTGATTTTTTCTGTCCATAGGCTCAGTGAAACATTAAATTCCATGTAAAAAACAGTTAATTTTTTTCAAAATCAAGACAGAAGTCTATAGTAACTTAGGACAAATTCACTGAAATGCTAAAAGATAAACTGACTTAGATATATTAACAAGAGTGGGGTTTGCCTTCTTTCTTAGGAGTGCAGACTGTTAGGGGCTGGGCTGCTTCATGGAGGATCAACCATATTCTCATGGGATAAGCTATACACAGCATTCGTCAATTGAAAAGCATCTCAGTTACTTTTCTCCTGAAATAATCAATCTTCTGCTTCTTTCCCTTGCAGCACAGCAACCCAAACACATCTCTAGCATGGAAGTATTTAACTCTAATTTTTCTAAACTGTTTTTATTGGAATTTCTTTGCCAGAGATGCTTCCCTCCAACAGTGCCAACTAATCACTATTGCACTAGGATGAGTAAATTTCCTTAACTCATCCTCCTACAGACATGTCCTGTACACTGAAAATAGGATAAATACTTGGAAGACCTAAAAAAGGTAATGAAATAATCTCCTTTTACAAACCAAAGTAATATCTACATGTTTCTTTGAGAAAATATCTTTCTCATTCTCCCAAGTAACAAGCAATAGGACAAGAGGAAATCACCTCACATTGTGCTAGGGGAGCTTTAGGTTGGACATGACAAACAGTTTTCCCAAGTAACAAGCAATAGGACAAGTGCAAATGGGTCCAAGTTCTGCCAGGGGAGCTTTAGGTAGACATGAGGAACAGTTTCTCCAAGTGACAAGCAACAGGACAAAAGGAAATGGCCTCAAGTTCTGCCAGGGGAGGTTTAGGTTGGACATGAAGAACAATTTCTTCCCCAATAGGGTTATCAAGCCTTGGATCAGGCTTCCCAGTGCTGGAGTCACTGTGCTTGGAGAGACTGAAAACCTGTGTGGATGTAGTGCCAAGGTGGTTTAGTGGTGACCTGGCAGTGTTGGGTAAACAGTTAGATTGCTGGATCTGAAGGATATCTTCCAAGCAAGATGACTCTGTGGTAATATGTTCTTTTTTGAAAGCCTGAAAAAGTCGTCCTATAAAGACAGCAATTCTGGAAGATGCTTTGCATTCCACCCATGTGATGTTCTGATATATCAGGGTATTAACTTGCAACTGTCAGTCACAACACATCAAAACTTAGCATGTGAACTGGTCCTTCTGCACCCTCCTAGAGTTAGAGCTTAGGTCTGTCTCAAGCACTCTTGAATCCCTGGTTCTACTGTTTCTATAACCAACTGGATCATAGAATGGTTTGGGTTGGAAGGGACCTTAAAGATCATCTAATTCCAACAACTGTGCCATGGGCAGGGGCAACTTCCACTAGCTTAGGTTGTTCAAGGCCTCACCCAATCTGGCCTTGAACACCACCAGGGAGGGGTTATCCACAACCTTCAAGGACAACCTTTCCAGTGTCTCACTACCCTCGCTCTAAAGAATTCCTTCTTAATCTCCAGTCTCAATCTCCCCTCTTCTTGCTCAAAGCCATTGGCCCTCAGCCTATCACTGCCAGCCCTTGTAAAAATGTCCCTCTCCAGCTTTTTTGTAGCCCCTTCAGGTATTGGAAGGGTGCTCTAAGGATCTTTCCAGAGCCTTCTGTACTCCAGGCTTGGTAGCCTCCTCTGCACGTGGTCCAACAGTTCAACGTCTTTCTTACGCTGAGGGCACCAAAACTGGATGCAATGCTCTGGTTGGGGCCTTGCAAGAGCAGAGTGGAGGGGCAAATCGCCTCCCTCATTCTGCTTCTCTCACTGCCTTTGATGCAGCCCAGCACACAGCTGCCTTCTGGGCTGCCAGCAACCGTTTCTGGCTCCTGAGGAGTTTCTCATCAACTGACTCCCAAGTCCTTCTCCTCAAGGCTTCTCTCCAGCCACTCCTTGCCCAGCGTGGATTTGTGTTTGGGACTGCCCCTACCTAGGTGCTCATCCTTGAACTTCACAAGGTTGGCTCAGGCCCACCTCTCCAGCCTGTCCAAGTCTCTCTGGATGTTTTCTTTAACATCCGAAGCAGTAACCATCAACGGACATGCCACAGAAATAACCTGCACTGAACTCCAAAAGCAGCACACGCACAAAGACGAACAAAACACTAGGTCTCAAGTATTTAATTATAGGATTTGGAACAGGGCCATTTTTTAATGCAGTGACCTGAGAAAGGAAATTAACTGACTGCACAAGAACACAGATTAATGAGGTTAATTATACTTACAAACACTGAATCCTTTAAAAGAGAAGTGATTTCAGTAAGTTTTGGGGACAGACCGATGAATCAAACCCGTAATTAAAGATAATTAAATTGTAAGAGCTGCCATAAGATCAGATTCTATAAATGTGGCAGCAGATGGGGTACACACCACCCAAAAGTGGAGAAGGGTTTTGTCACAGGAGTTGGACAAGCTCATTGACTAGACTGAACAAGGAAAGGGGAAGGACCAGGTTCACTGGAGACAAGCCCGGAACACTTGTGGGATGGTGTGATGGCTGCACTGCTATCTCAGCTGAAGCAGGGGACATTGGGCCATGCAATAAGGAAGATGTGAGTGCCATTGATAAGCTAGGACTCACAGTAGTGCCTGGGAGTGATCGAGCAAGGAGCAGACCTCCAGAACTATGTTCAGTTTCAGAACTGACTACAGGAAGGTCATTGAGGTGCTGGAGCGTGTCCAGAGAAGGGCAATGAGGCTGGTGAAGGGCCTGGAGCACTTGGGCTACAAGGAATCTCTGTTGGAGCTGTGGTTGTTCAGCCTGGAGAAGAGGAGGCTGAGGGGAGGCCTCATTGCTCTCTACAACTACCTGAAATGAGATTGGAGTGAGGTGAGTATTGGTCTCTCCTCCCAAGGAATAAGTGGTAAGACAAGAAGAAATGGTTCAAGCTGCCCCAGGGGAGGTTCAGGCTGATTATTAGAAAATATTTTTTCACTGGAAGGATTCTCAAGCATGGGAATGGTCTGCCCAGGGCAGAGTCACCACCCCTGGAGGTGTTTAAGCAGCCTGTGGACCTGGTACTTAAGGACATAGTTTAGTGTTGACCCTGCAGTGCTGAGTTGAAGGTCGAACTGGATGAGCTTGGAGGTCTCTTCCAACTGGTTATTTTCTGCAATTCTGTGAAATTAGATACTAGGAAGATATTCTTCATAGTGAGGGTGGTGAGACACTGGAGCAGGTTGCTCAGGGAGGTTATGGATGCCTCCCCACTGGAGGTTTTCAAGGCCAGGCTGGATGAGGCCTTGAGCAAACTGATTTAGTGGAAGGTTACCTTGCCTATTACCAGGGTTTGGAACCAGGTGACCTTTAAGGTTGTGGTGGAAAGATCTCCTCCATCAGAAGGAATTGCGGAGAAGGCCACTGTGAGAAAGTGGTATGCCTATCTGGAAGGGATTGCACAGCTCATGCCTTTAAGAGAAGGGCCCACAAAGTTGTCTAAGCTAAAACAGCCCATAAATTCAGACCGTTCACTGCTATGCCAGCCTTACAAGCCATCTCCAATCCAGGTAGTTCCTGGTAGCTCAGCTATGGGATATTGCAAGGAGGCTGCCTAAGATAATTCATCCCTCTAATTACTACCCATTGCTGGTTATCCAAGGTGGCAGTGATGAAATTGATATAAAGGTAATTAAAAGGGAATTCCAAGATCTGGGTCAACTGGTTGACAGGATAGGAGCACAGGTGGTTTCTGCTCAGTCCCTGCTGTGGCAGGGATGGATGCTGGAAGGCACAGGAACACCAGCATTATCAACAAGTGGCTCAAGGGCTGGTGCCTGAAGCAAAAGTTTGGGTTCTTTGACCATGGGGCAAGCTCTACTGCCTCTGGTGTACTAGACTCAGACAGAGTCCTACTATTGAAAGAGGGCAAAAGAATTCTAGCCCATGAGCTGGCAGCTTTCATTGAGAGGGCTTTAAACTAGGTTTGAGGGGGAAAGGGGATGGACCGAGGCTCTCCACAAAGGAAGCTGAGGGTGGTAAGCCAGAGTCAGGGATGAAATCAGCAGCCCAGCTGAAGTGCATGTACACTAGTGCATGCAGTATGGGCAACAAGCAGGACGAGCTGCAAGTCTTGGTGCAACAGGAAGGCTACAATGTGTTTGCCATCACAGAAATGTGTTGGGATGCATCACATGACTGGAGCACTACAATGAAGGGATACAGGATTTTCAGGAAAAGCAGGGTGGAGGGGTGGCTCTGTAGGTTAGGGAAGCCCTTGATGCCATGGAGCTTGTGACCAGTGATGAGTGGGTTGAGTGCCTATGGGCAAAAATCAGAGGGCAGACCAATAGGACTGCCATACTGGTTGGAGTCTGTTACAGCCACCCAACCAGGAAGAGGAGGTAGATGTGGTATTCTCTAAACAACTGCAGGATGTTTCAAGACTGTCAGCTCCTGTTCTTGTAGGTGACTTTAACCTGCCAGATATCTGCTGGGAACTCAACACAGCAGAGAGGAGGCAGTCTAGAAGGTTTTTAGAGAGTATAGAGGATAGCTTCTTGGCACAGCTGCTGTGCCAGCCTACCAGGGGTGAGGCTCTGCTCGACCTGCTGCTTACAAATAGAGAAGGGTTGGTGGGAGATGTGGTGGTCAGAGGCTATCTGGGCTGCAGTGACCATGAAATAATAAAGTTTTCAATATGCAGTGAAGCTGGGAGGGGCATCAACAGAACATCCACGCTGGACTGCCAGAGGGCAGACTTTGGCTTATTCAAAGACCTAACTCAAAAGGTACCTTGGGGAAAAGCCCTTAAAAAAAAAGGGGCGCAGATACGTTGGACCTACGCAAGAAGAAATCCTGAAGGCACAGGAACAGGCTGTGCTGATGTGCCAGAAGCAGAGCTTCACGGGAAGTCAATCTGGATGGGCAAGGGACTTGTGAAGTAATTAAGGGAAAAAAAGAGGGCATATCACCTTTGGAAAGAGGGGGGAAGATCTCAGGAAAAAAGATAAGGATACTGCCAGGTTGTATAGGAAGAAAATTAGAGAGGCCAAAGCCCATTTAGAACTGAGACTGGCCTCTGCTGGGAATGATAACAAGAAATGTTTATACAAATATATTAATGACAAGAAGAGGGGCAGGGATAACCTCCACTCTTTATTGGACAAGTAGGGGAATGTAGTGACTAGAGATGAAGAAAAGGCAGAGGTGCTTAACACAGCAGGACATGCTGGCTCCTGAGCTGGCAGATGGGGTCAGGGAGCAAAGCAGCCCCCCTGTAATCCAGAAGGAGGCAGTTAGGGACTTGTTGAGCATCTTGGATCCACACAAGTGTATGGGACCAGATGGGATCCATCCAAGGATGCTGAGAGGGCTGGCAGATGACCTGGCCAAGATGCTCCCCATCATTTATCAACAGTCCTGGCTCACTGGAGAGGTCCCTGATGGCCTAGCAACGATCTAGCAACTAGTTCTGACATCGGGGACCTGCTCCTGACCAACTGAGAACAGGGCCAGCCCTGTGCACTGCACCTTATCAGACTGCTCCAGCCCATAAACCTGGATCCTGCTTCACTCAAGTGGCTGACCACTCTGATGACCTCTTGAGAACCATGGAGGATTTGCCTTGCATCCATGGATCTTCTCAGATAACATGCTCAATTTGAGCTACACAAGCAGCAGCCCTCCCGCCACATCATCACCATATGGCTGGGACTACATTTTTTTCATGTTTACGCTTGCACATATACTTTTGGATTACAAATACTGAGTCTGACCAGTGAGCCTCTTTTCTGAAGTTTGTAAAAGTTTATTTTTAACCTTTAAGTGGCAGTTTGTGCTGCATGACTCTCCAATAGTTTAATTTCTTAAAAACCTTTCCTAAAATTGTTTCAATTTAATCTGACTGTATATATACATTCTGCAAAGATAGTTTTACCAACCACATAAAAGAATTTGTGTGTGTTAATGGCAAATAAGTTTGGGGAAATTTTCTTTATATATTTAATAAACTATTTAATATTTTTTTTTAATATCAGCCTCATTACAATTCACTTCTAACCCAGATTCAAACCCCTCCTTAACAAATGTCCCTTCCAACGCAAACCATTCTGTGATTCTATAAAATTCCATCCCCAGCTGTCCCAAACCATTGGAGTTTCATAGTTAACAGGGTTTAAGAAAACACAGCCTAAAGCATGCAGAAAGTTTCTTTCACTTTCCTATGAAACTTTCTCTATCCAGCAGCAGCAGCAGCTTCATTGTTTAACATCTAATAATAAACGTTTTGCAAGATAAATGGGTGTTCTGCTGCAGCAACATGTGGTTTTATTGGTGGAAGAAGCAGAAGTCCTACAGCTTACAAAGACATACTTGGTCACCATATAAACTGTTCAGACTTGGAGGAAACCATGCTTGAACGTTTGACCTGCAACCTTTCCATGGCAACACTTTTAGCGTCCTTGCCCAGAACGGATCAAGTGATCACCGGCCTCTCCAGCAGCCCCATGTTTCAGCAAACTCAGTGCCCAGCAAAACTGCTCTGACTTGTATTCTTCTAAAGTGCATTCTGCAGAAGCCCTGAGTCATGCTGGTTCACTTCCCAAAACTCATCCTTGTGGTGTGTGTTCCAGTCATAGAAGCAAAGACTCATTAATGCTGGAAAAAAAATTCTAAGATCATAAAGTCCAACCTTCTACCCAACACCACCATGACCATTAAGCCATCTCTCCAGGTGCCATGGTCACATGTTTCTTGAACATATCCAAGGATGGTGACTCTACCACGTCCCTGTGCAGCCTGTGCCAATGCCTGACTACTCTTGCAGCAAAGAAATTGTTTCTAATCTTCAACCTAAATCTCCTGCAGTGCAATTTGATGCCATTTCCTCTTGTCCTCTTCCCCAAACTAAACAGGCACCACAGGCTTGGTCATGCCTGATAGCTCACCAGGACAACCTCTATTTCTCACACTCCTGTGGCCTAGGCTGAATAACAAGGTCAGCAACTTTCCATACACACCAGCAGTCTGAACTTGATGCAGGCACTATCACAGTGCAGAATTTCTGAAATGGCTCTTAGTACTTTTGATGTTGGTTGGTTTACAGACTCAGATCATCTAGCAACATAAGATTAGTTGAGTAACACCTTCTCTCCTAAGCCAGCCATAATCATCTACCCTCCATCTTTGACCACATTATAGACTCACTATAGGTAGTCTCACAGCCACTGCATGCAGGTAGAAGTGTGGAGGAGGGAAAGTTCTCACTCTCTAAACTCTTACATGTCCATAATAATTTCCATTTTTAGCAAAGGCAAGTTCAAAGCCTGACTTTCCCATCATCTCACCATTAATTTCCAACTTCACAATGTCATTCTAGAAGAGCGTTCATAGAGTTAGGGCTCCTCAGCTTGGAGAGGAGAAGGTTCTGGGGAGACCTTCTAGAGGGCTACAGGACAGCTGGGAGGGAGTTTTCACAAGGGCATGTGGTGACAGGATGAGGGGCAACGGTTTTGAGCTGAAAGAGGGGAGACTGAGACTGGAGATGAGGAAAAAATTCTTTAGAGTGTAGGTGATGAGACACTGAAACAAGTTGCCCGGGAAGGTTGTGGATTCCCTATCCCTGGAATCAGGCCTTGAGCAACCTGGACTAGTGGAAAGTGTCCCTGCCCATGCCAGAGGCTTGGAACTGGATGATCTTTAACCTGACCTTTGAACCCAAACTATTCTGTGATTCTAATGTGGCACAAAAAGACAAGTGGCCTTGTAGAGCCACCCTCCTATGGAATTTGTACTCCCACAGACTTCCAGAGTCTGAAAATACCTGCAGCTGCAACTCCAGGAAGCAAAACCCCTCAGAGCAGCAGGTCATCTTGGCACACAGCAGCTTTTCAGCACCACAGCTAGTTTAACCTGATCTGCTTCAGCCCAAGGATCACAAGCACAGTTCAGGCAGCTCCAAGCATCTTCAAAGCCAACTTTGGTTGCTGAAACCATTCTGTTCTCACATACTACAGTTCTCTTCAACAACATCTTCTGCCTCATGTTTCCTGGCACATGCACCTTTAAGGGAAAAATTCTCACACGCTCTAAATCCTTAGGACACTGCACTGAGTGATGCCCTACACCACAAAGTCCATAAACCTAATTAGTTATTTTTGGAGATGAGTGCTTATAGTTTAGGGAAAATTCCACATGGTGGGGGAATTGGAAGATACCTCTGGAGATCACCTAATCCAATGCCCCTGCTAAATCAGGGTCAACCACAGCATCTTGCCCAGGATGACAATGGCATGGGGAGTTTGTAATCTCTCCAGAGAAGGAGACTCAACAACCTCCTTGGGCAGACTACTCTAGGTTTCCAGCACCCTCACACCAAACAAGTTTTCCCTCATATTCAGATAGAACCTCCTGGGTTCCAGTTTCTGTGTGTTGTCTTGTTGATGGGCACCACTGACAAGAGCCTAGCCCCATTCTTTTGTCCCCTGCCCCTTAGCTCTTGCTGTACCCAAAATGTCAAGTGACTATGTTGTCCTTGCAAATTTGACATGTTTGTACAGAGAGTTAGGAGTTCAGGAGAGTTTGCAAACACCGCTCCTGATGTCAAACTCACAGCTCCTGAGCCTCACTTGCCTTTTGCTCATCGAGGACAACATTATTTGGTCGATATTTACTTATTTTCCACACAGCCTCCTGTGTAACTTGAAGGAACTTAATTAAGCCTAAAGCTTTTATCTTGTGAAATTGTCCCCATGGCTGTCAGTGATGCTTTGTAAGCAGCTGTAGCCCAAGCTGATGAAAAGCCAAGGACAACACTCAAAAAGATCCAAAGAGAGCAAGCACAGTGAGTCAATATAGCTCAAGTAGGCCAGACGTCAGAGATGCTGAACTCTCTCCCAGCACTGTTCCATTACATTTAACTCCTGATTCCCATTCAGAAAATGGCAATTTGGTCCTTAACTTGTGTGATGGATTATTTTCTTGCCAATACTCACCCTGCCTTCTACTACCTTTGACTGCTGACCTCTACTAGCACCATCCTGTCTTCTCATTCATCTAGAGTGGAAGCATGCAAGAGCATGGCTGAGATCTCCCAAGAATTAACTCCCCAAAAAGCATTTTTTTTCCATTAACTTCTGTACAAGCAGGATTTACCTTCTGTCTGCACTGGGACATAAATCAGTACATGGAAGCTTTAATTAAAACTGCTTCTTTGCCTGGGCTTGTGTTCAACAAAATTTTCACTGTTTACTTGCTCTCCAAACAAATGACTTGGGCTTCTGTCAAAGCTAAAACACAGGGGGCAATGATCTGAAACTAGAGAAGGGCAGATTTGGGTTGGACATCAGGAAGAAGTTCTTTACTATCTTGGTGGTGGAACACTGGAAGAGGTTGGAGGCTCCATCTCTGGAGATATTCAAGATCAGGCTTGATGGGGCTCTGAGCAACCTGACCTGGTTGGGGATGTTCCTGCTGACTACATAAGTGTTGGACTGGATGTCCCTTAAAGGTCCCTTCCACCATATTGCATTCTATAATTTTATGACTCTAAAAAAGAGTTTCTGATGTGGTAAAACATTAATTCTTATGTTCTACTGTTTACCTCTCCTGCCAAAATATGTTATTTCAATATCCTGCTCATACAGAAAATATTTTGTTTCAGATGAAACAGCTGAACTGCAGGTACACCTCTAAGACAGACCAAGTCCTTAGTGTTGGCAACTTTTTAACAGCTCTGTAATCTGGTAAACAGTGTGGGGAACAGATCCTATGAGGAGCAGCTGAGTGACCTGGGTTTGTTCAGTCTGGAGGAGAGGAAGCTGACGATTAACCTCATTGCTCTGTACAGCTCGCTGAAAGGAGGTTGGACTGAGTTGGGGGGTGGTGTCTTCTTCCTGGTATCACAGACTCATAGAATGGTTTAGCTTGGAAGGTACCTCAGAGATCATCTACTCCAACCTCACTGCCATCAGTAGGAACACCTCTCAACTGGACTTGGCTGCTCAAGTCCTCATCCAACCTGGCCTTAAACGCACCCAGGGAGGAGGCATCCACAAACTCCCTGTGCAACATGTTCCAGAGTCTCACCATGCTCATACTGAAGAACTTCTTCATAATATTCATTCTAACCCTACTCTCCCTCAGCTTCAAGCCATTCCCCCTAGATACCATTATGAAAAGTCCCTCTCCAGCCTTCCTGCAGGATCCCTTCAGGTACTGGAAAGCAGCTCTAAGGCTCCCTGGAACCTTCTCTTCTCCAGGCTGAACAGTCCCAGCTCCCTCAGCCTATCCTCACAGCAGAGGTGTTCCAAGAAGAAATTGCCTGAAATTGTGCCAGGGGAGGTTTAGGTTGAACATTAGAAACAATTTCTTTGCTACTAGAGTGGTCGGGGATTTGAAGAGGCTGCCCAGAGAGGTGGTGGAGTCACCATCCCTGGAGATGTTCAAGAAAGGTATGAACATGGCACTTTGGGACATGGTTTAATGGCCATGGTGGTGCTGGGTTGATGGCTGGAGTTGATTTTAGGGGTATTTTCCAACTGAAGCAACTCCATGGCTCTATAATGAAATGAGTAGAGGCACACAAAAGTCATTTCTAACTGTTTTCAGGGCATTTCCAACCAGTACTGACAAAACCATCTGATAGTAAGAAAAAACCTGATTCCAGAAAGCTAATAAAAATTCCTGAAATTACCTTTATCACGCCTTCCCCAGGCCCCATGTCTGTATAGATCTTGACATTGTATGACAGGTTGGAGAAGGTGGGGGAATTATCATTGGCATCGATCACCACAATGTTGACGGTCACTGGAATGCTCTCCTGAACACCATCAGAAGCTGTCATCTTGAGGGTAAAGAAGAATAGAAACATATCTGAGTGGTGTGCTCTCACCATGACTCCAGCTGTGAGGAAATATGGTCAGACAACTAAGAAATTAAGCATTTTGGTTTTCACTCTTGTCTGCACTTAACAGAGGAGGCTTTGGCTGAGCTTGAGGCTGCAGTGTTCAAGGCTCTGAGCAAAAGCAACATGAAAAGATGGATTTAGGACAAACTGGGTCAGATTAGCAGGAGAAAGGAGAGAGAAACATTTCCTGAGGAAACGGTCCTGGTGGATAAAAGGATACCCATGAGCCAGCAATGTGTCCTTGTGGCAAATGGTATCCTGGGGTGGATTAGAAGGGCTGTGGTGAGTAGGTCCAGAGAGATTCTCCTGCCCCTTTACTCTGGCCTGCTGAGGCCTCATGTGGAATATTATGTCCAGTTCTGAGGTCCTCAATTCAAGATGGACCTCAAAGAACTGCTTGAGAGAATCCAGCAGAGAGAAACAAAGCTGCTGAAGGCAGTCAAACATCTCACTGTGAAGACAGGCTAAGGGAGATGGGGCTTGGAACTTGGAGCAGTGGAGCCTGAGGGCTGCCCTCATTCATGTTGATAAAAAATGTGAAGGGAAAGTGTTGGGAGGATGGAGTCAGGCTCTGTTCAGGTGTGTCCAATGACAGGAGAAGGGGCAACGAGAGCAAGCTGGAGCAGAGGAGGTTCCACACAAACATAAGGAGAAACTTTTTCACTGTAGGAGCGACAGAGCCCCAGAACTGGATGCCCAGAGAGGCTGTGGAGTCTCCTTCTCTGGAGGCATTCAGAACCCACCTGGGCATGTTCCTATGTGACCTAATCTAGGTGATCCTCCTCTTGCATGAGGGTTGGGCTGGATGAACTTTCGAGGTCCCTTCCAACCCATAACATTCAGTGATTCTGCCATTCTGTGATTTGGGCCAGGGTCTAAGCTGCAGTCCATGTCAAAGCCTGTTCCCAGCTGAGCTGAACACAGTCAAGGAGCAATGTGTGGACACCACAGCTCAGAAACATGCCTTACGCAACAAGCCTCAGGTGGGCACAGGTGTTAGACCTCAAAGGCACCACTTAAAGTGAGGCTGAAAGAGCTAGAGGCCTTCTTACTCCACAGGGGAAACCTGAGCTCTCCTTTCAAATGCTAACCAGACATACAACAGGAAGGCATTCACTAGGAACCCCAGAAGAGGAACAGGATTTCCCTCCAGAACATTTGCAAACTGTTTTAGGGCTGTTAAGATCTTTACTGACAGACTGGGAAATGCCTGAAGGAATATTTTGCTGGTTTTGGTTCTGTTGTTTTGCTGGGGTTTTTTTCTTCCAAATCCTGCTCCCTGTGGTTTATGTTAGCTTGCCTTTTAAATTTTGTACTAAAATAAGGCAAGAAGACTCATTGCAGGTGTCATTCTCTCAGCTCAAGTGCTAAGAACAGGCAAATGTGGCCTCAAAGGTCATGCTGGGTACAGAAAGACAAATCAGACTATGTCATGAGAAAGACACAAGCCTGGGATCACGGAGACGATGCTCTTAATATGTCTCCAACTATGAGGAAATACAGTCTGACAACTAAGAAATGAAACATTTTAGTTTTTGTCTGTGCTTAATGACTAGAGGAGGCTTCAGGTGAGGTTGAGGCTGCAGTGTGCAAGGCTCAGGGCAAAGGCAACATAAAAGGATACCTTTAAGACAAACTATGTCAGATTAGCAGTAGAAAGTAGAGGGAAGAAGCACTTCCTAGGGAAATGGGGAAATTTGGGTCAGGATCTAAGCTGCAGCTTGCTCAAACACATGCATTTTGGAACAGCACACCACCTCAGTTATCGGCTTCTCCCCACCCTGCTGCAGCTGCTGCACCTTCATTTTTCCCTCTTCTGTGACATTTCTCTGACCTTCAAGGGTGTTATAACTCAGGATTTTTCAATGCCTGCTCTGAAGAAGGCCTGAGGTGCCTTCAGGAGTCTTCAGCTTACCGAGAAGGTGTAAAGCTGCTGGGCTTCTCTGTCAACAGGCTGCAGCAGGGTGAGGTAGCGAGTGATGCCACTTGGAGTCACAGTGAAAAACTTATTGTAATCATTCAGAAGGAGATGGAGCTGTGGATCCTTGGTCTTGAAAAAAAACAGGAAAAAAACCAAAACAAAACAAAGAAAGAAAGATTTTATTATAATAATATTCCATTGTTTCCAATTACTCAGTGCAAGTGCTTGCTTTAGTTGAAGCCTAAACAAGCAGAAAGTACCACTACTGTGTCTAACTGCATCTACAAAACCCCATGAAAATAACACTGCTGGTCTGAAAAGGACTCACCTTCTTGAGGAAAATTGTATTAAAAATATATGAAGCACAAAAAAACCCCAAACATTCAAAATAAACTTCATAGTAGACAAAATCCTCTGCCTGCAAGGTTTAAACGGCTTATTTTCATTAAAACAATAATTTTAAAGCCAAATAGAACTTAGTAATTTGAGAAACCGGATGCCAGCATTTGTCCTTAAGCAAGGAAACCCAAAACTTAGATGATCTTGGAGGTCCTTTCCAAAAGAAACAATTCTATGATCCTGTAAAAAAATCAAAACTTAATCCTGATTAATGAAGCAATAATAATAATAATGGAGTTGGATTGATGTGATGAAAAAAAAAAAAAGATAATCATGAGTGTTGAAGCACTAAACAGATGCTGTTCACACCTCTTTATGTCTTGAAAAGAGTCAAAATGTAGAATTATAGAAAGGTTTTGGCTGAAAGGGACCTCCAAAGGACATCCAGTGCAACCTCCATGCAATCAGCAGGGACCTCCTCAATTACATCAGGCTGCCCTGAGTCCTGCTGAGCCTCACCTTTCATATCTCCACAGATGAGGCCTCAATTACCTCCCTGGACAACCTATTGTAGTGTTCCACCATGATTGTGGTAAATAATACATGATGCAGAATTGTGAATATCTTAGCTGCAAATGCAAAGCTTTTTGTAGTAGAGAGTAAGATCTTAAGGTAAAGAGAAAAAACCCAATCAAATAAATCTAGGCATTCTGAATTAGTTACTCATGAATTCCCTACTGGGGAATACAAATGGCTGTTCCCAGAACCTGCTGGGAAAACATATTTCAGGTCTGCTTTGTTCCACGTACAACTGGGTAAGCTCCAAGTATGGTGCAGTTCTAATGTTGTGTGCAAAACCATGCAACATAAAGACAGGGCAAAGCCTGGTGACATATCCTGAGCAGCCACTCACAAACTCATCCTTCCATTTCCATCTACCAGAAAGGCATAGGGATGTTCCTGCCACACTGCTGTATTCTGCCACACTGCTGGATCCTGGGGCAGGAATTGGCAGGGCTCATTGATAGGGCTTTAAACTAGATTTGAAGGGGGAAGGGGTTTACAGTCTCCTGCTGGCTGGTGACAAACAGTGGGGCAGCTCACCAGAGGCAGAGAGCTGAGAGCTAATGAGAGCACTCAAATTGCTGCCCTGAGGCAAGCCAGGGATGATGCACCAGGACAAGCTGAGGAAATCCTGGGGGAACTGGCACAAGAGGATTACAGGGCCAGCCCAGTTAAGTGCCTCTCTCTAAATGCACAGAGCTTGGGCAACAAACAGGATGAACTAAGGGTCACTGTGCTGCTGGGATGCCATGACATAGTGGCTATTACTGGAACTTGGTGGGATGATTCCCATGAGTGGAATGCAAGGATAGATGGGTACAAGCTCTTTAGGAAGGATAGGCAGGGGAGGAGAGGAGGAGGTGTTGCCTTCTATATCAGTGATCAGCTGGAATCAGTGGAGATCCACCTGGGGAAGGATGATGAGCTGGTTGAGAGTGTATGGGTTAAAATTAAAGGGAAGACAGGGGAGGGTGATGTTACTGTAGGGGTCTGCTACAGGCCACCTGACCAGCAGAACCAAGCAGATGAGGCCCTTCACAGGCAGATAGAAGCAGCCTCCAGGTCACAAGCCCTGGTCCTCATGGAGGATTTCAATCACCCTGACATCTGCTGGAGGGACAACACAGCAAGGTAACAGCAATCCAGGATGTTCCTGGATTGCATAGATGACAACTTCCTCCTCCAAATGGTAGAGGAACCAACAAGAAAAGGTGCTATGCTGGACCTTGTTCTCAGCAAAAGGGAAGGGCTGGTGACCAATGTGAGGCTCAGGGCCAGCCTTGGCTGCAGTGACCATGAAACAGTTGAATTTAAGATCCTCAGGGCAACCAGGAGGACGTTTTCTAAGCTTATGACCCATGACTTTAGGCATGCAGACTTTGATGGCTTCAGGGATCTGCTGGACAAAGTATCATGGGACAAAGCCCTAAAGGGAAGAGTGGCCCAGGACAGCTGGAGAGTGTTCAAGGATCACCTTGTCTGTGTCCAGGAGCAATGTATACCAACAAAGAGGAAAGCAGGGAAGAATGCCAGGAGGCCTGCCTGGATGAGCAAGGAGCTCCTGGACACAGTGGTACACAAAAAGAGACTCTACAAGGAGTGGAAGAAAGGACAGCTAGAATGGGGGGGATATAAGTAAGCTGCCCAAGCAGCCAGAGATCCGATTAGGAAAGCCAAGGCAGAGTTTGAATTGTATCTAGCCAGGGAGGTCAAAGGGAACACCAAGAATTTCTACAGGTATATTAATGGTAAAAAGAAGAGTAGGGAAGGTGTGGGGCCCCTCAGAAAGGAAACAGGGGAAATGGTCACAAGTGACATGGAAGATGCTGAGGTTCTCAATGACTTCTTTACCTCGCTTTTCACTGCAAAGACCTCCAGCCTGACACTAGAAAAATGGATTCTTCTCAGTGGTCCCCAGTGACAGGGCAAGAGGTAATGGGCACAAAAACACAGATGTGGGGAAAAAAAGAAAAAAAAAAAGTTGCTTCTTTACTTTGAGGGTGGCAGAGTGCTGGAACAGGCTCAGAGAGGTGGTGGAGTCTCCTTCTCTGGACACGTTCAAGACCTAACTGGATGTGTTCCTGTGTGACCTGTGCTAGATTATATGGTCTTGCTTTGACAGGAGCCCTAACATCCTGTGATCTTGATCTAAGACAGCATCAGAACATTGACAAGACTGCCAGGCATCTCTGGAAATTGTCCAGTCCAACTCTCCATGGTCAGGTTGGAGATATGGTCACAAGTGACATAGAAAAGGCCAAGGTACTCAATGACTTCTTTACCTTGCTCTTCACTGCAACAGCCTCCAGCCACACTCCTGGAGTCATGGAAGGTAATGGCAGGGACTGGAAGGAAGAGCTGCCCATCATAAGTGAA